>JACVVK020000620.1:55000-57500 GCA_018292915.2 Batillaria attramentaria
CAGCATAATTATGCGGATCGTGATTTTTTTTTCAACATGACTAACAACAAAGATAGTTTGAAAGTTGAAATAGCTGCATAAATATGTAAGTAAACTACCCTGAAAATTAGTGTCTTGTTTGTTTTTTATGTTTTTATGATGTTGTTATTTTGTTGTTGTTTGTTTTTTTTTGTTTTGTTTTTTAACGTCACAAATCGGCCCATCTACAGGGGATGGATGAGGAATAATCGGCCCGTCTAGAATGAGTTAAAGAGAAGTGACGTCGGGAGCAGAGTTTCTTCATCAGAACTAAACTTCTGGGGCCCGTTTTGTAGTACTTTTGTCTTGTCCTGAATCTGTAAAGGCGTTCAGAAAGCTTCGGAAAGCAGAATGCAAACTGTAAATTAGCGTACGTAAGATTATACCAGATTTTCATACGTGAGATTTGCAGAGTCAGGTGCATGATGTTATTTACCCTGTGAGGTTTTTTTTTTTTTTTTTCGATTTACCAAAGCCCGTTGATTTTGTACATATGACTCTTCTCATTCATTGCTCCGATTATAATAGGCACGTCATTTATTTAACAGCATTTTTTAAACGACACCATTTTCTGGACCTCAAACTTCGATGAACATAGTTATCTTGTCGAAAAAAAAGAATGGTTTTCGGCCTTGGGTCGTAAGTGTAATTATGTGCTTAATTTGATTTTAGAAATGAAATTGATTGTCCTTTAGTGTAAGTGTCATGTTAATAATTAATTTTTTATCTTCAAGAAGAAGGGGGTGGGGGGGAGCAGTGGTGCAGTTGGTATCGCGTCCGACTTAGCTTGTGCGCCACTGAACGACTGTCACCAATGTTATGGGGAACTTTGGGTTCGATTCCAGGTCGAGCTTGCGATACCGCTGCTCATTGGGGGTTTCTCTTCCGGTTCTAAGGCTTTCCTCCCAAGCAATACTTTAAAACACTAGGATATGTAGCTTGGGTGGCGCAGCACAGCAGCGACGCGCTTCTCCCAGCAGAAGCAGCCCAACTTTCCTGAAAGTTACAATAATAATAAGTTTTGAAAAAGTTGGTTATTGGTTTGTCTTCGTTGTTTTTGTTGTTTTGCTTTTTCATTGAGCAGTGACTATGTGCCAAGTGGTGCATAAGGGTTGGTTTTAAGTTGAGTTTATTTAGTTTTTGAGTATTGCCCAGTAAATTCTGTAAAATATTTAAAAGCGCCATGTGCTTTTATATTTTGTTGTGCCAACTTGTAGATAACATCAGCTGTGCTTGGGAGACTTATACGATATGGGTACAATAAATGTACAGTCGACGAAAGCGTCTTCTTTGTTTTGTTTGTCAGTTCGCGCGCGAGCGCACGTGTGCGTGTGTCCGTGCGTGCGTGCGTGTGTGTGTGCGTGTGTGCGTGCGTGTGCGTGCGTGCGTGTGTGTGTGTGTGTGTGTGTGTGTGTGTGTGTGTGTGTTGCTTCTTTGTCGCCCCAACCTTTTAAGGTACTACCCAAGTCCAAGCGATAAAAGCCATGTTCAGGACAGTCACTTGATCCCATTGATTCTGGTTGACGGGCTCGACCTTCCTGTGTTTCTACACAAGCAGTTCCATCCAGCGGACAACCACATAAATACTAAACCTTAACTGCTAATATCAGCGACTTCAATTTATACCAGTGATTACAATGAAACTGGACAAACAACAGGAAACAAAGCAGCGTACCAAAAACTGAATAAATTATTTTTCCAAAGTAGGTTTCGCAAAGTTCTGCGTAGCTGTTCTTCCCTATCTAGCTATTGTTTACCGACGAGTATTTTGATCCAAGGCACAAATGAACCCTGAGCTTTAGCGAAGGATCAACATACGTACATACATACAACATACTAAAGCGCGCCTTTCATGCTAGCAAGACAGTGTTAATTCACTCATAAACTCAAACCCAAACAGAAACACAAAATCTAAATTTCGACTGTTCTTCCCTATCTAGCTATTGTTTACCGACGAGTATTTTTATCCAAGGCACAAATGAACTCTGAGCTTTAGCGAAGGATCAACATACGTACATGCATACAACATACTAAAGCCCGCCTTTTATTCTTAGGAAGACAGTGTTAATTCACTCATAAACTCAACCCCAAACAAAAACACAAAATCTAAACTTCGACTGAAGACACAAATATCACAAACACTTATTTCACAGGATAGATCAAAGGGGAAAAAGCCGCTATGAACGATAAAAAAAATGTTTATGCTACACCATACGAACGCCGTTACTACACCCTGCACACGACAAAGACATTAACTGCACATAAATATTATTATTATTACAATCTTTCAGTTTTGAATTGATGCCATCGGCAACTGCCAATCATCCGAATTTGCAAGATAATAATAATAATAATAATACATATAGCTTTTATAAAGCGCCGTTCTCCAACTTCAAGGACTCGCTGCGCATTAAAGCTCACACACACACACACACACACACACACACACACACACACACACACACACACACACACACACACA
>JACVVK020000620.1:62500-95000 GCA_018292915.2 Batillaria attramentaria
AATTCAGGCGCACACACACACACACACACACACACACACACACACACACACACACACACACACACACACACACACACACACACACACCAGAATATTCTGGGGCAGCCTCTTTGTGCTGGATGGACGCTGCATCCCTCGTGGGTATCGCCGCATGGTCACCTGATGAGGGTTCCATTGACCCGAAACCATGGTCGTGAGCGGCTAAAATCACCAATTCATATGGCCTAGGCTGCACCGACCATTTTCCTAACGGTGGGAGGGGAATGGGGGGCCCAATGAATGGTGAGATACCCTTAGATCTGTTAGGTGTTTCAGCGGTAGGATGGTAGGTCCCCCCCCCCTCCATTGTGGCTTTTAGTCAATGCAGGGCAAGGCAGACTTGTCCAATGGCATACAAAGCACACATCTTCTTGTTCTAGGTAGCGCTCTCAGCTTTACTTACTTCCCCTACTTTGAAATTGACCTGACTGAGCGCATGATTTTGGCTTTAGCGACGCCTTCGTTCCTATTCTATATATACTATATATTGCAACTAAAGTAAGACAAGCAAGGGGAGCCGGGGTGGTCGAGTGGTAGAGTGTTGGTCGTGAGTTCGATCCCGGCTGGGGCCAAATATTTGTGCTGGCTTTTTTATCGTTGCCCCGTCTTTGATATCACCCTATGTGGTGGAAAAGGACGTCAAACCCGCAAACACCCACCCACCCACCCGTAAGACAAGCAAGACGACAAAACAGGTTTCTTAAACAACAAAAAATACCAGCCGTATGATACAGCATAAGCAGCGGGATAATTGGATGCTCAGTCGCCAGGGAAAAAGATTGCAAAGAACTAAACGATTCAAAACATCACTAGGTGATTGCAGATTGGTTTAGAGGTTTATCGTTGTCGTGTCTCAATTTATTTTTCTTTTGTATCTCGCTGTCTTTCTGCTTCAAGCATACTACAACGCTGCTTACATTCTGCGTAACTCCTGCTAACACACCATATATGGTCATGGTAGCATACATTCAGCAGTGTTAGCAGAGATATAGCACTGCTAACACTTATGCTAAGTATTTGCTAAGAGTCTGCCTAGAGACTGCTTAATCGATGCTGTCATTTCGTCTGGTCAGGAGTGCTGGAAATCAGACTTCCAGTGAATGAAATAGTGACAGACGGACAGGGAAGAGAGATCAGTCTGCAAGCAGAACTCCGGACACGCTCAGGAAACATCACAAACTGTCAGCTGCAGAAAGTGTTGGGTCCAGAAACGTTTGGTGACCTCCGAAAATGCGACGTAACAAAGTGAGTCTCACAGTGCACTCCTGCATGTCCTAGGTTTATACCGCCCCGTAGACCAGTTTGCATCTTTTGTCCACTGTTACATCTTTGTTTTGTTCACATAGTGTAGGCACACTTAGCCGCGAATTAGTCTTTGGTGCTTGCGCGGCTTAAAGCCCGAAAAACTCACTCACTCACTCACTACCAGTGCACCTCTCTAGAAGTCCTGTGAATAGATGAGAAAACAAGGATAACCCTCACCTTCCTTAATGATGATCCTAGGTGCTTGCTCATAAAGACCGTGATCATTCAAGCCAAATAGCTCCAGCCAGTTTTGTTGTTGTTGGTGGTGTGTTTTTTTTAAAGACCCACTCGGGTTTTTAGACCTCGTACAAAGCAGTTAATTTCACACAAAGTCCAATTTTTATTGGGTCTTGGCAGTGATACCATGAAATTTAAACATGTGTTTTATACATTGTTCGTGAGACATGATGTGCCGCAGTTGATTATTGGTGAAATTTTCATATCTCCGTCGCTTGACTGCATATCAACTTCTTGCACTCGCCAGTGTGACGGGAACCCCACCTGACCTGACGCTGACTGTCCGGCTGGACAATGTAAGGAAAGAGGAGGAGGGACAATGGCGGCTGGAACTCACTAATGACGCGGGCACTGGATATGTGGATTTTCATCTGAGTGTTGGTACGTATTATCAAGTGCAGCACCTAGAAATGAAGACATCAAATACACATTAAACTGCATGTTAAAATTTATTGTCTAATTATCAAGGTTGAATCGGATTGCATGAAGTATGTTGATATTGTCAATTGTTCCGCTGTAAAGCTATTTTCAATGAAGCAGCTGAAACACACACACACACACACACACACACACACACACACACACACACACACACACACACACACACACACACACACACACACACACACAACCTCACATGAAGGTCATTTTCGTTGGCTTTGTCACCTCTGATATCTTGCAAGTTAAAACTACGGTTACTGTTTTCATTAAGGACGCTTACATTTTTACTGAATCCGAAATTTAATCACTTTATTCAAAACGTGTCTAGCACTGGTTTGAATTAGCAAAACCATTCACAGAACTACCCATGAAATGCCAAGCACAAGTATCTGCATATGAATTTTTTTTCTCTTTTCTCCTGTAGGATGGGATATATAAAAAGGGTTTTTGTACGTTGCAGTGGGAAAACTGTGCATGAGTGCAATAAGAGATAAACTGCACTCCCCTTTGAAAAAAACACACAAAAACAAAACATACAAAAACCATCGTGATCTGTTATTTTCTTTTTTTATCTTTCTCAGCGTCCAAACTGGATTTTCCCATGCTGCTTGTAGGAGTCAGTGGAGCGGGAGCAGCTGCTGGTTGTATTGTTACTGTCGGTGTGGTTTTTGCTGTTCGGATGCGGCGACGTCGATCAGCTGCTGAAATACCGGGTAAATATCTAACCTTTACACCTGAGTATAGACATCTGGTATTGTCCACAGTTGGATTGCTATATCTCGAAGCAGCATCAGCTGGCCACAGACTGCTGTAATTCACAGTGTCGTCCCTAGTGTATATACGTATTTCTTGTCCCTCACTTTTCACAGAAAATTCTTCATTGTTAGGTTGATTTTGTTGTTGTTGTTGTTGCTAATGTAGATGTTGTTTAAGAAACGAGTATTTCTTCATTTAATATGCTCTACATCCTCTTCACTGGTATTAGTATAAATCATTGTCCCTCCCACAGGGGAAATTCGGAGGTGGTGGGGGGAGGGGGGGCTTTGCATTTCACGCCAGTCTCTGTCTTTCCGTTTCTTCTCGGCGTAAGTGGAATCAGCCTAAATTGATATTGATATTTTCACTGCTGTTTCGAAAACCTGACAAGCCCTTTTTAAGGATTGAAACTATTTGAAAATAATACTTTGACGTCATTCACTGTCGTCACCTTTTCCCTCCTGCACTGTGTTATGGAATCACTTAGGAGTACGTCAGTTACTGAACAAGATTACATTTGACATCATTGTCAGTTGAGGTTCTCCGGAGGTGTATTTCGATATTTCATTTTTTTTCCAGCTCGCATTTTCACCCGAATTTTCACTTATACCGAGGTCGTCGGCTATTTCAGATTAATATCTGTGGTTGACAAAGAGTTGGAAAGCTTTTGCGACGGCATTACCCAACGGAGTATAACGTAAGATCATAATTTTACGTACAGGTTTGAGTGATAACGAAGGAGGCAGAGGTCAGAGGAAACGTGGAATTTCCAGGCGGAGGTCAAATGTGGTGTCAGCAGCGAGCATGGTGCCATACCACGATTATCATGAAGTTCTAGATGTTCCAGAGGAGCTTGAAATGGGTGAGGGTTCCAACTACACTAATCAGAAAAACTCTAAGGCCACTTGCAGAAATAAACGTGTACTGGAACTTATTGAGGTAGCAATAGGTGTCCTATGAGACAGCGGTTTACGATGTGAAAGCATTATGTGGTTGGTAATGTCTGACATTTTTTTTTTTTTTTTTTTGCAAAAGAGAAACAAACAAATGAAAAGACAATCCTGTTTTTTCCTACAAGAAAAACAGGTTTTTTTTCTGCAGGGAAATGATACTCTGTATATCTGGGAGACTTTTAGTTTTAGTATCAAAAACAGAAAGCTCGGAAAAGACTCAAACTATTGTGTTAAAAGGTATAACTATAATTAATTTATCATCAAACTGTACCATGCATCTCCATCATCTTCACAGACAAAGGACATTTCCTTTTATTGTTGTCTTTGTCAATGTTTCTATTGTTTTATCATTTTTCTTATTTTTCTCCCTATTTGTTTCCTTTTTTTCTTTTTCTTTTTTTTTTTTTTTTTGGTCTTTTTTTTTTTTAATTAGTGAACTTAAATATTTGGCTGTTTACTTTGCTCAGTTTGCAAGAGAGGTTGATTGGGTCTGTATCTGACTTAAAAGTGTCTGACGTGGAATCCCAGTCCCAGCATCAATCAGATATGCAGACACAAAACTAGCTTTCAAGCACAATCTGAAAACCCACCTCTTCACTGCCCCGACCAACAGCTGTTGCCACATCATCTTGCTGGTCGTGTGCGTGCGTGCGTGCGTGCGTGCGTGCGTGCGTGCGTGCGTGCGTGCGTGCGTGCGTGCGTGCGTGCGTGCGTGCGTGCGTGCGTGCGTGCGTGCGCGCGCGCGCGCGCGCTCGCGTGTGTGTAGAAGTCGAGTGCATTGGAGGCTGTGTATGATACTGCACTTATGTGTTCGTAGTTGAATGTATGCGTGGGGGCATGTTGTGTGTGTTTCTGGGTGAGTGAGTGTGTGTTGATTGTAAGACGCCCTGACCTGCTGCGGGAGAAAGGGTGTCCCTTAAATACTCATATTATCATTATCATTATTTATCGTTACAGCGAACACGTATCCCCGCGCAAGACAAGAGAGGGAATACTCAGACGGTTATCTGCGACCGATCGCCACACCCTAATATTGTTCCCTGTTTCGGCTTGCAATGACGAGCAGGACGACTCTGGTGGTCCATTGCTGTTTAGGTTTTGAGGTTCTCCCAATGTCCAAGTTGGCATCGTGCCGTACGAGGTGGACTGTGGGTGACCCAAATACCCGGAAGTCTACACCAGGATGTCCACATCCAAGGACTGGATCTGGGAGACAGTCAACAAACGTAGAACCCGAAAGAAGAAGAAGAACTAGATCTAAATCTTGCTTGCTGTTTTTTTTGACGGAAAACGTATTGAAAATCAACAGCGAAGCAATTGATAAGTATCTGTCGAATCCGTTTACTGTTTTTACATCCTGAGATTTTACGATATGCTGTTTGAGCAAATTTTGCAACTATTCGCTTGCACCTTTCGTATTGTTCGATAGCAACCGATTTGCAAAGTGCGGTTGCAGAAAGAAAGACAAAATAGTCAAAGTATTCAATGTATAAAATACAGTTTTTTGAAGAATTTTCGATCATAAACTGTCTTTGGGAAAAGTATCTCAAACGTACTGAAATCAATTTGATTGAAGCAGATTTCCAATAAACGAAAGGGTTCAGTGTCTTGTCGCTATAGTGTTGGTTTGTTTCACTTGTGTATGTGTGTGTGTGGGGGGGGGGGGTATGTTCGTTTTGTTTTGTTTTGTTTTGCTTTTCCTCTGATTGTTTCTGTCATGTTCGTTTCATTGTTGATGTTGTTGCGGTACTATGTGTTATCATCAGAAACATTCTAAAAGGAAATCCTCTCGTTGCAGTCTCTCTCTCTCTCTCTCTCTCTCTCTCTCTCTCTCTCTCTCTCTCTCTCTCTCTCTCTCTCGGGGAGCTGGGGTGGCCGAATGGTAGAGCGTTGGACTTTTAATGCTCGGGTCGTGAGTTCGTATCCCGGCTGGGGCCCATATATTTGTGCAGGCCTTTTCATCGTTGCCCCGTCTTTGATATCATACGTATGTGGTGGAAAAGGACGTTAAACCCCCCAAACACCCCCCACACACACACACACTCACCTCCACCCCTCCCTCTCTCTCTTTGTCTCTGTCTGTCTCTCTCTCTCTCTCTCTCTCTCTCTCTCTCTCTCTCTCTCTCTCTCTCTCTGTATGTTCCTGATGGGTCGATAAAAAAGATAAATACCATCATGATACATCCGGTTTTAATCTGCATCGATTAAAGTGACGTTAGAGAGGAAGATAGAACTCAGACGAAATGTGAATGCTCTTTCCCGGGGATGTATCTTTTCTGCACAGTTTACTGTTCTGTGTGTACGTGTATCAGTGGAAGGGTGCGTTAGACAGTAATGGCGAAGCTTGGCCCTTGGCAGGGTCTGTACGTTATTGTTTTGAACCCATGCGTAATGGTGAGTAGGTCTTTGAAATCTCCTCTCTCCTCGTGGTTATCAAAGGACTATGAACTTCTCTGAACGACAGTTTGTTTGTGCATGCTTGTAATAATAATAATAATAATAATAATATTCTTATACAGCGCAGTAACCCCACAAGGTGAGCTGAAGGCGCTTCACAAATTCAGTCTAAACTAAACTAATAAAACAAAAGTACGCAACACAGTATAGTACTCACCTCTTCCACAGTTTCTGTCGATAAGCCTGATAGCAATGGGAGTGATTCTGCGTTACTACCTGAATGAAGCTCTCTCCAACAACGTTTACCCCCAGAACGGGGCCGCACACCTCTTGGACAGTGTTCTGAAGACGGCTGGCATTCCTGACAACAACAGGTAAAGTTTGAAGGCGCTACGATAATGTTAAGCCTGCTCTTGACTGGACACAGCGCGCGAAACACACAATTATGCTCCATATCACAGTCGTTGAGCTTGGTGTGTGTACTAACTACAAAACTGAACAAAGGCAGCCGTGCACAAAGACGTACGATCACACGATACCATCCGACGCCTATAGCGTCCGCAATGGCAAGCAGAGCTCGGAGGGAAGTCGTCCGGCATCTGTTGTGCTTATCCGTGACGTCCCAAATACATTTGCGTCCTTCGAAAAGGTCCGTAAACACTGAAGTCTGTTCAGGCGACAGTGCAACTGACGATACACCGTCCGCCATATCTGCGCGCCGAGTGACGTACGTACTGCAGCCAATCAGAATCTGATGTGGAACCCACAGTCACATCTGGGGCCATTTGAAATCCCAGTAGCTGTGATGAGGAAACTCCCGAAATCACAATTGTGTCAGTTGTGTGCACAACATGGTGGCGCTCCGCAGTGCCCAGTTAAGAGCCGGCTTTACCATTTCTATGTTCTCAGCTATTTTCGTCGTATCTACAATCACACCACTTATAGACACCTGGACAGAGACAGGGTCTGTGATGGTGGCACTGAGCCAACAGGAGTGTACTCCATGACGCGGCGACCACACTAAGCGCTCGAGTAGTGAAACCACAGTCGTAAAATTTGAATGTTCGGTCGCGCGAGCAAAGTGTAACGACATTGTGTCGCATTATGAGTGGGTGGGGTGGGTGTTTGGGGGTTTAACGTCCTTTTCCACCACATACGGGTGATATCAAAGACGGGGCAACGATGAAAAAGCCAGCACAAATATTTGGCCCCAGCCGGGATCGAACTCACGACCTGAGCATTAAAAGTCCAACGCTCTACCATTCGACCACCCCGGCACCCCGTCGCATTATGAACCGTGCTAGTCATCAGGATAGAGTATTTCCAGCGTACATGCGCACTCACGAGCGAAACTGTTCCAAAACATAAGTTGGCTTTAGCAAAGATGGAATTGGGATTGAATTGAATTCTGCAGCAGCTATATATAGTAACTGTTGCTTGGGCTCACAAGCTGGGCCGTTTGTGTCCTGCGTAGACGACAGTTCACTTTTAAGCTGTCTGAGGCGTTTGTTTTTGTTGTTGTTGTTCTTCTTCTTCTTTGTTTGTTTGTTTGTTGATTGCTTTTTTGTTTTTGGTTGTTGTTGTTGGGTTGTGGTGGTGGTGGTGGTGGTGGTGGTGTTATTTTCGGTTTTTTTTTTAATATGTAAATCTTAATCTTACAAGTCCTACAAGTAACCGATTAGTGAGCATAAACAATAATCATGTCTTCATTGAGTAATGCGTGCTTCTGCAAGTGATCTTTGAATTCTTGTGGTAAAAAGAACATGTGTATATAACGTTATCTGAATATAAACTAAGTGCTGTTGTTGCTGTCGTTATTAGTTTCAGCTCGCCGGTAGGTCACGCTGGTCTGGCCCTCATCATGGTCGGCATCCTGCTGACGGTTGTCTCCCTTTGTGGCGGTTTTGGTGCCGGTTGCGAAAACCCCACTCTTCTTCTTGCGGTGAGAAACACTATCCATTTTTTTTTTTACTACTTTATTATCCCTTTGAGGAAATTCGGGCTGCTTTCCCCCCCGGGGGAAGCGCGTCGCCGCGGTCTAGCGCCACCCAATACCTATCCTTTTTAAAAAAAATTATCTGGGGGAGGAGAGCCGGATAACTCGGAGAGAAACCCCCGATGAGCAGCCCGGCAACCAGGAAAAACCGGTATCACATATCACAGGCTCGACCTGGGCTCGAACCCACGCTTCATCACCATGGCATTGGTGACGGCCGTTCAGTAGCGCAGCGGCTAAATCCGACGCGCTACCTATTAGACCACCGCTCACCCCAATGTCACAATATTCCGACACTGGAGCAATAACTCGTATAAGATTCAACTGCAAAACGTCGCGATACCATACTTACTGTTTCAAATAATATGATTTGTGTGAGTGACCCTCTACCATGTGGGGAGCCGGGATAGCCGAATGGTAGAGCGTTGGACTTCCAATGTTCGGGTCGTGAGTTCGAATCCCGGCTGTGGCCAAATATTTATGCTGGCCCCTTTCTCTTTTTAAATATCACCCATATGTGGTGGATACGGACGTTAAACTCCCAAGACACACAACATCCACCCTCTACCATGACAGTTAAAGTTCATGGGGTGCGGGGAAGGTACAATTCAACAGAAAAGAGCATGGCTGTATTACAGACAAAATTTGTATGCAGGGATGAACGGTGGTCTAACAGGTAGCGCGTCGGATTTAGCCGCTGCGCTGCTGAGTGGCCGTCACCAATGTCATGGAGATGAAGCGTGGGTTCGAGCCCAGGTCGAGCTTGTGATGTGTGATATCGGTTTTTCCTGGCTGCCGGGCTGCTCATCGGGGGTTTCTCTCCGGGTTATCCTCTTTCCTCCCCCAGCAAAATTGTAAAAAAAAACATATTACAGGTATTGGGTGGCTCTGCACCGCGGCGACGCGCTTCCCCCGGGGGAAGCAGCCAGAATTTCCCGAAAGGGACAATAAAGTAGTAAAAAAAAATATATAAAAAATGCACAGAGAGAGAAGACGCTGGTCAGCCATTTTGTCTGGGTTCATGTGACCTCTGGCAGGGGGGAAGGGGGGGGGGGGGGGACAAGTACCGTTAATCGCTAAGGGCCCTTGCACACTGACGTCACGCGACATTGTCGCGCCACGCGTGCAACAAATTTTGTCGCGCGTCTACGTGTGCAACCCCTCGAAGCTCGGAGCGACAGACGTAGCACGATTGAAAAAAATCTGTCGCGCAGGGATAGGAAATGTTCTATTCGGCGCGCTCGACGCGCGCGTGTAGCGTGATTTCAGCCAATCAGAAGAGAGCACAAGGGCCAGCACTCGCCATCCTCTTCTCTTCCAAGATGGCGGAATTGCGCGAATTTCGCCTCATCGACCTGTATCGTGAACAGGAAAACCTCTACAACTTTCAGCTCGATTCATATCACAATCGAGATCACAATCTCGTGGCGAGATCTCCGAAAGCAGCACGCGCGCGATTCTGACTCCACGTGTGAGAGCCCCACCGTGCGTGCAGCACGCAAAGCGCGACAAGCGTGCGTGCGTGCGATGTAGCACCGACGCTAGTGTGCACGAGGCTTAAGTAGATCGTCTGCTACACGTGACCGTCAGTGTGTTGAGTGAGGAGATGACCGAGAGTCCTTACACGAAATTATTTTTTACAATAATTTCCATTGTGGTTCTATACTTCCCGTTTTCTGTCGCCAGTTTGTCGTGGTCAGCTGTGTCATCTTCATCGGTGAAGCCATCGTGTTTGCCGAACTGCTTCCCCCAGCCCAGTCTGTATGTGCTAGTAAAAATTAATTCTGCAGCAGAAGTCAAAAATTAATGTTTAGGGCTTTGATTCAGACATGATAAACAAATCAATTAACACTTTTACTGATTTAAGAGTTAATACCTATATTGTCAGCTTTGTGAGAATGTATTAGGCAGTATAGAAGTGTTTATTGCCGAGAAAGATGAGATAAGATGCGATAAGATGCGATAAGATAGGACAAGACAAGACAAGACAAGACGAGACAAGACAAGACAAGACAAGACAAGACAATTTATTGATAATCCCAAATGAGGAATAACACTTAAAGTACGATGAAGTCACTGCGAAATCGCTCTGGTTTTATAAGGGTCTTTCGAAGCGCTGAAAACTCGGCAACTGTGACAGAGTTGCCTGCACTATGCCACAGTCGCAGTTTTAAACAACACAATGTTTGCGGCTTTTCCTTGACATTGCGGATCTTTCAAGGGAATAGCCTTCTTTTTGTCTTTTCTTTGTCCCTCAAATATCCACTAACTCTTCGCTGTTTGGTCAAAGTTCCACGAAGGTGCAAGGAACGGGCTTGTGTCTCACATAAGACAGTTCTACCAAGTGCAAGGACACAATACTATATCCACGCTCCTCAACCAAGCCATGGAGTTGGTAAGGGCTTGAGAAGGAAGAGCGTATGTGTGTGTGTGTGTGTGTGTGTGTGTGTGTGTGTGTGTGTGTGTGTGTGTGTGTGTGTGTGTGTGTGCATGTCTGTCTGTCTCTCTGTGTGTCTGTGTTTGAACGGTTTCAATTTGGACAAGTCTGGCACAATGGGGAAAAAAAAAAAAAAACAAACAGAAACACGCACATGCTGCTAGGGAATAAGCTGGAATATCTTTTACGTTTAAAGGACTCGATCGAGAAAGACTTTGGTTAGCCGTGAAATAGTCTTTGTTGCTTACGCGGCGTTAAGCCTCAAATAACCTCCTAACTGCCTACGCCTAGTACCTATCACCTGTCAGAGATGTTTTCTCATCGTTGACCACACTACCAGGCCAAGTGCTGTGGAGTCGAGGGTCCCGGAGACTTCAAGAACTTGTCCTTGACCTATGCACACGCTGGGCGGGTGGACAAAGTGAAGGTTCCTCTGGCATGCTGCAACAACGACGACGACACCGACGCTGGCAGCGCCAGTGACCGCGAACACCGCATTCTTCGATGTGCAATCTACGGGGACGGTGATGATCTGTCACTAAATGTGAGACCTGGTGTGCGTGAGAACAACCAGGACAGGTGTTAGGAGTATTTTAAGTGATGAAGTCTGGAAACGGCCGTAAAGGCCAAAAGGAACATCTATTCATTTCGAGAAAAAACACAAAAACCCTGGGGTGAGCGGTGGTCTAATAGGTAGCGCGTCGGATTTAACCGCTGCGCTACTGTACGGCCGTCACCAATGTCATGGCGATGAAGCGTGGGTCCGAGCCCAGGTCGAGCTTGTGATATGTGATACCGGTTTTTCCTGGCTACCGGGCTGCTCATCGGGGGTTTCTCATCGGGTTATCCGGCTTTCCTCCCCCAGCAAAATTGCAAAATTGTTTAAAAAAAATATATATATATATATATAGGATAGGTATTGGGTGGCGCTGCACCGCGGGGACGCGCTTCCTCCGCGGGAAGCAGCCCGAATTTCCCGAAAGGGATGATAAAGTAGTTTTTAAAAATAAAATAAAAAAAAAACCAGCCTCAGAGTTTTGTAAGCGGCAGGTTTTTTTTTTTTTTTTTTTTTTTGGGGGGGGGGGGGTTTCCCCGTTAGAACATAGAGATTTTTAACCACTAGACCACCGACCGCTCCACGACCATTTTTACCCGCTGGTGCTGACTCTAACTCTCTCACCACCGTGCACCCAGCGTTAGTGCAGAGCCCTTGCATACCATTACTAACCACACACCAAGACTTAGGGCGCTGACGCATGAGGACGCTGTTACCAAGCACCCACAACCCATGTTATCTCTGCTCTCACTGGCTACTATGTCCAATTTTTCCAATCGAAAATATTTTTCAATAAAAATGCTTATAATTCTCTTTCAAATTATACCAAACACGATTGGGAGGGGGTTGGGGGTGTAGGTGGGGGTGTTTAGGAGTTTAACGTCCTTTACCACAACGTACGGGTGATATCAAAGACGGGGGCGCGATGAAAAAGCCAGCACAAATATTTGACCCCAACCAGGATTCGAACTCACGACCCAAGTAAAACACGATTAGGAAACATCCGAGAAGATCTCTTCAAAAAATCGGGGAAAAAAATTTAAAAAATGCTAAAACCGCCTGGTTGGCAAGGGTTATGCACGCACACAGTGCATGGGTCATGGGGGAACTCCACGGCAAGAGGTCAAGGTCGGCAATGTATGTACAGTCTTAGTGTACACGATAATCATCTTTCCCCTCTATCGTGTATGTAACAATTGTTCTTTTGCTGTCATTGCCAACAATGAGCAAGTACGACAATAACCTACCTATGTATGTAAAGGGAAAACAAACATGTTCATGAAGTAACTGCTGTTTGGGAAAAAAGGAGTCAGTGAAGAGAGGATGCTCGACTAAAGAAAAAAAAGCAAAACAAAACAACAACAACAACAGCAAAAAACAAACAAGTCTGAGGCATCCTGCATGCAACTGAGGCTCACAAAAAATTAAATAAATAAAAAAATAAATAAATAAATAAAAAGAAGAAAAAAAGAGGAAGAAAAACAGAAAAAAAGAAAAGATCGGCAATGAGAATGAGAGCAACGTGTCCACTTGTGGTATCTCGAACTTTTCATTCTATACTAGCGTTTGATATGAACCGATACAACCAGGTATATAACGAACGACTGCCAAGTTCATTTTGTGTTTCAGGGGTGCTACACGCCGCTCCTTAACGCTCTGGGTGATTGGGAAACAGCAGTATACTTGGATTTCGGATTTACCGTTGTTTTGCAGGTACGGGAAGAAAAATGTATGGCCTTACAATAACTGTGATGGAACCCCACGAAATAATAATAATGATAATAATGAAGACGCCTATACATGTAAATGACACAGGCTCTAAGCGCCGTACACCATAACTACATACACGGCACAATAAACAGCTTTCATACACACAGACTCACAGGGAACATTTAAAAAGTACCTCTCAACAAGCAGTCTGACACGGTGTGGAAGGTCAGGGTAGATCGGTTATCTGTTTTAAGTAGGTGGGTTTTAAGACAGCGTTTGAAAGGGGGGTCACAGGGTGGATTTGGGGGACATATGGAGTCAGTGGTATCTCTGAAAAGTGCAGAAAATTAGCTTTCTTTGGGTACAGAATTATTTATGTGGCACGATGTAGACTTGAGATAAGTTCGTTGAAAACTTGCTCTTGAACAGCGGTCATTTTGAAACATGGCTGGTAAAAAGCGACACGACATGAAAAGTGCAGAAAATTGGCTTTCTTTGGGTATAGAATTATTTATGTGGCACGATGTAGACTTGAGATAAGTTTGTTGAAAACTTGCTCTTGAACAGCGGCCATTTTGAAACATGGCTGGTAAGGTGCGACACGAGAATCACGCCGGTACAGCGTGATTCTGTGAAATGCTCGTTTTCAGCATGTTTTCACAAGCTCCATTCAGCCTTGACATTAGCTGTTGCAGAAACAGAAAATGAAATAAAGTTGCTAACATTCAACCCCCCCCCCCCCAACTATGTTTCTTTGTTGTTGTTGTTGTTTGGAACTCCTGCCATCTTCTCTGAGGAACATCCCTTCCCTCCTACAGTTTAAAGCACAACTCAAAACACGTCTTTTCAAACTAGCTTTTAATCTTTAAGTTTAAACTCCACCGCATATATTGATGTGTATAAATGTGTGCGTGTGAATGTTGTGTGTGTGCGTGAGCAAAAAGCGCATTGAGTGTTTTTCGAAGCAGAACTCCGTGCTCTACAAGTGTATTATTATTAATATTATTATTATTGTTGTTGTTGTTGTTGTTTTCTAAAAATGATGGGCGACTTTGTTCCCCTTTCGTGGGGTCAGATCTGAATGATAGTACGGTCAGGGCTGCTGGGTGGATAGCTGGCAAATAGGTACCCATGGTTACAATAACCATAGCAAAGGCTCGACATCCTCCTTTTCCCTATAACTCTCTATCCGAACCAAACTACAATCGTTTGAAACTTACCTGCCTCTACGATATTCGTTTCTGATTTCGTGCAGGCACTGGAGACGGTTGTCGCGGTATTCTTGCTGAGACAGAAGGCACAAGGATAGAAGCAGCACGAGACATCTACTCCATCTGTATAGTCACCACATGCCTGCAGAACATTTTTCCATCATCCGGGACCCACGAGCTCCGCCCGCTCTGTGATACATAGAGATTTGTTTTAAGTATAAGCGTCCTGGGCCCGTATGTAGAACTCGAGGTTAATTTAATACAGGGCTACGGGCCTAACCCAGACTAGGAAAAAAGAAACCCCAAAACTAAATTAAATTAAATAAATAAAAAAGGAAGCGAAGAAAGAAAGACAAAAATCCTTCTATTACGGCATTGGCACCTTGCTGGAATGGACCTGCTTCCTGATTAAAAAAAAAAAAACTAGTGCTAGTTTAGTTCGAGGTTAGACTCTAACCCGGGGCTAAACTCTCTAACCCCGACTTTTACATGCGGGCCCTGGTTATCTTCTCCAGAAACGCCATTGTGTCCCAGGCTGCTCACCACGCCTGAGAGAAACCAGCACATCAATTTTAACACATTTGGTACCGAGTAGGCGGTAGGCCAAATACCATGTATACATATACATAAAACTTTTCGGCGTATCGACCTAATAAATTTCGTGAAATTAATGTTTCCTAACTTTCCATTTATTCTAAGCGTAAATGAAACAATATTTTATATATATTTATTTATTACTTTACTTTCTTTTTTGTTGTTGTTGTTGTTGTTGTTGTAAACAGAAACAGAAGTTACAGTGATGACTAAGGGGCACACACACACACACACACACACACACACACACACACACACACACGCGCGCGCGCGCGCGCGCGGATGGATGGATGGATGTTTGGGAGTTTAACGTCCTTTTGCACCACGTAAGGGTGACATCAAAGACGAGGCAACGAGAAAAAGGGCCAGAACAAATATTTGGCCCCAGCCGGGATTCGAACCCACGACCCGAGCATTGAGAGTCCAACGCTCTACCATTCGGCTGTCCCGGCTCCACCCCCCCCCCCCCCCCCCCCACACACACACACACACGGGTGAAAGGGTATCTGGGCCTAGTGGTTGAGTCGTCCTTCCGGATCGTGATATCGTGATAGGCATATATGTCCGAATGTGTGGTGGGTAGGAATTCTCCTTGCCAAATCATGTCACCACAGGTTTTCGGTGAATGTCTCGCCTTTGTACACACACACACACACACACACACACACACACACACACACACACACACACACGTGCACGCACGCACGCACACACGTGCACGCACGCACGCACGCACGCAGTCACACACGCGCTCGCTTTTTTTTTTCTTTTTTTTTTTGGAAAGAGTGTTACTATGACGTCGTTTTATAGTGTTGCAACCTACCAAAACGACGTCACAAAAATCTTTCAATACGACGTCATGAGTTGTGCATGATCGTGTGTCTTGGGACAGACGAGGGGATGGACTTCACTTTTTTCTTCAGAATGTCCCGTGTAAAAGGGTAGACGCTAAAGTAGATCTACCAAGATGTGTGTGGACTGCTTGATTTCAATTCTTCAAGATTTTGGAGCTCTCATTCTCTTCGTGGTCAATTTTATTGTGATGGTGAGTCATTGCTGTGTGTCCGTTTGAGTATTGTCACGGTGCCTTTGTGTTTGGTTTCCACTTCCCATGTGCTGCACAAGTTTTCCAGTAGTCTTGGACGTGCTGCCCGACGGAACAATCAGCTAAATATGGTCAGACCCTAACAGCATTATACAGAACACACACACACACACACACACACACACACACACACACACACACACACACTCTCTCTCTCTCTCTCTCACACACACACACACACACACACACACACACACACACACACAATATGGTCAGACCCTACAGCATTATACAGAAAACACACACACACACACACACACACACACACACACACTCTCTCTCTCTCTCTCTCTCTCTCTCTCTCACACACACACACACACACACACACACACACACACACACACACACACACAATATGGTCAGACCCTACAGCATTATACAGAAAACACATACACACACACACACACGCGCGCGCGCGCGCGCTCTCTCTCTCTCTCTCTCCCGTAACCCTGCTACCAACTTCGATTGGTATGATGATTTTTTGCACAATGTTGAAAATGTAGGATTACCCGACAATGACGTAATTGTAATGGGCGATTTTAATATTGATATGTTTAAACCGCATGCAGCATGGGATTGTACGATTAATTTGGTAGGTCTTCACCAGTTAGTCGGGGAGCCGGGGTGGTCGAATGGAGCGTTGGACTTCTAATGCTCGGGTCGTGAGTTCGATCCCGGCTGGGGCCAAATATTTGTGCTGGCTTTTTCATCGTTGCCCCGTCTTTGATATCACCCTATGTGGTGGAAAAGGACGTTAAAACCCCAAACACCCACCCACCCACTCACCAGATAGTCAAATCTCCTACAAGAGTCACCGCAACCACATCAACCCTCATCGACCAAATTTATTCTTCTAACCGACCTGATACTGTCTCGGGTGTGCAGTCTGGTAATCTAAGTGTTAGTGATCACTATCCTGTCGTTTGCTCGTGGTCATCGGCACTTCCAATCAACAACAAGGGTGGACACACAACAGTCACTTACAGATCTTTCAAACAGTTTAATGAAGCAGCATTTCTTGCTGAACTACACAACACTCCCTTCGCTCATGTTTACAATGAAACTGATCCTCAATCAGCTTTCTCAAAGTGGTATAGTTTGTTTAGCAATGTACTTGATAGGCATACCCCGATACAACGAAAACGAGTAAAAAATAACACTTTATCACCTTGGATCACTCAGGAAATCATTCAGGCAATGAAATATACGGACAAGCTAAAAGAAGAGAAACATTTGTGTGATTACAAAAAGCAAAGAAATCGTGTGAAGAACATGGTCAGGAAAGCTAAACGGGATCTATGTGATCGTACAATAAGAGACGGAAAAGACGCATCCTCAGTATGGCCTGCCGTAAACTTAGTCACTAGAGGTAGCAAAAGGAAATCGGCAGCCACCTCTTCTAGCATCAACGCAGACACATTCAACATTCATTTTATTTCTGTAGCAGAATCGCTTGTTCCTTCCAGCAATGATTCCCCTCACTATACTATCACTATTTCCTTATGATCCCCACACCATAATTTCCCCCTAAGGGGATAATAAAGATTTATTGTATTGTACTTGCCCCTAATCATTACTAAACTTTTGTCAACAAAGAACAGCTGGAACGTCTCCATTTTGTATACCCCCTCTAGCCTGTGCACGAGGTAGGGAGACTTAATAGTTCAATGAAAAATAAAAAGTCGTCCGGAGAAGACGAAATAAGCTCTAAAATCCTCAAGTTGTCTATCACGTACATTGTTGAGTCCATTACACACATAATTATAATTATAACCTTTGAATTCAGCATAACGCCTTCCCAGTTGAGCTTAAAAATGCCAAAGTAATCCCCCGACCTAAAACAAAGGATCTCACGGATGTCAATAACTTCCGACCTATCTCTCTCCTTTCAACTTTATCAAAGCCACTAGAAAGGCATGTCCACAAACACCTTCTTCAGTATTTAGAAAAAAAGTGGACTGCTTTACTCATTTCAATCCGGATTCCGCCCTGGACACTCATGCCATACTGCCTTATCCAGATTAGTAGACACCTGGCTAACTTCTGTTAACAAATCAGAAATTACTGGAACAAATTTCCTCGACTTTAAGAAAGCGTTTGACTTAGTAAATCACACTGTACTACTGACAAAACTACGTCAGTATCTATGCAATTCTAGTGCTGTACCATGTTTTGAATCATACTTATCGGAGAGAAGACAGAAAGTACTTCTAAATGGATGATACTCTAGTGAAGGTTTAGTAAAATATGGCGTTCCCCAGGGCTGTCTTAGGACCTTTGCTTTTTTTTTTTGCTTTTTTTTTGTATATTCATAAATGATCTTCCTTTCCATTTTACTAGTGAGATCACATGTGACATGTTTGCCGATGACACAACTATCTACACCCCTGATAAAAACATTGAGGTCGTCAGTCAACGTCTAAATCAAAGTTTACATGAAGTTTCAAGCTGGTGTGCTACAAATGCCATGGTACTGAACCCATCTAAAACCGAGTGCATGGTACTTGCCACACGCCAAAAACACCAGTTGGCCCCCCTGTCCCTAAATTTGTCCATCAACGGCAAACAGATTAAACAGGTAGCGCAGCATCGCTTACTCGGGCTAACTGTTGACAATTAACTTCAATGGCAGCAGCACACCAGCAATGTCTGTAAAATTGTCTCCAACAATCTCTCCTTACTGTCCATCACTACCACTGAGACTCGTAGAATGTTCTACAACGCCCACATTAAGTCTTATATTGATTATTCCTCGACTTCCCCTGTCTTCTATTATTATTATTATTATTATTATTATTATGTTGCTACAGTTGTTGGCTCTACTCCTAATATATGTTGGAATCATACTACGCTTTTTCCTTGCCGAGTTTCTCCTGTCCGGCCCAGTGGCAAACGATGGGACCAAGTATATTCACGAAGTGTTGAACAGGGAAGACTCCGGGCCTCTCGGGTAATGTTTGTATTCTGCTTTATAGTATCCGCACGGTCAAGGTATACATGAGTACAGTCAATGGTGCCCCTCTCCTGTAATCTAGGGTAATTTTTGTATTTTGCTTTATAGTATCCGCATATGCGTTCATGCTGGAAGTACTGACACGCAGGCAGAGGGACACAAATACACAGGGCCTCAAAATGCCTATATGTATATATTCCCTATTAGCTTCAGGCATCATAGTCACCCCCTAGAAATGATTCAGTGTAGAAACAATGACTACCATGAACAGACCATCCAGGCAGTTCACACAAAGCCGCTTGCCTCACGGAAAAGGACGTCAAACTCCCATACACCCACCCCCTCCACTCTTTTCTAAGTGGATGGATATTATGCTGTCTCATCAAGTTTTTCTTGTGCCATAGCGGGAAGTCAAAAACAAGCATTGTCACTGACGTGTCGTTCGCCATTGTGTTTCAGGGCATTAGTCAATTACGGGGGCATTGGGATGATGGTCGTTGGCTTTCCCCTGTTCCTGTTGTCGTTCGCTGGCTGGTGGGGAGCCTGTTGTGAGGACAAATTCGTACTGAAATGCGTACGTGTACCCTCTGACGCACGACTTCAGATCCGATTCGGACTCTCTCTCTCTCTCTCTCTCTCTCTCTGGCATCGGAAACTGCATAAATGATTCACAATCCACCCATCTTGCCCATTCACCGAAGTTCACTTCTTACCAACAAAACCTGTCACGCAATTTACATAAATAATGATAAATCTGCGCTAATTCCATGAGTATGTACATCATAACTGATATCATGATTATTTTTGTGTATAATCATGTTTGCCGCGCGAGCTTACGCATATTGTGTGTGTGTGTGTGTGTGTGTGTGTGTGTGTGTGTGTGTGTGTGTGCGATTTCCAGTTCTTATGTACTTTTTTTATCCTTCCCTTCATATTCTTCTTTTGAATTTTCTTTTTTTTTTTTTACGGTAGCGTAGCAACGGCAAGTTTGAAAATGGTCTTTGTATGCCTATAACTTCTTCCGTTGTAAAATAAGGGATCGTTATCGTTATCGTTCTCTCTCTCTCTCTCTCTCTCTCTCTGTGTGTAGAGTAGCAAGGACAAGATGTAAGACAGGTCTGCGCACCTACTCTTCTATCCTTGGAAAAGAAAGTGTCATTGTCATTGTCATTGTCATTCTCTCTCTCTCTCTCTCTCTCTCCCCCCCCCCCCCCCCCCCCCCGCGTGGTGAGAATAGAGCCAGCTGTAGCCTGTTGAGTGTGTTATGCCTGAGCATTTTTCTCTATCACAAAAGACAATTATCCAGGACAAATGTCCAATGCATGCATGTCATCATCTTCAGCGTCATCAGCATCTTCAGCATCATCAGCATCATCATCATCATCAGCAGCAGCAGCAGCATGATCATCATCAGCAGCAGCAACAGCAGCATCCGCCACAGCAGTTTTAATAATTGTCAGAATCTTTTTAGTATTTAATTATGTGATGTTGAACATTTATTTGTTATTTGTTTGTTATCTTTGTCATTTTGTTTCTTTGTTTGTTTTCCTTTTCAGTTCTGGATGGGGCTGGCCGGTCTCCTATGTATGCAGGGTGCTGTTGTGGCCCTGGTACTGGCGGGAGTGTTGGTGAGTAGTAGTTTTCTGTTGCAACTCTGACCTGTTTCTTTCTTTCTTTCTTTTTCGGGGGAGATGGGGGGGGGGGGGGTGTTGTTATTGCTCGTGTTGTTTTCGTTGAACAAGGTTAATGTGATAGTTATCAACTGTACCCTGAGATGATGGAATTAAACAGGCACTTTTTTGTTTGTTCCCGGATCCTCCCCATCCCCCCGAAACGCCTCAGTTGAAGGGGAAAAAAACGATTTCAAACGTCACTGAAAACTGACAGGGGATTTAGATTATTGTCAAAGGAGCACGGGGGGAGGGGGGGAGGGGGCTGTACGATTGCGCTGCGATTTTTCTTTACCACGGCAATGGGATTTTAAAATACACTACAATGCATTCAATACAAGACACTTTTCGACACATTAATGTCCAAAATTTCATCTTCCATCTTCATGACTTTCACCCGTGGGAAAAGTCGAGCCAAAACATAAATCGTTTAAACACTGTTCGTGGTCATGCCAGGTTGATACCTCTACTATCTGTATCTCCTGTGGATTAACACCATTGGTTTCTCATTATTTCTTATGTAGCTCTTGTGGCCTTGGCCTTCAGTCGGGGATCTTTTACAGGTTGTAGTGCATGAGAAAATCTCAGTTCATCAGCCTGTATTCGCCTAATACATGTACCACTTGCCATTGAATCAAGGCCGTTAATAAGGAAATCGATAGAAGATAACAAACGATTGAAAGTTCCAGTCACAATGCCATCTTTGGTGCGCCTGGTTTTTTGTAGTTCCTGCGAAAATGCAAATTTCAATGTTTATAATAATAATAATGAATACAGTTTATATAGCGCCTATCTGTTTTCTACGAAACACTCTTTGCGCTCACACACACACACACACACACACACACACACACACACACACACACACACACACACTGAGTGCCGATGAAACAGTTATCACTCGTGCACACGTGTACGCGCACATAGGCACACACACACACACACACACACACACACACTGCATAATATTTAAATACCTCTCGGTCTTAATGCCGTGCAGTGTGTAATGTCTTATTAAGGTGGGGAGCCAGGGTAGCCGCATGGTAGAGCGTTGTACTCTCAATACTCGGGCCGTGAGTTCAAATCCTGGCTCGAGCCAAATACTTGTACTGGCTGTGGTCGGTGTTGTGGTAAACAGAAAAACTGTCGCACACACCAGAGTGAATAGCAGGGTGGAGGTTTGCACATAGAGGAGCGCTTAGCGGCAGCAGGCTTTCACTGCTTCCTCCTCCAGCCCTGCGGCGCCGTGAGCATTTCAGTAGAGATGGATATGTGCGCCGAGGAGAAGTCTCCCATACCATACCATACCATACCATACCATACCATACCATACCAAATACGAAGTGTTGGCATTTGAATTTCTAGCAATCAGATGTGAAGAAGGCTGTAGTGGACGATATCCAAACAGGGTACCAGCCGCAAGGTGAAAATGGCATCTCCGTGTTCCTGAACTCGCTCATGGGAATGGTAAACTATCAGTTATACATAATTATTGTCTCTGGAGTTGCTTCGTTTTGTTGGTTCAGTCTCTAAATCTTTATTACAGCTTACCATTGTCGGTCCACTGTTTCGCCCAGATATGTTTTTCAATCAAACATTTTTGTCACCAAAGGATGAGTGTTGTGATGTCTGCTATTTTTTACTATTCTTTTCTGTTGTTTTTTTTCTGCCCTACTTTTTTTCCCCACACACAGTCCATGGTCTTCTGTCACCAAAGGATGGGTGTTGTGATATTTTTACTATTGTTTGCTGGTCCTTTTCTCGCCCACCGTTTTTTTCTCCCCCCGCGCCGTGTGTGTCAGTACGTCCGCAGAGTGACCTTTTGTTTGTTTGTTAAAGTTATGCCCCATTTGTTTGTGTCCTGAGGAAGGCGAAAGCCGAAACGTTGACCTGTGCCGTCCTTTGTGAAAGTTAAGTGGTTTCTGTCCCTTTTATGTCGCTTTTATTTATTTTTTCTATCGTTTATTTTTATTTATTTATTTATTTATTTTTCATTTGATTTTATTTACGTATTGTCAAAGTGTGAGGATGGGGATGGTTGTGTGATAATGCCATGGAGGTTCGTGTGTTGTTGTTGTTGTTGTTGTTGCTGTTATTGTTGTTGTTTTCAATTTTCTCAGAAGTGGCTGGGTAACGTGGTCCCTGTTTTGTAGGGTTCCATCACAACTTTTCTCGTTTGACTGTCTCCGACCTTCCTATTCCACAACAAAACTTTGACGTCATTTTCTACTCTTTCGTGGATTTTTAGAGTTTTATGATAATAATAATAATAATAATTGATAATATTATTCATAATATTATTTATAACATTATTATTATAATATTATTATATTTTAGAGTTTTAGATTCAATCACTTGGCAATTTTTTGGTCGAAGAGCCGAAGTAGCACAGGACAAACTATCTGCCATTCCGATTGACTAGATCCCGCACCCCTGCCCCTCCTCCCCTCCCCTCCACTCCCCTCCCCTCCCATCCCACCCCCTCCCCTGCCCTCCCCCGCTATCCCCGTATTATGCTTACAGGCTGGCTGCTGTGGTGCAACTGGTCCAGATGATTTTCAAAACACAGAAATGACCGCTGATGGTCAACCGTTAAAGGTGCCGCCAGTTTGCTGCAACGCTAGCGCCATGCCGACCAAAAGTGAAGAGGAGAAGGCCTTGGAGGCGGCGTCCCAAAGCAGTGCCTACAAGGACGCCATGGACTGTGCAGCGCAGCCTGGGAAAAACGGTCTCTATCCCGTTGCGAAAGTGAGCTGACAGTGAGACAGTGAGACACTGACGCCGTGACAGCCTGACACGTGACACCGTGACACTGAGGCACTGACACTGACACCCTGATACCCTGATACTGATACCCTGACACTGAGACACTGAGACACTGAGACACTGAAACACTGAGACACTGAAACAATGAGACACTGAAACACTGACACTGAGACGCGTAATTGGTGATAGTGAAAAAAAAAATCCAACAGCAACACAGCAAAACACACACACACACACACACACACACACACACACACACACACACACACACACACACACACACAGAGTAGGGACTGTGGCTGTGAGATGTGTTGCCCAAGATAAGTGATCTGTTTAGTTTCTGCTTGTTGTTTCAAGTTGTGTTTACTTGCTGCTTGCAGTCAATACCGCTTGCTTTCCTGAAAGTACTTTGTTCAAATTTTTCACAGGGCTGCTTAGAGAAGTTCTTTGAAGATGTTGAGAAAGCCAAAAGCTTCATGTTTCTGCTGCTTGTAGCTTCACTGATTGTCCAGGTATATACTCGTGTTTTTGTTGTTGTTGTTGTTGCTCCTGATGATAGCTACTTCATATAGCAAACTGGACGAAATTTAGGGCTTCGTGTGTGTTAATTTTCTGTATATTGTGTTAGCTGGCACGTTAGAATGATTCACACGTAATAATAATAATAATTGTATAGGCGCTTTACCCAATTTCATGAATCGGCTCAAAGCGCCGCGAACTGAACCCAACACGCACGCTCACGTGAATCACACGCATTCTCTCACACACTGGACATAAACACATTACAATCACGTGGTGCGAAGGGTCAGCTCAGCTATTTAAATTTCGGAATTTAGAATTGCATTTATTTTTCAAGTTTGGTGGGCTGAATATTTCCCAACGCAGAGGGGGAGGAAGCCGGAGTACCCGGAGAGAACCCCCGACGATACGCCCAAATGAACGGTGCCACGTACGAGAAGGAAAATTTCTTTGCCCCGAATGGGTGGGTAGGTGGGCGGGTTTTTGGGGGTTTAACGTCCTTTTCCACCACATACGGGTGATGTCAAAATATTTGAGTGAAATAGAAATTCTTCTGACAGTGTCGATTCGGCATACGCAGCTCACCAGACAATTCAATTCAATTCATTTCAATTCAATTCAATTCAATTCAATAATTCTTTATTGTCCTCAAGAGGACAGACCCAATACAAACTGTCACCCAAGATTGCCGAGCGTCATTTTGTTTATATTTTGATCCTAATTGTGTTTGTTTTCTTTGTTTGTTTGTTTGTTTGTTTTTGGGGTTGTTGGTTTTTTTTTTGTTCAGGGAGGAGAGTTATTCATTGCTCACTTCATCTGGTCACGAATGCCTGACCCGATTGAGCCACCTGGACCCAACGTGCCGCCCCCACCTCCCCCTAAAGCGGGTCCTGGAAAACCAGGATCTCCCGCCGGCGCCGGTCCTGGAAAACCCGGGACTCCCTCCGGCGCCGGTCCTGTAAAACCCGGGGGGACCCCTTCCAGTCCGGGTCTCGGAAAACCTGGGGCTCCCGCCGGCGCGAGTCCCGGAAAACCCGTCAGTCCCTCCAATGTGCGTGTTGGATAACCTTAGTCCTTTTCCCGGGATTCGCTCCAGCCTTAGAATAGCGGGGAGTCTTTCCAGCCTTGTAGAACCCGGTAGTAAGTCCAGTCATACAAAACCCGTCAGTCCCTCCAATGTGCGTGTTGGATAACCTTAGTCCTTTTCCCGGGATTCGCTCCAGCCTTAGAATAGCGGGGAGTCTTTCCAGCCTTGTAGAACCCGGTAGTAAGTCCAGTCATACAAAACCCGTCAGTCCCTCCAATGTGCGTGTTGGATAACCTTAGTCCTTTTCCCGGGATTCGCTCCAGCCTTGGAATAGCGGGGAGACTTTCCAGCCTTGTAGAACCCGGTAGTAAGTCCAGTCATACAAAACCCGTCAGTCCCTCCAATGTGCGTGTTGGATAACCTTAGTCCTTTTCCCGGAATTCGCTCCAGCCTTAGAATAGCGGGGAGTCTTTCCAGCCTTGTAGAACCCGGTAGTAAGTCCAGTCATACAAAACCCGTCAGTCCCTCCAATGTGCGTGTTGGATAACCTTAGTCCTTTTCCCGGAATTCGCTCCAGCCTTGGAATAGCGGGGAGTCTTTCCAGCCTTGTAGAACCCGGTAGTAAGTCCAGTCATACAAAACCCGTCAGTCCCTCCAACGTGAGTCTTGAAAAAAAAAAGTCTTTAACCCGGAACTCCCTTCAGCCTGGGAAAAACGGGGAGTCTTTCTAGCCTTAGAGAACCCGGCAGTAGGTCCAGTCATAAAAACATCAGTCCAACGTGAGTCTTGAAAAAAAAAAGTCCTTAAGACCCCCCCCCCCAAAAAAATTGTTGTTTCTGGTAACCCGACCGACCCTATCCCCCCCCCCCCCCCCCCCCCCGACCCTAAAAGTTTGTTTTTGGCTGCTGGAAAAAAAAGAAGAAAAAATACAAGCACGACCAGTGTCGGTTTTCATGCGCCTATCGTCAGGAAAGTCGTGCGCTATCGCGGACCCAAGATTAGAACGAAATATGATAAGATAGTGTGTTATAATATTAAATACAGTTTCACAGAGCATCATTTCTTATTGATACCCTGTTTCTTCTTGGATATGTGTGTGGGGGGGGGGGGGGTGTTAAAAAAACAAACCTACCTACCTACCCCATTTTATTTTAGCCATGTTACCAGAAACAACAATTTTTTTTTTTTTTTGGCCTAACCCTGGACTCCCTTCAGCCTTGGAAAAGCGGGGAGTCTTTCAAGCCGTAGAGAACCCGTTAGTACGTCCAGTCATACAAACCCGTCAGTCCCGCCAGCATGAGTGTTGGAAAAACTTATTCCGGGATTCCCTCCAGCCTTGGAAAAGCCGGGAGTCTCTCCAGCCCTGGAAAACCCGGCGTTACGTCCAGTCGTGGAAGACCCGTCGGTCCCTCCAACGTGTGTGTGGGAAACCTTATCCCGGAGTCCTTTCAGCCTTGGAAAACCCGGGAGTCTCTCCAGCCTTGAAAAAAAAGGGAGTCTTTCCTGCCTTGGAAAAGCCGGGAGTCTCTCCGGCCTTGGAAAACCCAGGAGTCTCTCCAGCCTTAGAAAACCCGGGAGTCTCTCCAGCCTTGGAAAACCCAGGAGTCTCTTCAGCCTTGGAAAACCCGGGAGTCTCTCCAGCCTTGGAAAACCCAGGAGTCTCTCCAGCCTTGGAAAACCCGGGAGTCTCTCCAGCCTTTGAAAACACAGGAGTCTCTCCAGCCTTTAAAAAAAAAAACCCAGGAGTCTCTCCAGCCTTGAAAAAAAGCGGGACTCCTACAACCATCTTTAATTAACACTTCACCCACTTCTTCTTTTTTTTACGCCTTTTTTAAATGTTACAGGGGGAGGGGGCGGGGGGTCTTCTCGGTAGTAGAAGCACAAGCAAAGACGCTTTGAAACAAAAATCGTAATGCAAAAATGCAGTTGTTGTTTTAAGGGCTGCTTTTCCCGTTTTCAGTGTATGAGCATATTTTGACAAGGGTAGTTTTGTAGGTACTATACGCATAATTATGGCAACACTATGAACTACCGTATGTGTATGGGTAAAAGTTGTGTTCTGAGAAGAAAAAAAAATCGACTCCTTGACAATGCAAAAATTGTTAATTTTTGCGCACTGTTTCGGCTACTCCCTGAATATATGCACAACCTCTGATTATATTTTCGTAAATAGTGAGGCTGGAAATTATTTTTCTACGGCTGTATCTAGATAGTGTAATTTTGAGTAAGCGTGCCTTAAAGTCTGGGTACGTTGCATTAATTGCGTTTTCTGTAAGATAATTGGTCATTATTTTTTTCCCTGTGAGTAGATTTGTATGAAAGTTTAATTATTATTTTTTCAAGAACGCAAATCAGTTCTACACCATAAATGATTTCCTCAATATTGGCTAAAAGCTGTGAATAGAGAAATTGGACTATTTCTAACATCACCTCAAAGAATTCACTCAAAGGCTTTGTTTGAACTGAGCCCATCTAAGGGAATACTAGACCGTGTAAGGTGCGTGGACGTCACGTCTTTGGAACGCGGTGACGTAATTTGGCATGTCGTCATCCCTTGTCATTGATTTCTTAGGTCGTTGGTGTCAGTGGTGTCATCAGTTCTGTTCTACTATTCTCTGCTGTCAGTGATTTTGGTTCCTCTCCATAAACAGGAGGCCGTCTCTACTGTCATTGGTTCGTCTCAATGTCAGCTCACTGTGCGGCTTGTTGCAAAATGCAAACGCACGACCTGAAAATATGCTTTAGATAGCAAGACAACTACAATCTTTCAGTTTATGATTGTTATCCAGACTAAAATCTACTTGCAGCATGTTAACGTAGTTTGTCTTGATTGCTGCATTTAGTCAGCTTTGCGTTAGGGTGTTCACGGAGGCGCAAAGGGTAGTTCAAAGGGACGGACAACCTTACAATGCCTGACTTTTATGCGTATGCGAAGATTTTCTTCACAACCCATTCACCATACCATGGCTTTTGGGTGTGAACAAAATTCACAATTATGAAACCTGAACAAGAATAAAATGAAAGTGCCTGACTTCCAGTTTCCCGTATGCGGTGATCTTCTTTACAACCCACTCACCATACATTTGTACCATGTTTTTTTTTTGTTTTTTGTTTTTTTGTTGTTGTTGTTGTTGTTTTTTTGGTTTTTTTTTGGTGTGAACAAAATTCACAATTATGAAACCTGAACAAGAATAAAATGAAATTGACTACATGGCTTCAAAGTCGGCTTTCAGTTGAGTGGAGATCGGAGAGTGCAGACTGGTGACAAATGCCTTGGGCAGACCACAGACGTAAAGAGATAGACGCACCGCGGTGCCGGAAAAGTGACGCCGCCGCGCGCCATGTTGCTAATACCTGGAAGTGCCAGCTGTTTACATAGCGCGCATAGCATTGGCCAGACGCTATCAGCTGTTTACATAGCGCGCATAGCATTGGTCCGCTTTATCTTACGTCACATTTCTGATGACGTCTTTCTAAAGAACTTTGTAGTTCGAACGAGGCGTTCTCTAAACAGAGCCTCTGAGTTCTGTTATCAGCAAGATGGCCGCCGCGTAGCGACACTCGCAAGCAGCGGTGGCAGCGTGCGGCGGTGCGTCTAGATCTCTACGTCTGTGGGGCAGACACACCACATGAAACATTTCGAAGACCAACGCAGTGGTTGCGATTGGCAGTAAAGGACGTTTTCTATGTGGTAGGAGTTTCATATTTCCAACACTGGGCATTTTGATATGTGTGTATTGTAACACTAGTTTGACCGAAGACAACACCACTCTATCCAGAAACATAGTTATCGTAACCTAGCGTCACAGCTCGTATAGTTTTGTTTTCATGGTGTCGAGTGACGAGAAAGAAAACATTCCTGATTTTACACATTGCGCTCAAAATTTGTTCCACGTTAACGTCCTTTTTCCATCACTTAAGGGTGATATCGAAGACGGGGCACGAGAAAAAGGCCACCACTAATAATTATTTGGCCCCAGCCGGGATTCCAACTCACTCATTGAGTGTCCAACGCTCTACCATTCGGCTACCCAGGCCCCCCCCCCCCCCCCACAAGAATACAGAGAAGGTCGGAAACGTTGTGTTACGACGTAATATCGCGCCCGTGCTTCTAGTTCTTACTCCTGTCACGTAGCTAAAAGGTCGTACCCCAGGAAGGCGGTCCAGCCTGGGGTTCTCGCATTATGGGAGTGATTTCTTCACATATCTCAGTGGTCATTGTTAGTTCGGGTAACCCATGAGTGATCGGGGAAGCCACAGGAGAGGATAGCTCATTACAGCGTAATACTCTGACGTCATTCACTGGCGTCGATCCTTCCTACGTAGGTTGTACTTTACACGTAAAACTTATTTTTGATGTCATCTCCATATATTCTAGGTTGTTTTTCCTATAAAAAGACGTCACAGGTTTTCAACATAAACCTCTACAGGGGAAAAAAATGGCAGAACTATGAAAAGCAAGAGTCGTTCTCCTTTTTTTGAGATGTTCAAGCAGATCTACAAAGATGTGTTTTGACTATCTACACGACTATTCGGAAGTCATTCTTTTCGTGCTCAATGTGACTGTGCTGGTGAGCTTGTTTTGTTTTGTTTTCTTTTCTTTTCTATTGTCTTCTGGATGTTGCTCTTTCTTTCTTTGTTTTATTTCATGATTCTGTTTGATTGAACATAACACTTTGAAGCGAATCATTTCGACCTCTCAACGTTTGTAGGGAGAGACAGTAACGGACTGTAATTGTTAGCTTGTCGTCTGGTGTACTAAGCTTACTCAACAGAATACTCAATTGCTCAGAGTAATCAGCTTATAAGCGACCGATTAAAACCGACACGTAGCTTCCACGTGCGTGTTGTCATGTTTAGTGATTGTTTACCCATCAAATTAGTGAGAGAAGCAGAAGGGAAAATAAAAACTGGACAGTGACGGAGCTGTATATATTATTATTTTTTTCCCCCATTTCAAGTACTGGTCATCACAGACCCCTGCCCCCCCCCCCACTACCCCCCACCCCCGTGTGTGTGTGTGTGTGCGTGTGTGTGTGTGTGTGTGTGTGTGTGTGTGTGTGTGTGTGTGTGTGTGTGTGTGTGTGTGGATTGTAAGGCGCCCTGAGCTCAAGCGAGAGGGAGGGCGCCCGTTAAAATACCCATAATAATAATAATATTATTATTATTATTATTATTATTATTATTATTATTATTACCCTGATCCTTGTCGTTTAGGTTTTGTCTGCAGGAGTGATATACCTTGGAATCATACTACGCTTCTTCGTGAGTGGTCTGCTTCTCTCCGGACCTTTCGCGTCCGACTCAAGCCATGCTCTCTACAACGTACTATCCACAACCGAGGATTACAGCTTTTTCAGGTAATGTTCAACATGTATTTTGTATTTTCTATTTGTCCCATCGTTGTGTCCCATTACCCAGAGACGGTGGATAAGGGGAAGACTAGAATCAATCAATCCATCTTTATTATCCCGGAGGGATAAATTTGGGTGTGGTTGACAAACAAAGACAATGATACACATCAAATTTAAAAAAAAAAATTCATAGAAATCTCTAATTTAATTGTAGTGTTTACTATGTATTATCTTATGTGTTTTTTTAATTTGATGTGTATCATTGTCTTTCTTTGTCCGGCACACCCAAATTTCCCTCTGGCATAATAAAGATATTGATTGTATTGATCTGGTATTGATTGATTGACTGATTGATAGAAACCACGGGAAAAACATTACTGCGCAGATTCTTTTAAGGTGATGTCCCCCCCCCCCCCCCACCTCCAGCATTTTTAGCTTCTTGAAAGAGTCAAATCTGTTCTATAAAATTTAGACACCTCAAGTAATACGGACCATCCTCGACCTCTGTGTTCGATGTACACAGAAGTGAAACGTGTTTATTATTTAAACCAGATAGATTTTAAGAGATATTATATATTGACACCTTATTTTATTGTCTTCCTTTTTACTTCAGTCTGGCGAAGAAGGACCTTGATTAGCCGCGAAATAGTCTTTGTTGCTTGCGCGGCGTAAAACCCTAGTTAACTAACTGATTCTTCTTCTTATGGGGAGCCCGGGGTAGCCGAATGGTAGAGCGTTGGTCTTTCACTGCTCTGGTCGTGCGTTTGAATCACGGCCGGGACCAAATGTTTGTGCTGGTCTTTTTCTCATTGCCCCGTCGGTGATGGAAAAGGGCGTTAAACTCCCAATCACGCACCCGCCCATTCTTCTTCGTCTTCTTTTCCTCCTTCTCCTTTTTTTCTTCTCCTTCTTCATAAATGCTCGGGTCGTGAGTTCGTATCCCGGCTGGGGCCAAATATTTGTGCTGGCTTTTTCATCGTTGCCCCGTCTTTGATATCACCCGTATGTGGTGGAAAAGGACGTTAAAGCCCCCACACACCCGCCCATCCACTCTCCTTCTTCATTCTCTTGTCTTTTTTTTGTAATTTTGTCTGAACTGTTGATTTGTTTTCTGTCCTAGCGAATTTACCCGCGAATCGGGAACGTGGATGCTGGCTGTTGGTCTCCCCCTGTTCTGTCTTTCGTCCACTGGCTGCTTTGGTACATGCTGCGAGAATAGGGAGATGCTACGATACGTGAGTGCCCCTCCGTTTGAATGATCTGATGCATCAGAATTATTGGTGCAAATCATCTTCATCGTCGTCGTCGTCATCGTCATTGTCGTCATGATCAAAATCACTTGAAAAAAAATTGAGGTTATTTCCACCCCTGTCGTCGTCATCATCGTCACTATCGTCGTTTTCTTGGTCATCGCAGTCGTTGAGGTCACTTGAAAAAAAAATTGAGGTTATTTTCACCCCTGTTGTCGTCATCATCGTCATTATCGTTGTTTTCTTGGTCGTCGCCATCGTCGTCATCATCAAAGTCACTTGAAAAAAGATTGAGGTTATTTCCATCCCCCTCGTCGTCGTCATCATCATCATCATCATCATCATCATCATTTAAAAAATTCTCATGACTATAAAAAAAAAACTATTGTCCTAACAGTTCATGATTGCGCTATCTGTCATTCTGATTGCTGACTTTGTGGTTTTGGGCATCGGAGTTGCGCAACTTGGGGTGAGTCACGTACTTCGTTCTGTTGTTGTTTTTGGTAGTGGTTATATCGACAGTCTTTTTGTCCGTGTGCATTTGTCTTTTGCCGATGAGTGTGTCTGTCTGAGGCTTCTTAGCTATAAAAACACGACATACCAGTGGCCCCTACTCCGTGAAACTCCTTACTGGAGCCTCTTCTGAAAACGTCCTAACATCCAGTCTTTCAGAAGAGCACGCAAAACTTCTCTATTCCGTCTCCACTGAGGCTGCCTGACAATGCCAGACACGGCAAATCTCTCTCTCTCTCTCTCTCTCTCTCTCTCTCTCTCTCTCTCTCTCTCTCTTATAGCTTCTTCATGCGTCCTAATATTGGCGTAATGTTTTACTGCACAGTGTGTTACCCCTGTGCCGTATGGGGTGTCACGCGTTGTAGTTATGCTCTGTATGTGTGTTACTGTAGGCATTGCATGTGACATATGCTACGTATGTAATGCTGTGTGTGTGTGTGTGTGTGTGTGTGTGTGTGTGTGTGTGTGTGTGTGTGTGTGTGTGTGTGTGTGTGTGTGTGTGTGGCAAGGACAGACAGTAAGAGAGACCTGTGTGTCTATGTTCTTATCCTTGGAAAATAAAGTTTCTCTCTCTCTCTCTCTTGTTTGACTTCGTCTTGGTCTTAGTCCTATTGCAAATTCTGCTGTTGCTGATTGTTGTTGTTGTTGTTGTTGTTGTTGTTGTTGTTGTTGTTGTTGTTGTTGTTGTTGTTGGTGTTGGTGGTGGTGGTG
>JACVVK020000620.1:100000-147500 GCA_018292915.2 Batillaria attramentaria
ATAGATTTGTTTATGTCCTGAAGAAGGCGTAAGCCGAAACGTCGACCTGTGCCGTCCTTTGTCAAAGTTAAGTGGTTTCTGTCCCTTTTGTGTCGCTTTTATTTGCTTAACTTGTAACCACTTCGCAGTCATTACCGTTTCCGTTTCATAGATTTAGATTTTTTCGTAGACGTCATTTCTTAACAGGAACACACCATCAACGTGATGATGCAAGCCACGAATAAACGTCATCTGCAATGTTAATATACGTCATGTAGTACAATAACACGTCATGTCCGGCCAAAGAAATTCATCATTCTACATCCAAATCGGTGGTTCAGGGATTATAGGAACTCTGTGGTCTAACTCGCATGACTTACCGTCTACTGTTACTCACCATGTCACGTAACTTCGCCATGTCAAGAAATACAGGTTTCTGCCCTACCATTATCGCGGGTGTGATACAAGATTTTGGAAAACTCATCCTCTTTGGGATCAACTCTGTCGTTGCTGTGAGCATCGTCACTGAATCTATTTTCATATTGCTTCTTTGCAAGCAATAGTGAATTTCTTACGTGTCAGAAAATGCATTCCACCAGGCTCCATTTTATTTTCTGCACAATCTTCCCTGCCCTCTTCTCTTCATCTTATATATTCCAGCTAGTGTCATGATGATGATGATGATGATGGAGACTTGACATATCGCACGGCTCCACCCTAACTGAGTGCTCACGGCGCTTAGGGAGAGGTTTTGAAAGGAAAGATAGTGGCAAAAAAATACAGCTGCAGATGATTACTGGCGTGAGGCACTGAAGAGATGAGTCTTCAGGCGCTTCCGGAATGCGGTAATACTGACTGCCTCCTTCACTGTCTCAGGGTGAATGGACCACAATGAATGGAGTGAACAGCACCATCCAGTGAACTAAAACAGATCAAATGCCCTGGCTGAACTTAGACGTGTAGAACATTTGTCCTAAATATTGTCCCCTGTCGCCTAGAAGTGACAGGACAGATGTCCGCCTTAAGATAAGAAAGTAATCAAACGTTAAAAAAGATGAACTCACTTTGACAAATGCCTGGCACGCAGAGGGTGGATAGGTGCTCGAAGGTATAACGTCCTTTTTTCCACCACATATGGGTGATATCAAAGACAGGGCAACGAGGAAAAGGCCGGTACAGATATCTGGCCAAAGCTGGGATTCGAATTCACGACCCGAGCATTGAAAGATCAACGCTCTACCGCTCGGCTATCGCGGCTCCCCCCGACACAGAGATAAAACTCAGCAATCCCATTAAAACCCATTAATGATTACAGTCACCAATTATAATTATACTAAAACAGAGTAAACTCATGTAATACTACATATGGACAGCCGTCGTCTTCACACCAAGGACCCACCGTTTGGAACACTCTTCCAAAGAACATACGGCATACTTATAGATTCGGTCCCCACCTTTAAAACTGCAGTCAAAACATACTTCTTCTCAGCCCAGCAGCAGTAATGAGGGATTGACATAACTCTCTCTCTCTGTGTGTGTGTGTGTGTGTGTGTGTGTGTGGTGTGTGCCACAATCGCTTTTATTGTTATGACTGGCACCATATTCATGCCATTTTATTTCATTTCTATCTGTCTTTTATTGTTCTTACCGGCATCTCTTTTTCATGCCATTTTATTTCATTTTTATCTTTCTTATGTCGTCAGCGCTTAGAGCTTCCTGAGGATAAGCGCTATATAAATATCCATTATTATTATTATTATTATTGATACTACACGTGTGATTTGTCCCCTCAGGTGCTGTCCATAGTTGTGGTGGTCGTGGGATCTACCATGCTGGTAATGCTGAAGACTGACGTATTGGAAAAGAATGAGTATGGGCAAGACGCGGCCACCGTTCTGCGCAGATTGCTTACGCTGGTTGAGGAAAGATACAACTTCTGGTATGATATAACTCATTGACAAAACTCACTAAGCACACCGTGACACTTTTGTAGCTTACGCTGGTTGAGAAAAGATACAATTTCTGGTATAATGTAACTCATCGACAAAACTCACTAGGCACACCGTGACACCTTTGTAGCTTACGCTGGTTGAGGAAAGATACAGCTTCTGGTATAACATGACTCATCGACAAAACTCACTTGGCACACCCCGTAACACTTTTGTAGCTGACGCTGGTTGAGGAAAGATACAACTTCTGGTGTAATATAACTCATCGACAAAACTCACTAGGCACACCCTGACACTTTTGTAGCTTACGCTGGTTGAGGAAATTAAGATACATCTTCTGGTGTAATATAACTCATCGACAAAACTCACTGGGCATACCGTGACACTTTTGTAGCTTACGCTGGTTGAGGAAATTAAGATACAGCTTCTGGTATAATATAACTCATCGACAAAACTCACTAGGCACACCGTGACACTTTTGTAGCTTACGCTGGTTGAGGAAATTAAGATACAGCTTCTGGTATAATATAACTCATCGACAAAACTCACTAGGCAGACCCCGACACTTTTGTGGCACGACAATAAACATTAATATTTGCAAGAGCCCCTCATTCATCTTGGGTGTTAAGTGTTGTTGTTGTTGTTCCTGCTTTTGTTGTTTTTAGTTTTGTTTTGTTTGGGGGCAATTTTTATTATACATGATGATGAGGATGGTTATTATTATATATTATGCTATGGAGGTCCTCGTGGTTTGAGACTGCCGCATTCCACGCTTCATGTCACATAAATATCCCAGTGTTAGCCAGGCCAAGGTCCGACGGCACTAGCGGGGCCGGCCATGTAATCATTCACATCATGAGATGTGTCATAACAAGGGAAGCCCCCTCAAAGTCGCACCCGCGAGTAAAGTAAGATTTTTTTATGCTGTTTTTTATGCTTTTTTTTTCATACATATATGGTATACAATGACAAAGAAAGGTACAACATGCATGCATTATATGCTTAAACATACATGAATTAACCTGACATTCGAGTAGAGTAATGACACAGTCATAGGCCATAGGAATTACGAAAAAGCTGTCAAGGAATCGAATCCTTGTTCTTCATGTGCATGGGTCGGGTAAGGCCATGCACGTTGTAAGCTATAACTGAACTGTGCAAAATCGTGCACCTTTAAAATTTTGGAGGAAAGTAAGAAGGATTTTGTTTGTTTGTTTGTATTTAAGGCCAGCCAAGCAACTCACTTGGGGCTGGTTTCGTATTGTGTTTCAGTTTACTGACGCGTGATATAAGCATAGCACTTGTGGTGGTCGGTGTGCTGATGTTCATGGTGGCTGCCTGCGGCTGCCTGGGAGCGTGCCAAGAGAACAAGTCCATGCTGACCTGGGTGAGTGACCTGATCTTCGGCCTCACAACTGACATAATCATGTAGCCAGACTCTGACTGACAAGTCGGTGCAGCCAGTCACAGCGCACTAACGCTCTGACAGACAAACCTCACGCTGGGATTCTCTGTCGGAGTAGACTATTCAATGCAATTCATTTCAATTCATTTCAATTCAATTCAATTCTGTTCAATTCATTTGAATTCAATTCATTTCAATTCAATTGAATTCAATTCATTTCAATTCAATTCAAATTCAATTCAAATTACTTTATTAATCTCAGAAGGGAAATTATAGGCCACCATAAAACATAATAACAAGAGTGGGTGGCCCGGTGTTTAGGGGTTTAACGTCCTTTTCCACCACATAGGGTGATATCAAGGACGGGGCAACGATGAAAAAGCAAGCGCACAATAGTTGGCCCCAGCCGGGATCGAACTCATGATCCGAGCATTAGAAGTCCAACGCTCTACCATTCGACCACCCCGGCTCCACCATAATAAGAAGACATCATAATAACATAAAATACTTGCACTAACTTGCATTCGAGGGTTCCCTGCCAAAACGTCCTATCTCTCTTCTTTGTGTCTGTACCGATAGCACTGAACCCTCGGCTTGCTTGACAAAGCTGTCGTGTAATGACAAAACACAGTAAATCCGTGACGTCATTTTGTGGGGAAAAGACCATTACTGAGCAGATGACGTTTGGTTGCGGACTAACGACGGCGCTGACTGGTGGTTATTTTTAGCGACTTTGTCGATCAGCGTGTAGTACAGGTATGGAAGCGAGAGGCCAAAGAGAGTCATAATTTTCTTTACTGTTAGAAGCCGCAATTTTACAAAAAAAAAAATGGTCGCACGCCCCAAAAGGAGCATAGATCTAACCATTCAGCAAACAGCATTACAGTTTGTTAAGCGGCGGTTTTTCTACTCAGAATTCATTAGGAACAAAAACACTTTCATGATTTCAGTATATTCGTCAGTGTGTTCCTATGTGCACTAAGGAAGCCGGGATAGCCGAATGGTTGATCTTTGGACTTTCAATGCTTGGGTCGTGAGTTCGAATCCAGGCTGGGGCCAAATATTTGTGCTGGCCTTTTTCTCGTTGCCTCGTCTTTGATATCACCCATACGAGGTGGTGGAAAAGGACGTTAAACTCATGAACACCCACCCACTCCAATGTGCTCCAAAACAAAACGTGTTACAGAACCCATCTAGCTGTTCTCCTCTCGTAGTTCTGAAAAAAAACTACTAAAGTAGTATAAACAAGATGGTAGAAAAACTGCAAGAACTACTACAGTAGCATAAACACGATGGTAGTAACACTGAAAGAACTACTAAAGTAGTATAAAGACGATGGTAGTAACACTGAAAGAACTACTAAAGTAGTATAAAGACGATGGTAGTAACACTGAAACACTTCTCCTTGTGGCAGTTCGTTGTGATCAAGTGCATCCTGCTGGTGCCGGAGATGGCAGTGGTGGGTGTTGGAATAGCAGGGGTCACTGGAATGACGGTGAGTCTTCAAGTCTGTGGGGGAAGGCTTTACACAGCTGTGGATGGTCACCGTGTTACCTATTATTGTGTATGTGTTTCTTCCTTTATCTATTTACTTATAACTTAAGGATTTACTTAGGGATGTATTGGATACAAGTTTTGTTGTTGTTGTTGTTGTTGTTGTTGTTGTTGCTTTCTTTCTTTCCTTTTCTTTTTGTATATACTGTATTGCGATGTGTAGTGTACTGTATTGTATTGTGTATGTTTGTAAAAAAAAAAAAAAATGCCAAAAACAAAAACAAAACAAAACAAAAACAACAACAAAAAAATTCTTCTGTGATGTTACCCAACAAACTTGACATAATCAATGAAAGCAATAACTGAAAAAAAAGTCTATGGGGAAGGTGGGTGAAGTTACGTGTCCTTTCAGGTGGAGCTGCGGAGGTGGTGCGGCCGCGGAGCTGTAGCGACTGACAGTCGCTTCGCGTCAAAGTCAGAGTCAAAAGATTGTATTTCTCCTCAGTCGCTAACGGTTTCGACGATAAATATTATTTTGCGGAGCTACTTATGTATACCTACTGCAGAGAAAAGTTAAATAAAGCTGTGATGAGAAGTTTTCAAACGTCTATTTCGAATACATATTCACACAGCCGCACTTTAAAAAAAAATCCCGAAACATTTTGGCGACTGCAATACCAAACGCACTATATCAATTAAGACAAAAACACACTCAGTTCTTGTGAACGTGAATCTAGCAGTGTACATATATGTAACTGTTCCTTGTTTTACTGTGACAGAGTAACGTTGATATGAGGGAGGCACTGGTGAAGTCTCTTGTAGAAGGCTACAATCCACATGGAAATAACTCTTTCTCTCATTTCCTCAACACTGCTATGGATATGGTAAGCACTTGACTGGTTGATTCATTGTAGTGTTGGCTGGTGCAGCACAGACCAAATAACGAAGCTGGAGAAGGAAGTTTCGAAATGCCAAAAAAAAAATACATAACTACGTTTTCGTGAAACCCCCCCCCCCCCCCCGCCCTCACGCTATCCCCCCTTACTCCCACCTGACACCCTCCATTCCCAACCCCCGCCTCCTGTGTAAAGCCTAACGGGGAAGGGAAAAATGAAGACGGACTATTTTTCAGGTATTGAGTTTTCTGCCTCGCATGTCGGACTGGTTAGTTTTCTTTCGGGACGGACCAAAGATGACACCTGCAGTCATGTAGGCTAATATGCGCTGGGGTTTGACTGAAAACAGTCCCCCCCCCCCTCCCCCCCCCCCCCCCCCCCCCGCTTACTCGTTGCAGGCTGACTGTTGCGGCATTAACGGGCCGGAGGATTTCGAAGACTTGCAAATGACCTACCTTTACGAAGGCGCGACCAATAACCTCAAGGTGCCCCTGATTTGCTGCAACCTCTCCGACGATAAGACCGGCCCCAAGGCTGCCGCAGTAAACCCAGACACTATTGACCTCGAAAAGGAAGGCAAGGAGGCTGTGAAGACGATTTCCGATTTGATAGAGTGCGCCAAGTCGCCGGAGGAATACGAGCTGGAGTCCAAGTTGGAGGCAAGCTGACATGTGATGCGTGTACGATATGACACACACACACACACACACACACACACACACACACACACACACACACACACACACACACACACAGACAAGCGCGCGTCTAAGAGAGAGAGAGACGGAGAGAGAGTCAGTGTTTTTCTTCTCCGATACTAGTATGTATTCGTCTGTCACCTGTCAATCAGGCCTCCGGGAAGTGACTCTGTCAAAGGGGAACGACTTTCTTACAAGAATTCATTCACCCATATATATATAATTATGAAGTATTATTGAATTGAGGTAGAAGGGGGGGGGGGGTTACACTATGACTGAGCTAGGAACCGCGCCAGGCCCACTTTCGTGCGTTCACAGGCGTAAAGACACAAATTGACCGTGGGGTCATCTTCGGTGTTTATTTGGGGAACCCGGTTTGGCGAGTGTGCTAGTATGTAGTGATTTTTCTTATCATGAAAAAGCGTGATTTTCGCGATTTTTGTGTTAAGTAGGTCAAGGTGCATGCCAGGCGGTCACAAAAAGAGGCAAGCTGCCAGTGAAGCTGGGACATTTTGCACAGAGGTGGCCCGGGACACAAGTGAGGCAAGCGGATTTGTGCGAACTACCTCTCTGGCCTAAATAGACTGGCCTAGCCGTGCATTACTCCAGTGAGGCCTGATCGGAAAAGAGACATTCATTTTTTTTTTTTTTCAAACCCCTGCCTTTGAATGGTCTGTTCATGGTAGTAATTGTTTCTAGACTGAAGCAGTTTTAGGGGTGACTATGCTGCCTGAGGCTAATAGGGAATATGTAGGCGTTTTGAGACCCTGTGTATTTGTGTCCTTCGCCCACATTGTAGTTTTGTAGAAGGTGCGCTGACCTGTTACGTAATGTTCACCTGGCACCCAAAGCGAGCCTGGTTCACATGCGTATGTACTACCAGGTTCGGTTCCTGGGTCCGGGCGAAATTTTCAATGACATTGAGAATGACACTGTATTTTTCAAGGATGAAAGATTAGGTACAGTGTCCTTTCTTCTATCTTGTCCTTACTACATTCTACTACACAAACTCTCTCTCTCTCTCTCTCTCTCTCTCTCTCTCTCTCTCTCTCTCTCTCTCTCCCGTTTCAAGAGTAAACGTGCTTGGTCCACTTCTAAGCTTGTCAGGTTCGCTTATTTGGTCCAGTGTAAACGCACCTAGGGTCTCGGTCTCCCAACAAAACGGCACTGCGTATCGCTGGAGTAGTTGTAGTCACTGCTACAACGAGATTGGAGGTTCGAATTCAGGCGTCGGGGTTTTTCAGCTCCAGCAGGACTTCACATCCGCGTCGGGGAGCCGGGGTGGCCGAATGGTAAAGCGTTGGACTTCTAATAGTCGGGTCGTGAGTTCGTATCCCGGCTGGGGCCAAATATTTGTGCTGGCTTTTTCATCGTTGCCCCGTCTTTGGTATCACCCGTATGTGGTGGAAAAGGACGTTAAACCCCCAAACACCCACCCACCCACTGATATCCGCGTCGGTCATGTCACAGACCGATTCAGTTTTAAAATGTCCGGTTACTTCCTCACGAAGGCGGACACTGTGCGATAGTCGTCATGATTCAAGACAAAATGTGATGAGCTCCGACAAAAAGGATGATTTGGGGCACACGGAGTTACTGATAGCATTGAAAGGTGGGGAAAAAATGAACTTTCTTTTGGTGTAAAATTTATTTCTGTAGCATGGTGCCATCAGCCCTCGAAGTGAGGTGTTGGTCATAATTTCACTTGTTATAAACGTACTTTCAACCAAATCAGTTTTGTTGTTGTTGTTGCCACGGTTTTCATCTGTGGTTTTTCTTTCAGGGATGCTTTCACAGATTTCTGGATACCATGGAAGCTGCCAGAAAAGCAATGCTTGCAGTGGCCGGCATAATCGTTGGTTTACAGGTAAAAGTTCAGAACTGCCAAAATTCGGCAATATGGGAAATCCACGAAAATGGAGATCACGCCATTTAAGCTAACACAGGGATCCATGGTTTTGTCACAACGTTTACATGCATCGAGGGTTAAGCGGGGAAATTCTTTATAAAATCCTCTTCCCCCCCCCCCCCCCCCCGCCCCAAAATAAATAAATAAATAAATAAAATAAAATTTTAAAAAATAATAATAATAAATAAAGAAATAAAGAAGGAAAGAAAGAAAGACAGAAAGAAATAAAATAAAATAAAATAAATAAATACATTAACTTTCAGACTTTACAAACGTCACCCGTATCGCAAAAATACACGAAAAGGGAGATCAGGCCGCTGAAGTTTAGATAAGAATTCATTTTTTTTTTCGGGACGTTTAAATGCACTGAGGACTAAACGAGGGAATCCTTTATAAGTCTGCTTTTAACCCCCCCCCCCCCCCCCCACACACACACACACACACACACACACATTGAAGGTGTGAATTCGTTGGGTCTGGTTAGCTGGCTGGATGGTTGAGTGGATGGGTGAACGGTGGTTATTTTCTTTTGGATATCTCTACCCACCCGCCATCCCCTCCTTGCAATTCCCCCCATTCTCCCCACCCTCTTAAGCAGAATCGATGCAACTCTATCATCACTCCCAGCTAACTGTTACCGTCTTCATTTTCTTCCAGATACTGCAGGTCCTGATCGCTCTGAACATCATTTGTTCGGACTGATTTGCCCACACCAACTACATTACACAAGGACGACAGTGAGGACGACGTGCCAAAGGAGCACACTGTTTTGTTAGGATTTGGTTTTCTTTTTTGTCAACAGTTCTTACTGCGTCTCTGGACTACGTGTCTCAGGTTATGGACTTCTCCCGAAAAATATACTTCAGTCGGGAGGTACACTGCGTATTGTCACTAACCAGTGCTAAGTTACCCAGAAAGCGGGTGATGTTTCGGTTCAGTCCCCAGACTTGTCTCACAGATTATATCGACGTTGCTCTTGTCCATACCAAAGGACCAAAGGTCACGTTCAAAGAATAAAATTCATGTGTTATTTATTAGCGGGGTGACATCAGAATGAACACAGGTCGTCTTCAAAGTGCCAGGTTATTATTAGCACATTCAGGGGTCGTGTCAGAGAGATCGGAGGTCATGTACGGAATGCTCGAAACATTGTGAGCAAGGCCCAGGGGTCATATCAGAAGGATCGTGGGTCACAAGTACCAAGTTTTTTTTTTTGTGTTCTTTTTTTTTTTCAAGGATTGTGTTGCAGATCAGAGGTTTGAGTGCCACTCGGGTCGAAGAATTTTTCCTTCTCGTACGTGGCACCGTTCATTCGGGCCGATCGTCGGTGGTTCTCTCTGGGTACTCCAGCAGGACCAGCGGTCGCGTAATAATTAAATTTATAACAAAAATGCAAAGTTTAGAGAAAAATATTCCCACAAACTGGGTTCAGAGCGGGTTACAATGTAATAATAATAGACGAACTTTACAAAACTGACTGGTGCAAAGTATCAGCGCCTCCCCCCCCCCAATACACACACACACACACACACACACACACACACACACACACACACACACACACACACACACATCCTGTTACTCTACCAGTAAGAAGCATCAGTGCAGAAAGCGGTATCACATGTACAACAGAAAAGAAAATTACAGTTAGTAAGAGGTAGGTTCTAAGTCTGACACTGAAAGCTGAAAAAAAAAAAAACCTGATGCATCCGTGTACGCTTGGCTAGAAAGTTCCAAATTTACAAGAGCCTGGTATTGGAAAGTAATATCTCTCTCATCTAGAGGAGCTGAAACTCGTTCCCGAAGTACGAGCAGTCTGAATGGGATGGGTCACATCAGAGGTCAACCTCGGCGTGCGAGGAGTCCGGATTGGAGGAAGAGCGGACACACTGGAAGTGACCACAGGCTTCTGCTTCACAGACGTGGCTGGTGTCTCGTGCACGTTGGTTGCGGGCAGAAGTTTGGGAGCCACTCTGACGCGCTCAGGGTCTCGTAAAAAGAGGACCCCGATTATCACTTGTACAGCCTGGAAACGTTCAGAATATAAAATTAATTGAAAGAAACATGTTTGAAGTCTTGAAAATAGTGCAATATTTGACACTGTTTTTGTTGTTGTTGTTGTTGTTGTTGTTTTTGAATGACTATCTAGATACCGTTGAGGTGGTCACTGTTGTATATAGTGTTCGCGAAACAGTATGCCGCGTACCATGTCTTCAGCGACATGGATGCGGATTTCAAATTCTGCTATGAGCAAAGACTGATCCACTCTCATATACGATCAAAAGGAAAAGAGTTGTTCCTGGCCTACTGACCTTATAGATTTCACGACAGTTTTCTCGGTCTTTCCGTTTCTGCTCACCGCAAGTCATACAAGCCGAAAATCTATATATTTACTATAAAGAAATTAGCAAGTAGAGACTGCAGCAGCGAGACCTACATGCTCCCCCGTGCAGCTTCCACGTACCTATTCGTTCCCTTAGAGTTATATACGCTTATATTCACCACTTTCTTCTGAAACCTGACAAAGACTTTTGCAGTTGTTACTGCAGTGAGTATATAAGCTAGCACATCGACTAAGGTCACGTGACTTGTTAGCAAAGCGACGCGACGGTGACCGTTTGATCAAAATTCAAATGTCTGTTTTATGTGACCCCAAGGAGAGCGCTAACCGGTCAGCCAGGATAGGAACTGTCTGGTATCGTCATGCAGGTGTTAGGGAATGTAATTGTGTACATGTGTTAGGCTCCCACAAAAGGGAATGTAACTGTGTACATGTGTTAGGCTCCCACAAGAGGGAATGTAACTGTGTACATGTGTTAGGCTCCCACAACAGGGAATGTAACTGTGTACATGTGTTAGGCTCCCACAACAGGGAATGTAACTGTGTACATGTGTTAGGCTCCCACAAGAGGGAATGTAACTGTGTACATGTGTTAGGCTCCCACAGGAGGGAATGTAACTGTGTACATGTGTTAGGCTCCCACAACAGGGAATGTAACTGTGTACATGTGTTAGGCTCCCACAGGAGGGAATGTAACTGTGTACATGTGTTAGGCTCCCACAGGAGGGAATGTAACTGTGTACATGTGTTAGGCTCCCACAACAGGGAATGTAACTGTGTACATGTGTTAGGCTCCCACAAGAGGGAATGTAACTGTGTACATGTGTTAGGCTCCCACAAGAGGGAATGTAACTGTGTACATGTGTTAGGCTCCCACAAGAGGGAATGTGACTGTGTACATGTGTTAGGCTCCCACAAGAGGGAATGTGACTGTGTACATGTGTTAGGCTCCCACAAGAGGGAATGTGACTGTGTACATGTGTTAGGCTCCCACAAGAGGGAATGTGACTGTGTACATGTGTTAGGCTCCCACAGCAGGGAATGTGACTGTGTACATGTGTTAGGTTCCCACAAGAGGGAATGTGACTGTGTACATGTGTTAGGCTCCCACAGCAGGGAATGTGACTGTGTACATGTGTTAGGCTCCCACAGCAGGGAATGTGACTGTGTACATGTGTTAGGCTCCCACAGCAGGGAATGTGACTGTGTACATGTGTTAGGCTCCCACAGCAGGGAATGTAACTGTGTACATGTGTTAGGCTCCCACAGCAGGGAATGTAACTGTGTACATGTGTTAGGCTCCCACAGCAGGGAATGTAACTGTGTACATGTGTTAGGCTCCCACAGCAGGGAATGTAACTGTGTACATGTGTTAGGCTCCCACAGCAGGGAATGTAACTGTGTACATGTGTTAGGCTCCCACAGGAGGGAATGTAACTGTGTACATGTGTTAGGCTCCCACAGGAGGGAATGTAACTGTGTACATGTGTTAGGCTCCCACAGGAGGGAATGTAACTGTGTACATGTGTTAGGCTCCCACAGGAGGGAATGTAACTGTGTACATGTGTTAGGCTCCCACAAGAGGGAATGTAACTGTGTACATGTGTTAGGCTCCCACAAGAGGGAATGTAACTGTGTACATGTGTTAGGCTCCCACAACAGGGAATGTAACTGTGTACATGTGTTAGGCTCCCACAAGAGGGAATGTAACTGTGTACATGTGTTAGGCTCCCACAACAGGGAATGTAACTATACATGTGTTAGGCTCCCACAACAGGGAATGTAACTGTGTACATGTGTTAGGCTCCCACAACAGGGAATGTAACTGTGTACATGTGTTAGGCTCCCACAACAGGGAATGTAACTGTGTACATGTGTTAGGCTCCCACAAAGAGGGGGGGGGGGCAGAGTGTGATTTGGTATCTACGGAAAGTGCAGAAAATAAGCTAACTTTTGGCATAAACCGTATTTCTGTTGCACGACTTGGGCCTGAAATATGATTGTTGAAAAATTGCTCCTGAAATGCGGCTATTTTGAGAACATGGCTGGTAAAAGTGTGACCCCAGTATCGAGTATCGAGTCATGCCAGTATAGCGTGGCTGCGGTAAATGCTCTTTTTCCACATGTTTATAAATTATAACTTTCAGAGAAGTTGTATAAAATTGTTCAAAGACCCGAAAATGCAAAACAAATCTAAAACTCGCTAAACTTGACACCCCCCCCACCCCCCACCCCCTCACCAGCCCCCAATTTGTTCTTTATTTTCTCAAAAGTGACTGTGCGATTTTAGTCCGCCTTTTGTGGGATCTCGTCACAATCCCACGTACTAAACTTTCTTCTGTTGGCTCTCGAGCCTTCTGCTACGCTGGTCCAAAAGCCTGGAATTCCCTGCCTCTTTCGCTCCGCCAGTCAACCTCCCTCGAAACCTTCAAAACAAATCTAAAAACCTACCTGTTTTCATTTCAAAGCTCCGTCTAACCTACCTCCGTCTTTCTCCATCTCCTTATTAAGTACCATACATGCAGTTGCCCTGGCCCTGAACCTTCACTTCTATCTGTCTCTTTACCTGTACTCTTAGCGCTTCGAACTGCCTTACATGTAGATTAAGCGCTATATAAATAAATTATTATGATTATTATTCACGTCACCTGGAGCAGTAGAATCACTGCCGCGATAGCGCCTATTGTAGTGAGGTTCTTTAGCACTTTCAGTTCTGCCTGCACGAGACATCCCTGGTGGACAAATAGAAAAAAAAAGAAAAGCATAGAAAACAGGTGGAAGGGTGAGTTGGGTGGGTGTTCGGAAGTTCAACGCCCCTTTTTCCACAACACATGGGTGATATATATATATATCAAAGACGTAGCCACGACAGAAAGGCCAGCAAACATATTAGGGCACAGCCGGGAATTGAACTCACGACCCGAACATTGAAAGTCCAACGCTCTACATGTCGGCTATCCAGGATCCCCCAACAGATGAAAGAGGAAACGTTTACCAACTGGCAAAATTAATAGTACTAGCGTTTGTTTGTTGGTGGTGGTGGTTGGTCCCCCCCCCCCCTTTTTTTTTTTACCCGGGTTGTTTCAGGTATTGACCTTGGATGAAACCGCAGGATACGTACACTGGTCGCATCATCATCATCATCATTGTGTAGGCGCTTCACCCAATTTCTTCAACTGGCTCGAAGCGCTGTCAGCTACATCCAACACGCATTCTCTCACGTAGTGGACATAAACACATTAAAATCACGTGCTGCTCAGGGTCGCATCAGCACCCTTACTATCAGAATTTAGTCTTGCATTTATTTTCAACTTTGTGGCTGAACATTTCCAAAGCAGAATGGGAGCAAACCGGAGAGAACCCCCGACGATCGACCCGAATGAACGGTGCCACAGTCGGGAGAAAAAAAAAAACATTCTCGCCCCTGACCTATCGCTTTTGCGACGAAGTCCACCACTAGACCATCGGCCGCCGTATATCATATGTATGGGGTGGGGTGGTGGGTGGGGAGGGGGCGGACCTCTGTCTCTGTGTCTGTACCTGTTGGCTGTAGTAATCATCCCGAGCACCACCGGACATACAATCCAATTTCTTGGTGGAGTCATCCCCGCTGATGATGGACTGTTTGCAGCAAGACGGCGGAAGGCCGGTTGGGGAGTTCATGAAGTCACTCTGGCCAAATATCCCACAGCAGTCGTACTGGAAATGATTGTAAAAAAAGAATGACACATGTGTGTTGAAGTCAAAGACCACGAAGGCCCCGTGCATAAACTTTGCACTTCCTTCTCAATTTGCCCAAATACAAGAAAGGTAGTCCTGCGTGCAACAAATACATTAGGGCCCTCCCAAAGGTTTCAAAAAGAAGGTTTGTTTGTTTGTTTGTTTGTTTGTTTTGTTTGTTTGTTTGTTTGTTTGTTTGTGTGGGTTTTTTGGTTTTGTTTTGTTTTTGTTTTTTTGTTGTTGTTTTTTTTTTTGTTGTTTTTTTTTTTTTTTTTTTTTTTGGGGGGGGGGGTATAAGAAAGGGATGTCATTCAAATCAATAAATGTTTTTGTTGTTTGGAAAACTCAGAATGTAATATAAAGTGACAAGTCACACAATGCATTTCGCATAAATTACACAAGAAAGTGAATAAGTGATTATGATAGTTACAAAGCCCAAACAATATAATTATGTTAATAATAGACAAATTAAACCACTGATTCGTCAGTACACTTTTCAGCATGACAAAAAAAAAAGATCCAGAAACTTTAAAACTCCCATGAAGTCACCATAAGTGGCGTCTCACCACGTAATGAAGAAGATTCACGTTCAGTGAGAAATCGCCAGGGCCACTTTCGTTGTAGTTGTTCTCCAGTGTGTGCGTTTCGTAATACTCCCTCATTCTGTCAGGTATCTGAAAAGGCATCATGCAACTGTGTATCGATACGACCCAATGCAAAAGATGCCCCGCCAGGTACGCAGGAATGCTCAACAGGCAAAACGAAAGCTGCACTTTTGAAAGAGGACAAATAAAAAGGGATTAATTTGCGTTGCGCGTGAAGGATAAGAGTGTAGTGTTAGCGTCGGGGATAAGTTGGTTAGTTGGGTAGATGAAAGTCTTATTATACTAAAAATTAAACGTGCAAGAGGCCCTTGTTTATCTCTGTATTGCAGTTAACAACACCAGTTTACCTTGGAGTATCAAAGGGGATAAGTTGGTTAATAGGGTAAATGAAAGTCTGATTATACTGTGCAAGAGGTCGTTGTTTATCCCTATACTGTAGTTGACAACACCAGCAATACCTTGGAGTACCAAGGGGGATAGGTTGGTTAATAGGGTAAATGAAAGTCTGATTATACTGTGCAAGAGGCCGTTGTTTATCCCTATACTGTAGTTGACAACACCAGCAATACCTTGGAGTACCAAGGGGGATAGGTTGGTTAATAGGGTAAATGAAAGTCTGATTATACTGTGAAAGAGGCCGTTGTTTATCCCTATACTGTAGTTGACAACACCAGCAATACCTTGGAGTACCAAAGGGGATAGGATGGTTAATAGGGTAAATGAAAGTCTGATTATACTGTGCAAGAGGCCGTTGTTTATCCCTATACTGTAGTTGACAACACCAACAATACCTTGGAGTACCAAAGGGGATAGGATGGTTAATAGGGTAAATGAAAGTCTGATTATACTGTGCAAGAGGCCGTTGTTTATCCCTATACTGTAGTTGACAACACCAGCAATACCTTGGAGTACCAAGGGGGATAGGTTGGTTAATAGGGTAAATGAAAGTCTGATTATACTGTGCAAGAGGCCGTTGTTTATCCCTATACTGTAGTTGACAACACCAGCATTACCTTGGAGTACCAAAGGGGATAGGATGGTTAATAGGGTAAATGAAAGTCTGATTATACTGTGCAAGAGGCCGTTGTTTATCCCTATACTGTAGTTGACAACACCAGCAATACCTTGGAGTACCAAAGGGGATAGGATGGTTAATAGGGTAAATGAAAGTCTGATTATACTAAAGTGCAAGAGGCCGTTGTTTACCTTTAAATTGCAGTTAACAACACCAGTTTAAGTAGTGTACCAAAGGGGATAACTTGGTTAATGTTGTACATGAAAGTCTGAGTATACATACAGCGCAAGAGGCCGTTGTTTATCTCTACATTGCAGTTGACAACACCAACGATACCTTGGAGTACCAAAGGGGATAGGTTGGTTAACGGGGAAAATGAAAGTCTCACTAAATACTACAGTGAAAGAGGCCGTTGTTTATCTCTATATTGTAGTTCACAACACCTACTCCAGAAAATCACAAACAACACCACCAACATTACCTTGGAGTACCAATCCAGAACATCACCAGTAACAACATTAACATTACCTTGGAGTACCAGTTCAGAAAATCGCCCAAAACAACACCAACATTACCTTGGAGTACCAATCCAGAAAATCACCCATAACAACATTAACATTACCTTGGAGTACCAGTTCAGAAAATCGCCCAAAACAACACCAACAGTACCTTGGAGTACCAATCCAGAAAATCACCAATAACAGTACCAACATTACCTTGGAGTACCAGTTCAGAAAATCAACAATAACAACACCAACATTACCTTAGAGTACCAATCCAGAAAATCATCAATAACAATTACACCAACATTACCATGTAATACCAATCCAGAAAATCATCAATAACAACACCAACATTACCATGTAATACCAATCCAGAAAATCATCAATAACAACACCAACATTACCTTGGAGTACCAGTCCAGAAAATCATCAATAACAACACCAATATTACCTTGGAGTACCAATCCAGAAAATCATCAATAACAACACCAACATTACCTTGGAGTACCAGTCCAGAAAATCACCAATAACAGTACCAACATTACCTTGGAGTACCAGTCCAGAAAATCACCAATAACAGTACCAACATTACCTTGGAGTACCAATCCAGAAAATCACCAATAACAGTACCAACATTACCTTGGAGTACCAATCCAGAAAATCACCAATAACAGTACCAACATTACCTTGGAGTACCAATCCAGAAAATCACCAATAACAGTACCAACATTACCTTGGAGTACCAGTCCAGAAAATCACCAATCAGCCCAATCTGAACTGTAGCAAGCACTGTCAGCAGAACGATGTACTGGGAGAAAAAGAAGAAAAACAAATCGGTAATTATGATGAAGAGTACGGCATCATTACCCGGAGGACTTTGGGTACGGAATTTCAAACTGATTCTGAAATTTGAGTTTCAAGAAAGCTGGGGACAGCGTGACAAGCGAAAGGCATTTTAAAAACGCGAGGATTTACACTGAAAGTTGAACTTTACGCTTTGGAACATGCAGACTAAAAACGGCATGATTATATAACCAAAAACAACAGACACTCTGAGCTGTAGCGGATGCGTTGGGAAATGAAAGGTTACTTCCCTTTGGCTTTCCTCGTACTTTCGCTGCTTGCGATGGGGGGGGGGGGGGTTCTAAACAAATGGTAAAAGTTATTTTATGCCTATACCCTCTAGGGGTTTACAATAGAAAAAAGAAACACAAACGGTACAACATGTGCAGTGCATCTTCTATACATACATAAACACATACGGGTGGGTGGGTGGGGGTTTGGGGGTTTAACGTCCTTTTCCACCACATACAGGTGATATCAAAGACGGGGCAACGATGAAAAAGCCAGCACAAATATTTGGCCCCCGCCGGGATTCGAACTCACGACCCGAGCATTGGAAGTCCAACGCTCTACCATTCGACCACCCCGGCTCCCCCATACACACATACAGACATACGTACATACATATACATTCATACATAATGCACACTTGTACATACCTTCATACCATACCTACATGCGCACATGTGTGAACCGTTTGTGCGTGCGTGCGTGCGTGCGTGCGTGCGGTTTGCCAAGTCCTAGCACAGTGCAGCTACAAGACCACACGTACTGTAACATAATATATGCATATATCCTTACAAAGAAAAGCATCTTCACAGCCGTGACTGACGGTTTTCGCAGGAACCACCACGTCACCCAACCCGGTAAGGCCGTCCCGAACACAGAGATACCAACAACGATGAGGCATATCCCCGCTCGTCTGTACATCTCAATGTCAGCTATGTTCAGCTCGAAGATCTGAAAGTCTTCCCGAGTGTCGCCGCTCAAGCTGGACACAGTGTTGGAGCCCGTGGCGAGAATTGTAGCCACGTAGTTAGGATTGGCTGTGACTAATCCTCCGAGGACTAAAGCTGCCAGGGATACAACCTGTGTCCATTAAAAAAAAACCAATTATTTTTCGTCTTCAGTACTTGTACATGTACAAAATCAGTGTAAAATAAAAATCAGTTGGTTTTTGTGTGTGTGTGTGTGTGTGTGTGTGTGTGTGTGTGTGTGTGTGTGTGTGTGTGTGTGTGTGTGTTTTGTTTTGTTTTTTTTTTGTTTTTTGTTTTTTGGGGGGGGGGTCTAACGTCCTTTTCCACCACCATACGGATGCTATCAAAGACGGGGCAACAATGAAACAGCCAGCACAAATATTTGGCCCCAGACGGGATACGAACTCTCGACCCGAGCATTAGAAGTCCAGCGCTCTACCATTCGGCCACCGCGGCTCCCCTAACAATAAGATTAAGACGACAAGTATCACAACCGAATTATAATTCCGTTTAACTTAGAAGTGTGTATTTGATAGTAATGGTATAGTTAATAGAAGATCTGTGTTTTGGAAGATCAAATAAGTACAGTTGTGAGAGATATACGGGCATTAGAATTGTCTTTTGACATCCTCGAGCACCCACAGCATACGGAATATCCGACTGATCAACAAGAAGAAGAGAATTGTTTGTTGAACCGTGTGTGTGTGTGTGTGTGTGTGTGTGTGTGTGTGTGTGTGTGTGTGTGTGTGTGTGTGTGTGTGTGTGTGTGTGTGTGTGTGTGTGTGTGTGTGTGTGTGTGTGTGTGAGTGTGCGTGCGTGCGTGCGTGCGTGCGTGCGTGCGTGCGGTTTGCCAAGTCGTAGCACAGTGCAGCTACAAGACCTACCCACCTCTGCTTGAGTTTGTTCGCGAATCAGATTCACAATTAAACACAGGCACAAAAGAAAATAATCTTACCGTCAGTAATACATTGAGAACGCAGAATGCGAGGCGCCTGCAGTCCATAACGTATGTGTCTTCGGGCGAACGTAAAACTGAAGTAATGACTGCTGCTGTGTTAGTTTTTGCCAACCAAGGCATGTGTGTGTGTGTGTGTTCTTATCACCAAATCAAATGCCTTTTCAGTTCCTCTTTGCGACTGTACTTTAGAATTACAATCTTCACATGCGCAGAAAAAAGGGGGAAAAAACCCGTTACTGCCACTATACGGCGTAGGCAGTGGGTAGAGGCCCCCACTTGCCAACAAATGAATCTTCCGTGTTGCTTTCCTTGGCACGAAATATAGTACATCGGCCCTCTCTGAAACACAACGGTTTTAAACACCCACCCACCCCCTCCCCCTTAATCCGTTTAGTTTTGTTTTCTCTGCTTTGGTTTGGTGTGGTTTGGCCTAGTTTCGTTTGGTTTGGTTTTGTATGGTTTGGTTTGGTTTGGTTTGGTTTCATTTGGTTTGGCGTGGTTTTGTTGTGTTTTTCTTTTTGCTTTTCTTTCGTTTTGTTTTTTGTCTGGTCTTTTCTGTTCTTGATTTGCTTTGAGTTGCTTTTAAATTCCTAGCTACAATACAGAGAGAGAGAGAGAGAGAGAGAGAGAGAGAGCAGACGTCTCATCTCTCTCCAAATTCCGATCAACACTGCATCTGCTTCTATAGTCAAAGACGGGGGAGGGGGGGGGGTTAATACAGCTATAATCTACTTTTTGGCAACAACAGTAACTTCCTTAAGACAGCTGGCACGGCACCATGGATTTGACGGAAGGCCTGAAGACTGTTTCGAAAATAGCCGCCGATCGCAAATAAGGTCCACTACCCTAGGGTGTTTTTTTGTTTTTTTTTTCCTCTCTCTCTCTCTCTCTCTCTCTCTCTCCGGCTCTTGTTTTGGATTTTTGGTTCTTTCCCCCTGCCCGTGATAGACTTGTTCAAGTGTTATCTAGAAAGTCTATTACAACGCGCCCTTAGAGCGCTGACGACAATAAATTCAACCTTGAAACTGATAAGAGACTGGAGTGAACGTACAGGCGGTGGGGGACAATTACACCAACCGGTTTGTTTCAATTTTTATCAAGTGTTTTCTTTCTTTTTGCTTTCTGTTCAACACCACAAAAATATCCTATGTAATTCCCTTCCTGCGTCGTCGAAGCCCTTTCCCATTTTATCTCAGTTACAGTGAGAAGTGACGGGATTACTGTATGTAGGCCTAAGTGTAGTCTACAGTGCATTCAACTGAAACTTTCTGTCGATACATTTGTAATAGGCTGCAAATTAGAAAACCCTCACAGCGAGAGAGAGAGAGAGAGAGAGAGAGAGATGACCTATTCAGCATCGCAATTCTCAAGAGGTGCACAGAGAGAGAGAACAGAGAGACAATAACAATGACAATAGTCTTTATTTTACAACGGTAAAGGTTTTAGCAGAAATGCCATGTTCGAACTTGCCGTTGCTAAACTACGAGAATATGAGCACAGGAATATAGGGGAAAATTGTAGAGACACGTTACAGAGAGAGAGAGAGAGAGAGAGAGAGAGAGAGCCAAACATCAAATGTACAAATTCTGATGTGAATTCAAACCCAATAGAATTTTTACTGCGACTCTACAGACACCGGAACACCACTCAGAGCAACCCCAACAACCAGTAATACCGAGTCCAAACAATACTAATAAATCTATACAGACACACAAGTATACGATTATTAATTATTTGGTATGTCACGACACGGAAGGAATGTTTGTGTTTGTGGGTGGGGGTTTAACGTCCTTTTCCACCACATAGGGTGATATCAAAGACGGGGCAACGATGAAAAAGCCAGCACAAATATTTGGCCCCAGCCGGGATCGAACTCACGACCCGAGCATTAGAAGTCCAACGCTCTACCATTCGACCATACCAGCTCCCCGACACGGAAGGAATAAATACAGCACTTTTATCACAGACACACAGTAGCACTACAAAGGATCACATCAGAGGGGCAAGGGGTCGCATCACATGGACCAGGGGTCGGATAAGAACGACCAGGGGTGGCATTAGAAGGACCAAGGGTCGCATTAGAAAGACCAGGGGTCGCATTACAAGGACCAGGGGTCGCATTACAAGGACCAGGGATTGCATCAGAAGGACCAGGGATGGCATTAGAAAGACCAGGGGTCGCATTACAAGGATCAGGGGTTGCGTTAAATGGGTCAGGGGTCCAATTTAATCAGAAGGACCAGGGATCGCATCATGAAGACCAGGGGTCGCATCAGAAAGACCAGGAGTCGCATCAGAAGGACCAGGGGTCGCATCAGAAGGACCAGGGGTCGCATCAGAAGGACCAGAGGCCACAGTAGAGGGGCTAGGTGTCTTCACCACCGGAAGGTGGCTGGAGGTGGCCGCTGGTTTTATTTGCCCATCTTCTATGGGAGCCACTCTGGCGTTCTCCGGGTTTCTGAGTAAGAGGACGCCGAGAAACGCTTGGACAACCTGACAAAAGACGAAAACAGGAAATACAAACACGAGAAATTACTCGTCGAAATCTCCCATGCACAGAAAAAAGCATATGCGTGTATATTTGACCAGCGGCTCAGATTATTTTTATTGGTCGCGTACATCCGTTACGAGGTATGCCAAAGGCACTGACCTCTTCTCGACACCTCAGAGCACTGTGGATCAATCTTACCTGCAACAGCAGAATCAGCGCGGTGATGCTGCCAATAATGGCGAGGTTCTTGGGTATTGTAAGTTGTGCCTGTTCATAACACCCCTGGAGAAAACAGAAACACGATGACGCGATTGTTACGTGGGACCAGAAACGTATCTTCTGTTGGCCGTTGGGCTCCTTTAACGTCACTACAAGACAATACGCGCGCGTGAACACAACACAACACAACACAACATAACACACGCGCACGCGCGCGCGCGCACACACACACACACACACACACACGCACGCACGCACGCACGAACATAAGAACAAAAAAGGAGGAAAATTAAAACATATCTACAAACGCAACATACATACATGTATACTGACATCAAGCATCTACTCTCATATTTGTTCACGGATATACACACACACACACACACACACACACACACACACACACACACACACGTTGCATCCCTACCTGTTGACTGTAATAATCAGTTGGGGCAGTACCCTGGCGACAAGCATACTTCATGGAGTAGTTACCGCCGCTAATAATCCACGACTTGCAGCAAGAAGGCGGGAGATTCCGTGGGTTGCCAAAGTCTCCGTGTTCAAAAATCCCACAGCAATCGAACTGAAAGAAAATCAACGTTTTTTGGTCGATCTGTTTCCCCTCGCTGTCAAGTAGTGATAGCCAGCGAATGACAAGCACCAGTTTATGTATGGCCAGAACAAACTTATGTGCAGTCCATTTTCTTTTACAAATCGTAATCCCGCCACGTGCAAGATGATGACGACGATGACGATGATGATGATGACGATGATGATGATGATAATCATAATAAATGGTATTTGTAGGGCGCATTTCTTTAAAATAATAACACTCAGTGCGCCTATCACTCACCGACACTCACGCACATTTTACAAAGATGGATAGACATACACTGGTGAAACTCACTAGTTACGCTGGAAATTCCTGGAAGGCTTTGCAGAAAAGAAACGTTTAAGACTGCTCTTAAATAATACTGAACTGTTTTGTTTTCTGCCCCAACTCTTCGCCAACTCCAGTGGTGTTCCTCCCGGGACATGCATGGGGATGGAGATGAAGATTGTGGTATGATGATGCTATGGGGGTCCATGTGTTTTGGGGGGACTGCAGGACAGGGCCGCATTCCGCGCTTCCTGCCATAAAATCCAAGCGTCAAACAGGCCCAGGAACTACACCTGTGGTGCCGGGTAATCAGCCACATCATGAGATGTGTCATACCAATTAAGGGAAGCACCCCCAGAGCCGGGACAGCCGAATGGTAGGGCGTTTGATTCTCAATGCTCGGGTCGTGACTTCGAATCCCGGCTGGGGCCAAATATTTTTTGCTGACCTTTTCCTCGTTGTCCCGTCCTTGATGTCACCCTTACGTGGTGGAAAAGGACGTTAAACTCCCTAACACCAAACCTACCACCCGAACCCCCATAGTCTCACCCGTGAAGTGGGTGAGTCTCGGTTGTGTGGCAACAGCCTCCCTATAGCACACCCGCTCTGGGCAGGAGCCTATCTAGGTAGGAAATATCCCGCTTCACTCAACTGGGATTCAAACCCAGGGTCTCCTGGTCCATGATGCGAAGTGCTAACCATTTCATACGGGGGGGCGGGCTATAATGCATCTTGACCTATACCACAAAAAAGGCCCCCGTAGTGTAGTGGTTAGCACTTCGTACCGGGTTCGAGTCCCAGCCGAGGCAAGCGGGATTTTCCTACTTAGGTCGGCTTCTACCCAGAGTGGTTGTGCCATGAGCCCAACGGGGAGGCTGTTGCCACACAGCCGAGATTCACCCACTTCATGGGTGTGACTTTGGGGGTGCTTCCCTTGGTATGACACGTCTTATGATGTGGATGATTACACGGCCGGCACTGCAGGTGCTGTAGTTCCCGGGCTTGGTTACTGCCGGGATATTTATGACAGGTAGCGTGGAATGCGGCCCTGTCAAAGATTCAAAGATTTTATTTCCTTTGACCCCTACTGGGGCATGGAGGAACAATATAAACACACAAGAATGCAAATGACAAGGTAATGTAAGGTAAAAAGTAGGTGTTAGCAACAACAATCACTGCGAGGACAATAAACAAGAGTGCTGATCAATATTATTATCACAAACTACATGAAATAAAGCTATCAAAACACTTACAGCAATAACAGAGACAAAGAAAAGTGTTAAGCAATGGGAACTTTGTTCTACACAACTTTGCATTCTTTCAGAAATTTAGCAAAACTAAATGTGACCTTCCTGCCAGGTAAGGATAGGAGATTACAGACATTGAACATTGATTTAACTCTGCGAAATTTGTAAGGTATGTGTCTTTCACGGGATTCTGTGTGTGCAGGACATTCAATAATTAAATGATACTCGTCTCCTACGACACCCATGCTACAATCAGTGCAAAGTCGCTTATCTCTTTGTATGCCCCTTTTTCGTCCTTGCTCTATTGGGAGTTTGTGATTACTGCAGCGAAATTTCATCATTGCAAAGACATATGAATCCGGGAGCCGAGAAATGTACTGCTCTTGACGAAATTCTAATTTGAAATTCCTGTATAAAAGAGATTTGCTGCTGTTTTCCAGGTCTAACCGCCAGGATTGGATGAATGACTCCTGGAGACTCTTTTCAATGTTTCTGCACAAAGACTCTTTGCTTACAAACTGGTGTGTCTGCCAGACACAATCGAAACCTGAACTAACTAGCGTGTTTTTAACGTCTTCTAACCACGGTGATTTAAACAAATCTTGGTCAAATAGATGGCGCAGCATAGTATAGATTTTAGATGAATATTTAACATTGTTTCCACTGACCAAGTCTGCCCAGAATCGAATCATTCTAACTTTAATTTGTATTCTTAAGGGGAACTTTCCGCTTTCTCCATAGACAAAAGAGGACATGGTGCTTCTCTGCAGATGAAAAATATATTTCAGGAACTTTAATTGCAATTTCTCAATAAGCGCTAACGATTCGTATCCCCATACTTCGCTGCCGTATAGTAAGACGGGCACTACTAATTTGTCAAACAGGTCAAGCACGATACTAACCGGTAGGTCGCGCTTCCGTGCACACTGAATTAAACTAAACATTGCTTTTTGCGCTTTTTCATAAGCTAACTTTTTGCACTTAAAGAAGTTGCCATTGCTGGTAAACTGAACACCTAAGTACTTAAAGCAATCAACCGCTTCAATTGGCTGTTGTCCGTATTTGAAAAAAGGTGGTCTACTCTTGCGTTTTTCGAATATCATTACTTTAGTTTTACTAGGGTTGACCTCGAGTTTCCAGTCCACGCAGTACGCATGAAGAGATTCTAAGGCTTTCTGTAGACCGTTTGGGGAGTCAGAGAAAAGAACGGTATCATCCGCATATAGGAGGACAAAAAGGTTGATGTAGTTACTAAGTGTGTGGTTGGGAGAATCTAACTGTATGTTAAGTGGGGAGCAACCTTTCTGGGCCATAAAGTCTTCGAGGTCATTCAAATAAATCGAGAAAAATAAAGGTGAAAGATTTTCACCTTGTCGGACGCCACGGAAACTACAAAAAAATTCTGACTTCTCTCCGTTCTTGAAGATACACGATTTAATCTGCTCGTACATATTAATGATAAGTTTCAGGAGTTTTCCATTTACTTGGTGGGCCAGTAACTTTCGCCAAAGACCTATTCGCCATACTGAGTCGAAAGCCTTACGATAATCTATAAAAGCACAGTACAGTTTTTGTTTCCGGTGTAGAAATATGTCTATCAAAGATTTTAATACAAACATATGATCTAAGGTACTATGTTTCTTTCGAAATCCGGCTTGGCTCTCAGAGAGTAGCTCGTGAGCATCCAGGAACTCGGACAGTCTATTGTTTATGATAGTGGTGAATAGCTTCCCTATACAGCTTAGTAATGTGATGCCGCGGTAATTGTCACAATCATTTTTGTCACCTTTACCTTTATAGAGTGGTATAATAAGGCCTGTAACCCAGTCTTCAGGGACTTTGCCTCATCATTAGCTTGCTTTACGTCCTATGGCTTTTGGCCCTTAAGGACAAGTTGTTCCTGGCGTGTGTCTTTGGCTGCTTGGCTAGGCGAGTGTCTTTGGGGTGTGTGAGGGCTGATTTGCTTAGCTTTGGGCGACGTCAGAGGATCTCTGCTTGGCTTTTAGGTGCCTGGTCTGGGTTTGTTTTTCAGTGCCTCAGTCTGTTCTGTCATCCGTACTTTTGCCTTTTAGATTATCACTGGGGTGTCCCCTCGCTTTTTGGTTTTAAAACCATTTTGTCAGATCTGATCTGACGATCGCGTCGGCCAGGGTTCTCATTGGCCTGTCACCTAGGGTTTGGTGTGACCTGAGGAAGTCTACCGTCTTCAGTGAGTATCTGTCTCTCAGGTCCCAGACCGGCTGGAGGCTGGCGGGCAGGCCATCACAACCGTTTACAATGTGACGGATGTCTGGGGGCTGCCCACACTGGCAGAGGTCGTTACTCCATGTGTGTGCGCAGCACAGTGTGCGTATTCTGCAGATGATTGCAGAGTGTCTGCGCGGGAAGAATGGCACGTGGTTTTGGCCACACGGGAGGTGGACCCAGCCATTTTCTTCGCACAATGCACGGAGTCTCCTCTCTCTGAGAGTGTGGGCCGCTCTTTGTATCTTACTTTTTACTTCACTGAGTGTCTGGAGTAGTTTTGCTTCCATGCCATCGCCGGTGGCGTCCCGGGCCGCGCGATCGGCCAGCTCATTTCCTCTGATCCCGCTGTGGGAGGGTAGCCACATGAGGGCTAAGATGGTTCCCTTCGTGATGATCTGATGGGCCAGAAAGAGGATCTCGCTTTGTACATCACTCCTATTCCTCGTGCCCCCTCTCTCTAGGGCTTGGAGTGAAGACTTGGAGTCGGACAGAATGACCACCCCCAGCGGGGGGTTTGGCATGTCGTTGACAAACGTGCAGGCCATGAGGATTGCATACATCTCTGCTGAGAAGATGCTTAACCCGGCGTTGAGTTTGTAGCGCCTTGTGATTCCAAGGTCTGGGATCACGAGGGCGCACCCAACCTCTCCTGAGTCTAGGACAGAGCCGTCCGTGTAGATTTTCAGGTGCTGGGAGAAGCGCTGTTCGATCTTCTCTCTTGCCAGGGTTGTGGCAAGAGCAGAGTCTGCTTTCTTTGACGCGCCTTCAGCATAGCGGTGTTCGTACTCGGGCTTAGCCAGCTCCCAGGGAGGAAAGACCGGCTTGGGAGTTTGTGCCACCTCAGGTTTCGCTCCGCACTCTGACCAGATGTCATTTGTGTGCTCCGCCATCGGGATGGTCGTCCGATATATTCGTGGCGCTTTGACTTCCAGACCCTGCCGGATCAGGGTCTCCTTGGTGACTGTCTCTGTGAGACCATCTCCCAAGGTGGTCTCAGTAGCGTGCATGGCAGCCTGGAAGTTGGCACACCTCCTTTTGCATTCCTCCCTGAGTGGTAGCCAGCCTGCTTCCTGGTATACCAGGTCGTTTCTCGCACTTTTTCTAGCACCAATTGCCGTTTTCAGGGCTGCCAGTTCAACTCGTTCAAGCTTCAGATATTCGGCTTTCGACAGTGCGAAGAAGGCTTCGCATCCGTACGTGAGGCGGGATCTCACCAGAGCGTTCGTTAGATGGATGAGGCTGCGTGGTGTTGCCCACCTCTCGGCTGACAGGATTTTGATCAGGTTCACTGATCGCGCAGCTTTTGCGGTTAGGTTGCTGATGTGCGGCTGCCACCGCAGGCGTTCATTCAGTGTCACTCCCAGGAACTTAGCCTCGCTGCAAGGCTTGATGGTCACGTTCCCGATTTGTATGGACATGGCGTTCTTCGCTCCGTTTGTCCTGGAGAACACCACGAGTGATGTTTTCTCCGGGGAGAGCTGGAAGCCATTCTGCCCCATGTAACCCTGGATGTCATCCACACACGACTGAAATTTGGTCCGCCATCTTTCGTACAACTTTTTCATGAAAGCTGTCTTTCCTGGCAACTGAGTGGGCAGCTCAGTCCAAATGGCCAGGTCATCTGCGTACAGTGACATTTTTATGTCCGGCCTGCCGACCTTGGACTCAATGTCGTGTAGCATGACTGAGAACAGGGTAGGCGCAATCACGCTGCCTTGCGGGACGCCCATATCGAGGATGTGCTCATCCGACAGGGAGGCTCCGACTCTCACCGAGATCCTCCTGTCTGCCAGGAACGCCTGCACAAATTGGTACAGTCGCCCGGAGATGCCAATGCTGCTCAGTTTGTCTAGAAGCTTGGCATGCCACACTGTGTCGAACGCGCGCTTGATGTCGAAGAAGGTGGTCACCACTGAGTGTTTGTTGACCATTGCCTTCTTGATCTCACTGGTGAGCCTAGCGACGTGTTCCATGCAGCCTCTTCCTTTGCGGAAGCCGGCCTGGCACAGCGGGATTATGCCATGCTTCTCCAGATGGTACTCTAGTCTGTCCCTGACCAGCCTCTCATACACCTTCCCCAGGTGGGATGTTAGTGCGACCGGGCGGTAGCTTGTTGGGAGGTGGGGCGGCTTGCCATCCTTGGGGATGGCCACCACTACAGCCTTCTTCCAAGCCTTGGGTATCTGACCAGAGTCCCAGCAGGTCTGGTAGAAGCCCAGAAGAACTTTGACCATTCTGTCTGGAAAATGACGAATCATCTGGTACGAGATTGGGTCATGCCCGGTCGCTTTGCCTTGCGAGCCGAGGCTGCCAATCGCCGTCCGTAGCTCCTCTAGCGTCAGGTCGCCGTTGAAGGGAGCTTGACCGTCATTCTCCGACTTCTCAAATCTCTGTTCCTCAGTCCGCCGGTATTCTCTCATTTCTGGGGGGAGGTGTTCCGTTTGACTGGCCTTGGCAAATGTCTCGGCGAGAGCATCGGCCTTTTCTTTGGCAGTCTGCGTCTTTTGGCCATTGACAAGTAGAGCCCTTTCTGGCAGGCGGCCCCTTCGCCTGTGAGCGCGTATCCTTCTCCACAGCTTGCTGCTGTCCTTGGGTTCCTGTACCTGTTCTGTGCAGAAGCGTTCCCAGTGTTCCTGTCTGGCTTTTTCAGCAACCTCGCTACAGTGAGTGGTGGCTGCCCGCACCAGCTCTCTGTTTTCCTCAGTCATATTTCTTTTGAACGCTCTGAGGACCCGCCTTTTCTCTGCTGTGGCTTCTTCGCATTCCGCGTTCCACCAACCACCTATCAGCCGGCCTCCACCGGAGGGCTGTGGGCGTGACTGTGGGATCGCAGCGTTGGCTGCGGTGAGGATCATGCTTCTAATCTCCTCGTATTTCGAGTCTATATCTTGGTCAGGGCCGTTGCGGTTCATGTGTTCGCATTCGGCTTCCAGCAGGGTTCGGAACTTCTCCCAGTCTGCTTTGTCATATGCATACTTTGGGTCGGAGTTGACCTCCACCTCCGTGGGGACGGCCTGGTCCAGCGTGATGTGGATTGGTAGGTGGTCTGATTGCATATTGTCATCTCCAGTCTCCCAAGTAGCCTCTAGGCAGAGTGCTGGGCTTGCTAGTGTTACGTCAATTGCACTGTTCCTCTGCCCGCTTTGGCCGATGCGGGTCACTGAGCAGTCGTTCAGTATGCTCAGATTAGATTCTAAAACCGCGTTTGCCAAGTGTCCTCCGCCAGCCGTTGTTGCGCCTGGATCCCAGAGTCTGTGGCTGGCGTTGAAGTCGCCGGCCACCACCCAAGTTCTCCGTGCATCTGCTGTCCTCCCATCCAGATTTCTAAGCCAGTCGCAGGCACTCCCATCCGGTATTCCGTCTGGGTAGTACACGTTTACTAGCGTGAGCTCCCTTCCCCCTGATAACGAGACTGTCAGGCTTCTCAGGTTGAGCCGGTAGTCTCCAGGGGTTCTGGGGTTCACGTGTGTCAACGGGTCAGCATCCACATATGATAGCCGAGAGCTGACATACGTGGCAACCATGACGCGCCCTTTCTCCATGTCCACAGCCGGAGGGTAATAATACCCATCCAGGTGAGGGAGAGCCTGAAGTCTCACGTTCAAGGACTGCAGCATGAGGACGTCCACCTTAGGTTTGTCCTGCAGGTATCTGCGTAGGAAGGGGGCCTTCCCGGTCACAGATCTGCAGTTCCACTGCAGGATGGACAGTCCCCTAGGGGGCGTGTCTGGATTACTGCCTCCCTTACTTCTGTCCATTGATGAGGGATGCAAGGACCTGCTGGATCAGGGTCACGGTTTCAGGTGAGAGGGGCTGGGGCGACTGCACTTCCCGTTGTGCCTTATCTTCCCTGAGTGACCTGATCTCGTTTTTCAGGTCTGAGATTGTAGCCTGGAGGTTACTGAGTAACCCCCTCAGGCTCTCTACCTCACCACGGAGACGGGTATTCTCCTCTTGGAGATCCTGCCTTCCTTCAGGGTTCTCCTGTGGCTCGGGTTGGGCTGGGTCGCAGTTCGCAGTGTCTGGTGCCTGCGGGCGTTTGTTTGTGGTCTTGGCCGCCACGGCCGACTCTCTTCTCTGTGCAGTGATCACAGCGGGCGTCACTGGCTTTTTGGCCTGAACAGGCTTGCCGAGGTCGAGTTTCTTCCTCGGGGCCGTGTTTTTGGGGACGGCTTCCTGCCTCCATCCAAGGCCGGGTGTCTTGGTGATGGCAGGTGCCGGGGCGGTGGACTGTGCCGTTTTCTGGGCGACAATCTTCCCCGCTTCCCGCATCGCCTGGGCTCTGGGCATGTAGGCCTGCGCCCTCAGTCTGTTTGCCAGGCTCCACTGTTTCACAGCGGGGCAGCCTCTGTATGCGGCCGAATGCGCACCCTGGCAGTTGGTGCAGCGCTTCGGGCCGTTACAGTTTTCACTTTTGTGGCCCGCTTTGCCACAGGCGGCGCAGACTGTTTTTTTGGCAGGACAGGCCTTCTGCACATGGCCCAGGCGATGGCACCTGTAGCACCGTTGAACCTCGGCCACGTATGGTCTGAGCCCATACTCTTGTCTGTTGATCACAAGGTGATCGGGCAGGTTGGTCTCGGCAAGTGTGACTTTCACTGCCCGAGACTTGCTCCCATCTTTTAGTGTGAGGCGTTTAACAGCCACTACTGTCACATCAGACTCGATGGCGAGTCTGATCTGGTCTTCTGTGGCGTCGGGGTGGACTGACACCACTCCTTCCACTTTGGGTACCGGGACGTACCCGCGCACACTCACTGGCCCTATCTTAGTGACCAGGGCTAGTCTTTCCTGCTGGCGTTCAGAGGAGCAGCCCACCAGGTATCTGGCTTTGCTTAGGGGTTTGAGGTGCGTGACCACCCCATACCCTGCTTCTCTGATTAGGCCTGCCAGCCTAAACTCCAGACCGGCCAGGCGCGCTGGTTCGGTCAGGATCATTTTGTCTTCCAGTATCACGGGATACTGACAGAAGACTGGGGCCGTTTCTGGTCCCCGCACTCCCCTCCTTCCATGGGGAGCTGCCCCGCGCGCTGCTGCTTGAGCGTAGGTCATTTTGTGGGTCTGGGTGGCCTCGGCCTCCCTTTTCCTGTCAGTGGCCTTCTTGGCCTCTGCCTTACGGCCAGTCTGGTTGGCCTGTGTATCGTCGATACATGGGTTGCCCAGACTTTCCAGATCCGATTCGTGGTCTAGCTCCCCCTCCGACGAGGAGGAGCTGTCGCTCAGCTGGGAAGGGGATCCTAGGGCCCTAGGGATGCTCCCCATCCGTGGGCCAGTCTTGGCCTGTCGCCTCCTGGCACGTTTGCCAGTTTTCTCATTCTCCCCTTGCGGGGAGTTCCGCCCTCTTTTGCGTCTCTCCACCTTTTGGAAGGATGGGGAAGACTGGGCGTCGTCACTCGTAGTGGCGTTTTCTCCGCCACTGTCCCTGTCGCTGCGGACAGTGCCCTCCATTTCTGGCCTAGGGCCGGCCATCCTTCCTTGGTTTTTTTAGAGTGCTGCCGAGGGGCAGGCACTCAACTGCACACAGAGCCTGTGCAGTGACAGGCCTCCTTTCCCTGCCGAGAGGCGGGCACTCAGACTGCACACGGCCCGTGCAGTGGTGGGCTGGGTCAGCACAGTGCTAGAGCACTGTGCAGAGCGCTGAAAGAAAGTGTGGATTAATGCTAAAAATAAAACGATCACGGGTTGAGAGAGAGAGAGAGAGAGAGAGAGTAGTCAAAAATCCAAGATGGCGGCAGGACTGGTCCTGAGAAGGACAAAGGCCTGACGTAGGTCCAACGTTCGCTGTGGGCGCCGAGTACCGTGTACTCAGCGCTGGTCTCTGCGCGGCGTGGCTCGCTCGACTTGGCTGGCTGACGCGGGGCGTCCGTGCGGCTTGGCTGCTTGGCTGCGACGTCTGCTCTGATGGAGAACTTTATTAAATAACTTCAGGTAAATGCCTGTCATAACTGGGATACTCTGTTTGATGTATTCATTTTTAACATGGTCGACACCACTGGCTTTGCCACTTTTTAAAGATTTGACAGCCCGAATTAGTTCCGCTTCATCTATCGGCGCATTCAGGTCATCCTCGTTGTCATTTAGATCAGATGTTAGTAACTGTTGAACCTCGGTTTCCGAACTTTCATCGTCAGTGTCAGCGTTTAATTCCTTGAAATGGCCTAGTAAAGTATTAACATCAATTGGGCATTCACTTCTCGCTCGACTATTGACGATGCTCCAGAATTGTTTTGGGTCAGTACTTTTCAAGTTCTTAATCTTCTTATGAAACTTGTTTCGCTCGGCTCTAACGGCTCGTCGAATTGTTTGCTTGTACGCTTTACTCTTTTCTTTCAGTGCGCGTCTGTTGTCGGGAGTGTCAATACGCTTTAGTTTCTTCTTTGTCCGCATGTAATCCGATCTCTTGGATTTACAGTCTGCATCAAACCACGGTCGCCTCTTTGTGTTTAACGCCTGTTCGCGTGGCCGGTACGTGCCAAGCGTGTCTTCGGCTGCTCTAAGTAGGATGGACGCCAGACGAGTGCACGCGAGATTAACATCGCTATTGTCCTCGGACAACAACGTGTCTAGAGTCTGAATGTCACTGAGGTTTAGCTTGTCGACAAAGGTGTCGGCTTTGGATGAGTCCCATCGCCTAATCCTCGACACAGTACCCTGAGTACCTTCTTCACGCCCGGCTGTCGCGCCACGGCCCTCTTGAGTCGTGTCACGCCCGGCGGGTGTAATGGCTTGATTAAACACAGCTGACAAGCTCAAACAGACCGGGTTGTGAACGTCAGAGAGCAGTGCATCAAAGGGGGCAATGCAAAAATCGCGGACTAGTGAAAACAGATGAGCAGATCCTATAACATAATCAATAACTGAACTACTGTTACAAGTCAGAGCACGACCGGACCCACACATCGTCACTGGACTCGGGCAGAGCAGACGTCGCAGCCAAGCAGCCTAGCCGCACGGACGCCCTGCGTCAGCCGAGAAGCCAAGCGAGCCACGCCGCGTAGCGACCAGCGCTGAGTACACGGTACTCGGCGCCACCAGCGAACGTCGGACCTACGTCAGGTCTTTTGTCCTTCTCAGGACCAGTCCTGCCGCCATCTTGGGTTTTTGACTACCCTCTCTCTCTCTCTCTCTCTCACTCCGCTATCAGTTTTTTTTTTTGTTGTTGTTTTTCTTTTTGCGCTAATCCACCCTTTCTCTCTAGTTTCAGCGCTCCGCATAGTGCTCTAGCACTGTGCGGACCTAGCCCACCACTGCACGGGCCGAGTGCAGTCTGAGTGTCCGCCTCTCGGCAGCGCTCAGGAAAAGGAATTTGCCTCCTCACGAACTGTGTGCAGTCTGAGTGCCCGCCTCTCGGCAGCGCTCAGAGAAGGAACTCTGCCACTGCACGGACTGCGTGCAGTTGAGTGACTGCCCCTGGGCAGCACTCTAAAAGCCCAGAGAAGGCCGGCCCTAGCCAAAATGGAGGGCGCTGTCCACGAGGACAGAGAGAGTGGCGAGGAATACGCCACTACACGGGACAGTGACGAGTCCCAGTCTCTCTCACCCTTCCAAAAGGTGGAGAGACGGAAAAGAGGGAGGAACTCCCCGCCCGGGCAGAGCGACAAGTCGGGCAAACGTGCCAGAAGACGAGCGAAGACTGGCCCACAGACGGGAAACACCCCAAGGCCCCTGGGGTCTCCCAGTCAGCTGAGCGACAGCTCCTCCTCGTCGGAGGGAGAATTGGACCATGAGTCGGATATGGAAAGCCTGGGCGATCCACGTATCGACGATACACAGGCCAACCAGAAGGCCACTGACAACAAAAGGGAGGCCGAGGCCAAGGCCAACCCCACCCAGACCCACAAAATGTCTTACGCTCAAGCAGCAGCGCGCGGGGCAGCTCCCCATGGAAGGAGGGGAGTGCGGGGACCAGAAACGGCCCCAGTCTTCTGTCAGTATCCCGTGATACTGGAAGACCAAATGATCCTGACCGAACCAGCGCGCCTGGCCGGTCTGGGTTTTAGGCTGGCAGGCCTAATCAGAGAGGCTGGTTACGGGGTGGTGACACGAAATTTCTCGCTGGATGCTCAACTGAACGCCAGCAACAACGACTTGCCAAGGCCACAAAGATTGGGCCAGTGAGCATCCGGGGACACATCCCAGTCCCCAAAGTCGAAGGCGTTGTGTCAATTCACATCGACGCAACGGAGGCCGAAATAAAGCAGGCCATAGAATCCAACGTGACGGTGGTGGAGGTGAAACGCCTCACCCTGAAAAGCGGTGAGAAATCCCGCGCAGTCAAGGTCACACTCGCCGAGACGACCCTGCCTGATCACCTGGTGATCAACAGGCAGGAGTATGGTCTCCAGCGGTGTTACCGCTGCCACCGCCTGGGGCATATACAGAAATCTTGCCCAGCTAAAAACGCCGTCTGCGCCGCCTGCGGTAAATCCGGGCACAAAAGTAGCACCTGCAACGGCCCGAAGCGGTGCACAAACTGCCAGGGGGCACATTCGGCGGCTTATAAAGGCTGCCCTGCTGTAAAGCAGTGGAGCCTAGCAAATAGGCTGAGGGCACAAGATTATATGCCCAGAGCGCAGGCAATGGCTGAAGCGAGTAAGATTGTCGCCGGAAAAAAGGCACAATCCACCGCCCCACCTCCTGCCCCCACCAAGACCCCCAGGTCCGGCTGGAGACAGGAAACCGTCACAAGGGACCCGGCCCCGTGGAAGATACTCGACCTCGGCAAGCCTGGCAAGTCCAGCCAGGGCAAAAATTCCCTCCCCACCAAAGACAGTACGGCCACAAAGAAATCAGCGACGCCCGCTGTGGCCGCTGCGCAGGAAAGCAATCGTGACCCAGTCCAGTCTGGGCCACAAGGGAATCCTGACGGCAGGCAGGATCTGAAAGAGGAGAATGCCCGCCTCCGCGGTGAGGTGGAGAGCCTGAGGGGGTTACTCAGCAACCTCCAGACCACAATTTCGGACCTGAAGAATGAGATCAGGTCACTCAGGGAAGAAAAGGCACAACGGGAAGTACGGCCCGCCCAGCCTCTCCCTCTCTCACCTGAGACCGCGGCACTGATCCAGCAGGTCCTGGCGTCCATTCTCAATGGACAGAAGTAAAGGAGGTAGCCTTCCAGACACGCCCCCTAGGGGACTGTCCATCCTGCAGTGGAACTGCAGATCTGTGACCGGGAAGGCCCCCTTCCTACGCAGATACCTGCAGGGCAAACCAAAGGTGGACGTCCTCATGTTGCAGTCCCTGAATGTGAGACACCAGGCTCTCCCTCACCTGGACGGGTATTACTACCCTCCGGCAGTGGACATGGAGAAAGGGCGCGTCATGGTCGCTACGTACGTCAGCACTCGGCTAACATACGTGGATGCTGACCCGCTGACACACGTGAACCCCAGAACCCTTGGAGACTGCCGGCTCAACCTGAGAAGCCTGACAGTCTCGTTATCAGGGGGAAAGGAGCTCACGCTGGTAAATGTGTACTACCCAGACGGAATACCGGATGGGAGTGCCTGTGACTGGCTTAAAAACCTTGGTGCGCAGACACCAGACGCACGGAGAACTTGGGTGGTGGCCGGCGACTTTAATGCCAGCCACAGACTCTGGGATCCAGATGCAACGACGGCTGGCGGAAGGCACTTGGCAAACGCGGTTCTAGAATCCAACCTGAGCATACTGAACGATTGTTCAGTGACCCGCATCGGCCAAGGTGGGCAGAGGAACAGCGCAATTGACATAACACTAGCTAGCCCAGCACTCTGCCTAGAGGCTACCTGGGAGACTGGAGATGACAATATGCAGTCAGACCACCTACCGATCCACATTACGCTGGATCAGGCCGTCCCCACGGAGGTGGAGGTCAACTCCGACCCAAAATACGCATATGACAAAGCAGACTGGGAGAAGTTCCGAACCCTTCTGGAAGCCGAATGCGAACACTTGAACCGCAACAGCCCTGACCAAGATATAGACTCTAAGTACGAGGAGATTAGAAGCATGATCCTCACCGCGGCCAACGCTGCGATCCCACAGTCACGCCCACAGCCCTCCGGTGGCGGCCGGCTGATAGGTGGTTGGTGGAACGCGGAATGCGAAGAAGCCACAGCAGAGAAAAGGCGGGTCCTTAGAGCGTTCAAAAGAAATATGACTGAGGAAAACAGAGAGCTGGTGCGGGCAGCCACCACTCACTGTAGCGAGGTTGCTGAAAAAGCCAGACAGGAACACTGGGAACGCTTCTGCACAGAGCAGGTGCAGGAACCCAAGGACAGCAGCAAGCTGTGGAGAATGATACGCTCTCACAGGCGAAGGGGCCGCCTGCCAGAAAGGGCTCTACTTGTCAATGGCCAAAAGACGCAGACTGCCAAAGAAAAGGCCAATGCTCTCGCCGAGACATTTGCCAAGGCCAGTCAAACGGAACACCTCCCCCCAGAAATGAGGGAATACCGGCGGACTGAAGAACAGAGATTTGAGAAGTCGGAGAATGACGGTCAAGCTCCCTCCAACGGCGGCCTGACGCTAGAGGAGCTACGGACGGCGATTGGCAGCCTCGGCTCGCAAGAGAGGCTGGTCAGGGACAGGCTGGAGTACCATCTGGAAAAGCATGGCATAATCCCGCTGTGCCAGGCCGGTTTCCGTAAAGGAAGAGGCTGCATGGAACACGTCGCTAGTCTCACCAGTGAGATCAAGAAGGCAATGGTAAACAAACACTCAGTGGTGACCACCTTCTTCGACATCAAGCGCGCGTTCGACACAGTGTGGCATGCCAAGCGTCTAGACAAACTGAGCAGCATTGGCATCTCCGGGCGACTGTACCAATTTGTGCAGGCGTTCCTGGCAGACAGGAGGATCTCGGTGAGAGTCGGAGCCTCCCTGTCGGATGAGCACACCCTCGATATGGGCGTCCCGCAAGGCAGCGTGATTGCGCCTACCCTGTTCTCAGTCATGCTACACGACATTGAGGCCAAGGTCGGCAGGCCGGACATAAAAATGTCACTGTACGCAGATGACCTGGCCATTTGGACTGAGCTGCCCACTCAGTTGCCAGGAAAGACAGCTTTCATGAAAAAGCTGTACGAAAGATGGCGGACCAAATTTCAGTCGTGTGTGGATGACATCCAGGGTTACATGGGGCAGAATGGCTTCCAGCTCTCCCCGGAGAAAACATCACTCGTGGTGTTCTCCAGGACAAACGGAGCGAAGAACGCCATGTCCATACAAATCGGGAACGTGACCATCAAGCCTTGCAGCGAGGCTAAGTTCCTGGGAGTGACACTGAATGAACGCCTGCGGTGGCAGCCGCACATCAGCAACCTAACCGCAAAAGCTGCGCGATCAGTGAACCTGATCAAAATCCTGTCAGCTGAGAGATGGGCAACACCACGCAGCCTCATCCATCTAACGAACGCTCTGGTGAGATCCCGCCTCACGTACGGATGCGAAGCCTTCTTCGCACTGTCGAAAGCCGAATATCTGAAGCTTGAACGAGTTGAACTGGCAGCCCTGAAAACGGCAATAGGTGCTAGAAAAAGTGCGAGAAACGACCTGGTATATCAGGAAGCAGGCTGGCTTACCACTCAGGGAGGAATGCAAAAGGAGGTGTGCCAACTTCCAGGCTGCCATGCACGCTACTGAGACCACCTTGGGAGATGGTCTCACAGAGACAGTCACCAAGGAGACCCTGATCCGGCAGGGTCTGGAAGTCAAAGCGCCACGAATATATCGGACGACCATCCCGATGGCGGAGCACACAAATGACATCTGGTCAGAGTGCGGAGCGAAACCTGAGGTGGCACAAACTCCCAAGCCGGTCTTTCCTCCCTGGGAGCTGGCTAAGCCCGAGTACGAACACCGCTATGCTGAAGGCGCGTCAAAGAAAGCAGACTCTGCTCTTGCCACAACCCTGGCAAGAGAGAAGATTGAACAGCGCTTTTCCCAGCACCTGAAAATCTACACGGACGGCTCTGTCCTAGACTCAGGAGAGGTTGGGTGCGCCTTCGTGATCCCAGACCTTGGAATCACAAGGCGCTACAAACTCAACGCCGGGTTAAGCATCTTCTCAGCAGAGATGTATGCAATCCTCATGGCCTGCACGTTTGTCAACGACATCCAAACCCCCGCTGGGGGTGGTCATTCTGTCCGACTCAAAGTCTTCACTCCAAGCCCTAGAGAGAGGGGGCACGAGGAATAGGAGTGATGTACAAAGCGAGATCCTCTTTCTGGCCCATCAGATCATCACGAAGGGAACCATCTTAGCCCTCATGTGGCTACCCTCCCACAGCGGGATCAGAGGAAATGAGCTGGCCGATCGCGCGGCCCGGGACGCCACCGGCGATGGCATGGAAGCAAAACTACTCCAGACACTCAGTGAAGTAAAACGTAAGATACAAAGAGCGGCCCACACTCTCAGAGAGAGGAGACTCCGTGCATTGTGCGAAGAAAATGGCTGGGTCCACCTCCCGGGTGGCCAAAACCACGTGCCACTTTTCCCGCGCAGACACTCTGCAATCATCTGCAGAATACGCACACTGTGCTGCGCACACACATGGAGTAACGACCTCTGCCAGTGTGGGCAGCCCCCAGACGTCCGCCACATTGTAAACGGTTGTGATGGCCTGCCCGCCAGCCTCCAGCCGGTCTGGGACCTGAGAGACAGATACTCACTGAAGACGGTAGACTTCCTCAAGCCACACCAAGTCCTAGGTGATAGGCCAATGAGAACCCTGGCCGACGCGATCGTCAGATCAGATCTGACAAAATGGTTCTGAACCCAAAAAGCGAGGGGACACCCCAGTGATAATCTAAAAGGCAAAAGTACGGATGACAGAACAGACTGAGGCACTGAAAAACAAACCCAGACCAGGCATCTGAAAGCCAAGCGAAGATCCTCTGACGCTGACCAAAGCTAAGCAAAACAGCCCTCACACACCCCAAAGACACTCGCCTAGCCAAGCAGCCAAAGACACACGCCAGGAACAACTTGTCCTTAAGGGCCAAAAGCCATAGGACGTAAAGCAAGCTAATGATGATGTCAGAGCACCAACCTTAGCATCTCCTCCAATTCTCCCATTCAGAATAAATAACGAATGTGCCTTACAAAGTTCTAGCAGACGATATCCGTAGTTATTCGGCTTGTGCTGGTCTTGTGAGCACCGTTTAGGGGGTACAAACTGGGGTTCATTTTCAAACGCGGGCTGATCAGTCAAGTCATCATCGAATTCATCGACATGAATAAAGTCATCACAACATTTGGTATAAGCATTAAAATCACCGGTAAGTAATATATAGTAATCGGAACGTTGTTGCATACTAATAAGGGATGACTCAATGTCATCAAACAAATCAACACCACCATATCTGGAGCCTTCCGGCGGCACATACACAGCTGCTGCCAAAATGTCTCTATCTGTACCAGTACAGTTCTTGGAGATGGTGTACCACAAAGCACAACTGTCTTCCGAATTTCTTATCTGAACATATGATGAGAGATGGTGTTTGACTGCAATTGCTATGCCGCCCGACCTGTGATGTGCAATGCCTGATCTGCTGGAAGCAGTAAATTGGTATCCTAGCTTATGAAAACATTCAGTGAGGTCGGGTATGTCTAAGTCATCAGTCTTTGTCTCCGTGAAGGTCAAAATATCAAAACCAGATACAAAGTCAATGAACTCTTGATTCCTCAGGCGTTGCCTCAAGCCGCAGACGTTGAGAGAAAGAAAAGTCAAACCTGAGGGGACATTATTGTCACTACTTGCCGGAGTTTGGTTGTCGCTGAGAGTATTGCTGTGGCTGTCGTCGTTGTTGCATTGTTGGTTGCGTGATCCTCCAGGAGACCACTACTCCGCTGGCACCGTGGTGATCAGGTGAGCCAGCCCGAATTTTGTGTAGTCAACGCTGTCAGCACCAAGATCGAACAAGTCGTCCGGTGTCTCCACGATCTCCACCTTTGCCGGTTCCGTACTCCCAGGCGCCTTCTTCATGTGGCACTGGATTCTGCCATCACGTGTGGTGTTGACCCTGTCCACAGTAGACATCTGCTTACACTCGTAGAGCAGCTTGAAACGCATCGCCGTCAGGTCGTCGTTCAGGAACACGTTTTTGTATCCCGGTTTGTCTTTCAGCTCCCGCCGTTTCTTCATCAGGGCTCCCTTAGAACGCCGAGAAGTGAACTTCACCAGCACAGCTCTAGGTTTCTGTCCACGATTCTGACCGTTTCTGTGTGCAACTGAAATGTCCTCCGCCTTGACTTCACACTCCACAGCGGCGCACAGATCTAACACTTTCTTTTCCAAGTCTTCGTTTTCTGTCTCCGGCAGGCCAGTGATCTTAACAGTCTCTCTTCTGCTGTATTGTTCTAGCCTGTCAATCTCGTACCGCAGCAGCAAGTTTGACTGCTCCAGTTTTCGGAGTGTTTTCTGGTTTTCCTCTTCGAACGCACCGACTACCGCCGTAATAGTAGACTTGATGCACTTCTCTACTATCTTCTCCATTTGGGTGGCAAGAAGGGGGAGAAGGAACTCTGCCACGCGCACAGCTATACCTTCACTGTCACTCTGCTTCGCCGGGGTTTTGCTTCCTTTCATTTTCTCATTTAGCGAACCAAGCACACTGTCTTGGACTTCATCACAGACGTTTTCACTGAGACTGTTACATTCCTGTAGGAGTCTCTCGCTCAGGGCACCAGAGAAAGTAGAGCTGCTTCGAAGGTTCCTTTTCTTAATTCCATTGCCTGCACCGCGACCACCCGTCATGGTTGATTGCACACTGGAGCTTACTCAGGCACGTCCTATCGCTACGGGCACTCAGCGACAACTCCGTCCACACGGTCCTCCGTAGCATCATCTTACCATCCTCATCTCCATCATCATGCATAGTAAAAATAGCTCCAGCTTCACCCATTACCTGGGAGGAACACCACTGGAACTGGCAAAGAGTTGGGGCAGCAAAAAGAATAATAATAATTATAATTACCACATAGTGAAGAATATTGATGGTTTGTGAGTACTCATCATAGTAGGGACTGTAGTTACTTGCTATCGTGTTTGTCTGGTAATACTCCCGCATTCTTGCAGGTAGCTGAAACAAGAAGAAAAACATGCACAGGTATCAGGAGAGATAGAGAGAGAGAGAGAGAGAGAGAAAATCAAGAATCAAGAAAACTTTATTTTTCAACGGTAGAAGTAGTTAACGTGAAACAGTCAATTTTCATACCTGCCGTTCCTATTTCTAATAGTATCTATCTAAACAGATATGCACACGCATGTAATGCAACAGGAAAGCAAAAAAGCAATAAAACCATAGGAAATGAAACAACACTCCAATAAGACAGGAACATTTAAAAAGCGTGATGAACATACCAATTATGTCAGTACATGTAGGAATGGTCGAGAATAAACTGTGGGAAGATTAAACATCGTGTGACTTAAGATATTTGAAGAAAAGCTGTTTGAAATTTGTGACAGAGCATGCGTGTTTAACATGGGCTGGAAGACTGTTCCACAATGCCGCTCCAGAAAATGAAAGACTGCTTTTGAAAATGTCAATTAGCGGCTTTGGAATGAAACACAGGTTGTTTGAACTGCCATATCGAGAGGCTGAGCCAAGAGATGTTTCTGACAATGGAGAATGACCCATTTAGAACTACTTTCTGCTGCCTATTCTCAAGATATGACCGAAAGAAGGAAACAGCGGGTTCACTGCATAAATAACTTTGAAGTTTCTTGATCAAGGTGGCATGATTGACGAGATCAAACGCTCTTCTTAAATCAAGAAATATGGCGCCTGTTATCTGTGCATTGTTCATGTTGGATAACCAAGTGTCTGTGAGCCGAGTGAGAGCGGTGTGGCAGGAGTGCAGGGGACGAAACCCTGAGTGAAAACAGTGGATAAGATGTCTGCACAATCAGTTATCACGTACCGCATCAGAAAGATATAATGAGGCACATTACCCTTGACAACCAGGCATAAAAGTCAGCAGTCAGCCCAACCTGAATCGTAGCAAGTACAGCCATCAGAAGGACGTACTTGAAAGAGAATAACAGAAGAAGCCAAAGTACGGTATGATAAACGAAAAACGTTGGGACCAACAGGTGCAAAAAAAAAAAGTGTAAATCTTTATACATCCCCAACCCCCCCCCCCCCCACACACACACACACACACACCAATGATTTAAATGCATTGAAATAATAATAAAATCAATGAGGGATTCCTGTATAAGGATGCTTTTAACCCCATCCCCCAAAACACACACACACACACACACACACACACACACACACACACACACACACTGACTTGCACCCGATATAATATCCATGTTGGCAGATGCAAACGTCTTATGTTACGTTCAAACAGAGTCAACGGAAGTTAAGTACCAAAAGCTTGACCCGAGAGAGAGAGAGAGAGAGAGAGAGAATGACAATGACAATGACAATGACAATTTATTTTTCAAGCATGTCAGATTAGGTACAGCGTCCTTTCTTCTATCCTGTCCTTGCTACATTCTACTACTACTACTACTACTACTACTACTACTACTACTACACACACACACACACACACACACACACACACACACACACACACACACACACGAGAGAGAGAGAGAGAGAGAGGTCTTCAAATGCGATCTATGGGCACTGAGAGCTGAAGGCGGAAATTCGACGACAGAAAAACTCACAATGAACAGAAGCTTGATGGCTAAAAGTGACGGTTCTCTCACGAGCCGCCAAACGCACCAGCCCAACACGGATATCACAGACAAGAAACAGCCAAGCACGATGAGGCAAATGCCGGCTCTTCTGTATATTTCGACGTTGGCAACGTCCACGTCCCGCCAGAAAATGTAAAATTCAATGCGAGTCCTGTAATCGAGACTGTGCAGAGTATTAGACCCCGAGGCCAGCAGGATGGCAACATAGTTCGGGTTAGCTGTGGTCAGGCCTCCCAGAACTACGGCTGCCAAGGACACAATCTGCGTGAGCAAAAAGGCCCAGTGTCAGTGCTAAAAGAAAAAGAAAGAAAATCGTCTGTCTTTTTGTCAGTCTGAGTCTATCTGCATGTTAGTCTGCCTGTCTGTCTGTCTCTCTCTCTCTCTCTCTCTCTCTCTCTCTCTCTTACACACACACACACACACACACACACACACACACACACACACACACACACACTGAAAACAAACACACAAACGCACGTACAAACATACTGCCATGCATGCGTCTACACTCATATTCGTTCACAGATATATACGTACATGCGTACATACGCGCGCACACACACACACACACACACACACACACACACACACACACACACACACACACACACACACACACACACACACACACACACACACACACACACACACACACACTCAAATAAAACCCTTCTCTTCCGCATTATACAATGTACTGGTTGGTTATTTACTTGTTTATTTACAAACAAAAAAAGTCTTCAACAAAATCAAACACATTTTGATGAGCACTTCACCAACACCCTTATTGACAAAGTCTTGAAGTTTCGTGGATCTAGCGAAAAAATTGACCGAGCTACGGATATTTGAATGAAAATGTGGGTGCACCTGTACCCACGACTTACGATGAAGGTTCAATTAAATATTTTAAAAAAAAAAAAAGTGTATTCCTCCCATTGCTGGGGGATTCCTCTCTCTCTCTCTCTCTCTCTCTCTCTCTCTCTCTCTCTCTCTCTCTCTCACACATACACACACACACACACACACACACACACACACACACACACACACACACACCTTTTCAAAAAAGCAATGAAACTGAAACGGTTTTCTTACCGTAATGAGTGCATTAAAAATGCAAAATGACAGCCTTCTGTAGTCCATGGCGAGTGTATACACCACAACTTGTGAGTACAGTCGTGCGGTGCTATAGCGACATTCTACCTATCACGTCACACTCAATCAAAGCAAAACAAAGTCAGAGAGCTTTTCAATAAACCAGTATCAGGTTCGCTGCACCCGACTTTGACCCGTAGATCGTAACATATATTACGCACTCCACCCCCTGCTGATAGCCCAACTGATCACCGTGAGGCAGGTCTTCCGTACAGTTTGGTGCAAAGGGCTTAAAGATCTAAGCTCCCAACAAAAAGCATTCCGAAGTGTGAAAATTTTTTACAGAGTCGACCGTGCAAGCACAGTCAACTCTGTCACAGTTGCAGAGTTTTCAGCGTGCCTGAAACCCCAATAAAAGCCAAGGGCAGCCTGATTCACAGCTCGACCCTGATCCGGCAGGGTCTGGAAGTCAAAGCGCCACGAATATATCGGACGACCATCCCGATGGCGGAGCACACAAATGACATCTGGTCAGAGTGCGGAGCGAAACCTGAGGTGGCACAAACTCCCAAGCCGGTCTTTCCTCCCTGGGAGCTGGCTAAGCCCGAGTACGAACACCGCTATGCTGAAGGCGCGTCAAAGAAAGCAGACTCTGCTCTTGCCACAACCCTGGCAAGAGAGAAGATTGAACAGCGCTTTTCCCAGCACCTGAAAATCTACACGGACGGCTCTGTCCTAGACTCAGGAGAGGTTGGGTGCGCCTTCGTGATCCCAGACCTTGGAATCACAAGGCGCTACAAACTCAACGCCGGGTTAAGCATCTTCTCAGCAGAGATGTATGCAATCCTCATGGCCTGCACGTTTGTCAACGACATGCCAAACCCCCCGCTGGGGGTGGTCATTCTGTCCGACTCCAAGTCTTCACTCCAAGCCCTAGAGAGAGGGGGCACGAGGAATAGGAGTGATGTACAAAGCGAGATCCTCTTTCTGGCCCATCAGATCATCACGAAGGGAACCATCTTAGCCCTCATGTGGCTACCCTCCCATAGCGGGATCAGAGGAAATGAGCTGGCCGACCGCGAGGCCCGGGACGCCACCGGCGATGGCATGGAAGCAAAACTACTCCAGACACTCAGTGAAGTAAAAAGTAAGATACAAAGAGCGGCCCACACTCTCAGAGAGAGGAGACTCCGTGCATTGTGCGAAGAAAATGGCTGGGTCCACCTCCCGGGTGGCCAAAACCACGTGCCACTTTTCCCGCGCAGACACTCTGCAATCATCTGCAGAATACGCACACTGTGCTGCGCACACACATGGAGTAACGACCTCTGCCAGTGTGGGCAGCCCCCAGACGTCCGCCACATTGTAAACGGTTGTGATGGCCTGCCCGCCAGCCTCCAGCCGGTCTGGGACCTGAGAGACAGATACTCACTGAAGACGGTAGACTTCCTCAAGCCACACCAAGTCCTAGGTGATAGGCCAATGAGAACCCTGGCCGACGCGATCGTCAGATCAGATCTGACAAAATGGTTCTAAACCCAAAAAGCGAGGGGACACCCCAGTGATAATCTAAAAGGCAAAAGTACGGATGACAGAACAGACTGAGGCACTGAAAAACAAACCCAGACCAGGCATCTGAAAGCCAAGCGAAGATCCTCTGACGCTGACCAAAGCTAAGCAAATCAGCCCTCACACACCCCAAAGACACTCGTCTAGCCAAGCAGCCAAAGACACACGCCAGGAACAACTTGTCCTTAAGGGCCAAAAGCCATAGGACGTAAAGCAAGCTAATGATGATGATTCACAGCTCAGTTTGCGTTTTGACACTGAGCGAGAAAGATCGTGCAGCACTCAACACCCCGGCGCTTGACACTGTAGCGATGTGTCTCGCTCACTGACCAAAAGCCAAATAATGTCACGGCAAACTCGTGCACTGGTTTTATAAGGATCCCCGAAAGCGCTTAAAACTCTGTAACTGTGACAGAGTTGACTGTGCTTGCACGGTCGACTCTGTAAAAGTTTTATTCACACTTCGGAAAGCTTTTTGTTGGGAGCTTAGATCTTTAAGCGCCATTAATTTGCCTCGGCACTTATGCCTTATGAAGGTGGTGTTGGGCAGCACTTTGTGTTTATTTTTGCGCTGAACGTGTTTGGTTAGTTACGTTTCATGTGTTCCATTCGTAATGTTTTTGGTTTTTGTTTGTTTTGTTTTTTTTTATTTGTTGTATATATCAGGTTAAATGGTGTGTAGTTGTTTTATGTTGAGTACTTTCAACATAGGATTAGGTTTTGTGGTATGTATTGTACACTACATGCGCAAACAGTTGATTTTCCGCGGCGTTGATTTTCCGCAGGCCAATATCCTCATTTCACTTTTGTAGACTAATGTCTTTGAAAACATCACAGAAAAATGTACTAAACTCGGCTAAATACATCAAAATTAATAGAATAGTTTAAATGTAAATGTAACAAACTTGTATTGCCGTACTGTGGTGTGGTGTGGTGTGGTGTGGTGTGGTGTGGCATTGCGTGGCGTAGCGTGGTGCGGTTTAAGCCGGCTCTTAACTGGACACTGCGGAGCGCCACAGTGCTGTCCACAGTTGTGACACAGATGTGATTTGGGGGGTTTCCGCCGCTGTGGCGTCATTACAGCAACCTGGATTTCAAATAGCCACATCTGTGACAATGGTTTCCACAACAGATTCTGAGTGGCTGTACTACGTCATTTGGCGCGCAAACATGGCGGACAGTGCATCTTCACTGTTTCGGTTTGTCACCGAGCACAGCTGTGTTCACTTTTGTAGTTAGTAGACACACCGTGCGCAACGACTGTGATGTGCACATGTGCGTTTCGCGCGCTGTGCCCAGTTAAGAGCAGGCTTTAGCGTGGTGTGGTGTAGTGTGGTGCGGTGCGGCCAAGTGCGGTGCGGTGCAAATCAAGTCAAGTCAATTTTATTTCCCACCCTCTGGAGGCTTGGGAAAACAAATAGGAAACAAAATCAACACAAATATACAAACGCACGTACATACATACTGACATGCATGCGTCTACCTTCATATTCGCTCACAGATATATAAATACATGCGCTATGCGTACAAACGCGCACGCACACGGGGAGCCGGGGTGGCCGAATGGTAGAGCGTTGGACTTCTGATGCTCGGGTCGTGAGTTCGTATCCCGGCTGGGGCCAAACATTTGTGCTGGTTCTTTTTAATCGTTGCCCCGTCTTTGATATCACCCGTATGTGGTGGAAAAGGATGTTAAACCCCCAAACACCCCACCCCACCCGCGCACGCACACGCACGCGCGCGCGCGCACACACACA
>JACVVK020000620.1:152500-232500 GCA_018292915.2 Batillaria attramentaria
TTTCATCGTTGCCCCGTCTTTGATATCACCCGTATGTGGTGGAAAAGGACGTTAAACCCCCAAACACCCACCCCCACCCTCAGCAAAGCTGGGAAAATGTCGCATAGCAATGAAAGTAGTGATACTCTGTCAGCACTCAGTGTTTCAGATTAACCTTTCATGTTGCATAAAATGCAAAATGGTCTTGAAAAGTCGCCTAGTTCATGGTTTAGGCAGCTTAATTCTTTTAAGCAGGCTACATATTTCATGGTTCAGACAAAACTGCCTATAGTTCACGAACAGGACAAAGTCAAGAATCAAGAGAGAGAAATCTGATGAACACCCCAACCTCAAGCCCACCCGACCCAATACCTCAACACCCACCCCCCCCCCCTCCCCTTTGGTCTCGTACTCAGTGAACGGTCAGTGTCCTGATTACAACTGGCTGCCTGTTTCATGAATTAGCCAGCCGTCCAAAATCATTTCACACTATATGCAGCAAAGTCACTGCCTGTTTCAGAATTCCTAGAATTAGGAAGTGTCACAATTTACGCAATGAATATAAAAATATTACAAAAAGAGAAATTAAAAAAAATATATAAATATCGTACGATCACAAGGAGTTTCACGGCTGTGAGTGTAGGTTCTTTCATGGATCGCCAAGTCCACCATCCCAGCAGGGCTGTCCCAAACACGAACACCCCCAAGATGAGGAGGCATTTCCCCGCTCTCTCGTACTTGTCAACGTCGGCGATTTCCACCTCTTGGATCTGAAATTCGCTCTGGGTACGTTGACCCAGACTGGACACGCTGCTGGACCCAGTGGCTAGAAGGGTGGCGACATAGTTAGGATGAGCAGTGGTCAGTCCTCCGATACTTAGAACCGCCAGTGATGCAACCTGTATGGGAAAGAAAAAAGAAAGTGTACATCTTGTTTTTAACCCTCCTCCACCCCCGCTTTTGTTAAATTTTCTTCTTTTTTTTTTTTTTTTTTTTTTGGGGGGGGGGAGGGTTGTTGCTGTTGTTTTTGTTGTTGCTGCTGCTGCTGCTGTTGTTGTTGTTGTTGTTTGTTTGGTTGGTTGGTTGGTTGGTTGGTTTTTGTTTGTTTGTTTGTTTGGTTGGGGTTTTTTTGGGGGGGGGGGGGCGGGGGGCTTTTTTTTGACTATTCTGGAACAGATTCACTTGCAGGAGGAAAATATATATGGTTCGCACATATATATATGGCTCTCTCTCTCTCTCTCTCTCTCTCTCTCTCTCTCTCTCTCTCTCTCTCTCTCTCTCTCTCTCTCTCTCTCTTTTCCCTCCCCCCTCCCTCCCTCTTTTCTCTCTCTCCTCCCTCCCCCTCTCTCTCCCTCCCCCTTCTCTCTCTCTCTCTCCCTCTTTCATAAACCTTCCGGATGTCAGATTGGTACTGAAATATTGATATGACTGATGAAGAGGAATTTGGGTGTGTCTTTTTTTTTTTTTTTTGTTGTTGTTTTTTTGTTGTTGTTTTTTGAAGATACGAATACTCATCTTTCCTATACTTATCATATGAATAATTTTCTTCAATGAGGACTTCAAGAGCGTCTTGTCGTGTACACCAAACAAGAAAAAAAGAAAAAGAAAGTGTACGTTGGTTAGTGTCGGTAAGAGTGGTATAGAGGTAAGAGTTACCTAGGTGGTAAAGGGGCGGTAACACCGTGCTAGAATATTACCCTAAGGTGCCACAATTGCTCTGGTTTTTATTGTTCTCTCCGGCATTATTGTCATGCCTTTTTATTTTATTTCATCTCATTTTTTTTTAAATTCAACATTGTAAGCACTTAGAGCTAGTTGAGTATATAAGCGCTATATGAATATCCATGATGATGATGATGATGATGATGATGATGATGATGATGATGATGATGATGATGATGATGATGATGATGATGATGATGATGATGACGACGACGACGACGATGATGATAGATGATGATGATGATGATGATGATGTGTGTGTGTGTGTGTGTGTGTGTGTGTGTGTGTGTGTGTGTGTGTGTGTGTGTGTGTGTGTGTGTGTGTGTGTGTGTGTGTGTGTGTGTGTGTGTGTGTGTGTGTGTGTGTGTGTGTGTAATATTGTCCTGTTTTTGTTTTATGGCTTTCTGCCTAATGTAGTCTCCATTTTGATAGCAACGGCAGATTGAAAATGACAAAATTAATGCCTGGCCAAATCTTTGAAAATAAAGTTTGTTCATTCGTTCGTTAGAATGTCACGCTTGACTGTTTACACACCCCCCCACCCACCCACTCACTCGCCCGTCCACCCACCCACACACACACACACCCACACGCACGCACGCACGCACGCACGCACGCACGCACGCACGCACGCACACACACACACACATTCACCCCCCTTTTTCGGGATTTCCCGGGGAAGCGATAAATGGCTCGGTGTTAGGGACAGCTTGTCACAATGGCGAACACTTACCTTTATCTTTAGCAGCTCATAACTCTTACATAAATTTCACTAAAAACAAAATGCTGATCAAACATACACAAGAAAAATTTTTTTTTCGCATTCCTTGGGTGTCCACGCACAAACCACTAAAGAAACGGAATGCTGATCAAACATACACAAGAAAAATAATATTTAAGCTTTACTTGCGTGTCCACCCACAGTTCGAATCCCGGTTGGGGCCAAATAATTATTTGTACTGGCATTTTTCTCGTTGCCCCGTCTTTGATATCACCCTTAAGTGGTGGAAAAGGACGTAAAACTCCTACACACACACACACACACACACACACACACACACACACACACACACACACACACACACACAGAGCACAGCACAGTAAATACAAAATGCAGGTCAAACATAGACAAGAAGAAACAATACTTGGAACATATTACTTCCGTGTCTACACGAACATCAAACTAAAAGCAAAATGCTAATAAAAACACAAGATAAATGATAACAGATCATACCAGAGCTTATCTTACCGTAATGAGCGCATTGAGAATACAGAAGACGAACCTCCTGTACCCCATGATGTACAAGTAGAACACCGGCTTCCAGCGGGGATGGTTCGTTTTGAGCGTATGCCTGGCCACCCCGGCCAAACGCAAAGCCAACTACCTGTGATTTAGTGACAGTAAAACTGACTGTACAAAATGCTTTTCCTGCACGGGGGTTAAACGAAATTGCCGCTGTCAAACGAAGTGCCACTCTATGCTCTCGCTTTAAAAGTTCCGCCGACGGTTCGAGAGTTTTTTTAATTTGGTTGTTTGTTTGTTTGTTTATTATTTTTGTTTTTGCTTTAGTTGTTTTTTTTTCTTTTTTTTTGTTGTTTTGTTGTTGTTGTTGTTGTTGTGTTTGGTTGGTTTTTGTTGTTGTTGGGGTGTTGTTGTTGTTGTTGTTGTTTGTGTGTTTTGTTGTTGTTGTTTTTTTGTTGTTTTTTGCGCGGGTGGGGAGCAGGGAGGGCATTCTCGTGTAAGTCAAGGGAAATAAATTGGACAAAAGTAACTTAGGCTAGAGTAGCACACCCTTTGCCGATGGCTATTATTGTTAACCCCTGTGTCTGAAGCATGTTCACGGAGGTTCAACAACATGGACGACCTTTTTCCGTTGGTATGCTGCTTCAGACTTTTCGAGTACGGTTTAAAGTTGAGCAGCACCGGGGGGGGGGGGGGGGGGGGGGGAACCACCCGCCGTTTTAGTTTAACCACCTTGGTGTTTGAAGCCGTCCTTTTATTGCACCCAGGCGATCGTCCTTACAAGTGCACTACAAATGGTAATCAAAGCGCACAGAGCAGAGAGGTTGAGCACTGAGAAGAGATTGTTGCTTTTTTATGAGCCGAAGTGAGATCATGACTTTGCATGTCCCGTGCACATGACTCACGCGGAACAGGCTAAAGTTTTAAAACAACAACAACAAAATAAAAACGTGTTTCACAATGGAAAGGTGTTGTGACAGGGTCAAGCGAAACAGGAAGAGGGCTATAATCCATTTCACGCCGTTTGGGGTGATCTGTGTGTCGGCATCTCTCTCTCTCTCTCTCTCTCTCTCTCTCTCTCTCTCTCTCTCTCTCTCTCTCTCGTGCAACCTATCCTTTAAAAAATAGACACTCCGAATAACTTGGACTGGCACTGACTTTTTATATGTTTAGCATTTAAGTCTCGGAAATTGTTTCTCATTAACTTAAACCACATAGATTCTTAATATATATTCACATCCTTTTTTTCTTCTTCTTCTTTTTTTTTTGCAAGCCCTCATATTTTTAATGAAGTGGCAGAGAAGGACCTCGCTTAGCCGCGAAATAGTCTTTGTAGCTTGCGCGGCGTAAAGCCCGAACTAACTATTTAACTAATAACCCTCTCTCTCTTTTGATAACCATGTACCGTTTGTGTGCCGTGCCTGCGTCCGTCCGTAGTTTGACAACTTGTGTGCGTGCGTGCGTGCGTGCGTGCGTGTGTGTGTGTGTGTGTGTGTGTGTGTGTGTGTGTGTGTGTGTGTGTGTGTGTGTGTGTGTGTGTGTGTGTGTGTGTGTGTGTGTGTGTGTGTGTGTGTAGCATTAGCAACGGCAAGACTGAAAACTGGACTACTAGACCAATGTCTTTTCCCGTTGAAAAATATAGTTTCATTTCATTTCATTTCATTTCATCTCTCTCTCTCTCTCTCTCTCTCTCTCTCTCTCTCTCTCTCTCTCTCTCTCTCTCTCTGTAGGCCACCCACTCACCCTCCCTTTTACGATAAGATGAGATAAAATTAATGCAAAATCACTTTGTCACTTTATTGATCACAGGGGTAAATTTGTCCAGGGGGCTAACAAGATTCAGCTGAGTGTTGTAAATAAAGGGGCAATAAAAACGACAAATTAATTGAGACAACCATAGACAGTGCATGGATAGGGGAAACTGGAAACAACATCGATTATCCCTCTTGGAATCATCTCCCCTATCTACTGTCTCTGATTCGGGGGAAGAACAAGACAAAAAAGACATATAGATAGATTTTTTTTTTAAATAAACACATTGTCACCATAGTATGTTGCAACGGTCATATCATACAAATCAAGGCGATAAATATAAGCACTTTACTTTGCCGAGTTTCTCGGAGTTTTTGCTGAAGTGCGGAAATCAACTGTTCTAGTGTAGACCTTTGTCCTCTCTCGACGCCGGAAACGGAAACAGCAGGAGAGTCTGCGCATTGCCAACTTCCGGAAGTGTGAGATGAAAGCTGCGTAGAAGAAGACGTTCACAGATGAGTTCATGAGCTCCAGAAAGTGGGTGGCGACAAAGAAAGCCGTCGACCTGTGAATGAAAAACCGGACAAAGACGCCAAAAGGACAGGACAGCAGACTGGCCGCGCTCACGCACAAGATGGCCGTCACAGTCCGGTTCATGTCCGCCGACCTCGACTCTCGCGTCTGCGTCCTCTGATGACCGAACATGGACACCACTGCACGGAGGCGACGCACTTTCCACACCAGACTGGCGTTGAAGCCTAGAAGGAGAATGGAGGGGATAAGCAACGCTATAACGTCTCGGACTCTGAATATGACAAAATTTGTGTCCGCGTTGAAAGTGCGGTGATCGCAGGAGACTTTTCGAAAGATGCACATGGTCAGGTAGGTGGTGAGAGTTCCAGACAGGCCGCACCAGAAAAGGGTCAGGGCGTAGACGACGACGACGCGGCGTTTGTTGAGAAGCAGGTGAACGTCAAGGGGTCTGTGCACCGCCAGCCAGCGCGTGAAGGCCACCCCCAGCGTTGTATGGATAGATACGGCACGTGCGTACGGGAATGGGGCGATCAGGAAAGGAAGGTTCTTCAGAAAGGTCCTGGTGTCCCAGAGGAAGAAAGTGGCGTACGTCAAGGTGTACGCGGCGAAGATGAGATCTGCGTACGCCAGGGATTTCAGTAGAAACGTGGTCGCGTTGAAGGACTTCTCCGCGCTCCACACGACAACTGAGACCACGTTGCCACAGATTCCAAACACAGAGATGACGAGAACGGCTGTGATGACGTGGTACAATGCAGGATCGAGGACCACCGCACTCGCGCCTTGGTGTTGACGTGTGTCTTTACCTGCAGAAAGATGCGAAGAGGTTTGATTGTTGTTGGCAATAAGATCTCTCTCTCTCTCTCTCTCTCTCTCTCTCTCTCTCTCTCTCATATTTTGCTTGTTACTTTTTTCCGTTCTCAAATAAAGGAATTCTCTCTCTCTCTCTCTCTCTCTCTCTCTCTCTCTCTCTCTCTCTCTCTCTCTCTCTCTCTCTCTCTCTCTCTCTCATAGTTTGCCTATTACTTTCACCGTTGTCCAAAAAAAAAAAAAAAAGGGAATTGTCATTGTCGATCTCTCTCTCTCTCTCTCTCTCTCTCTCTCTGAAGAATTATGGTGTGTGTGTGTGTGTGTGTGTGTGTGTGTGTGTGTGTGTGTGTGTGTGTGTGTGTGTGTGTGTGTGTGTGTCCTTTACGTGCGTGACATAGGTCCAGGTTTCCAACCTGACCTCGAAACTACTAACTACTTACATTTTACAAAACAGACCATAAAAAGGCATAAAAAGCGCCCCCCTCCCCGTGCCCCCCCCCCCCCCCCCCCTCACACACACACACACGCACGCACGCGCGCATACACATGCAAAATAGGTAAGTATTACTACAAGAACGTGTACATAAGAGAGACAGACAGACAGACAGACAGTCTTAGCACTGTTCATCACAACTGCATGTAGAGAGAGAGAGAGAGAGAGAGAGAGAGAGAGAGAGGGCTCTGACTGAAGTCTTTACCTGCAACTGTAAAGTTTTCGCCAGCAAAGAATGTCCTTGTGACTTCTTTGACAATCTGCATTCCAATGACGTTGTCCAGGACTTCACCGCTGACTATTCCCGTGACTGTGAAGTTGTCCACATCAAAGCCTGCTCGGCGGACTGTGACTTCTCTCAGAGATTCGCCGATGATGTGTGTTCCTACTCCAGTGAAGTTGGTTATCAGAATTGAATCGTCCATTCTTGCTGCCTCTTCGTCGCCGGTCATAAACGTAAACGTATTGCCCTTTTCGTCTGGTCTCAGGACGGTTACACCGCTGCTTAGAACCTCTCTGCCACTGATATTTGTTGTGTTTTCCATGCTGTCCGTACGGTGAATCGGATACCATTGCTGTGTAGGTATTTTCTGCACTTTCTTTTGGTTAAATATGTACAGGGCCAGCATCCTACAGGTAATTAATTTCCTTGGCCTTTGCCTTTTGTGTTCCTCTGTCGCTGTGTGTATATCCTGGTCGGTGACATACCTGCACCATGAAGAACCGCTTGGTGTTTCCCGCTCCGACCTAGTTTAACAGAAACATCCGTCTACGTCACATACAAACAGAGGGAGAACGGGGCGGGGAGGGGGGGGGAGAGAGAGAGAGAGAGATCGTTTTATTCCGTAGGCGATAAGCCCTTTGCAAAAGGGGGAAGGGGGAATGGGGCATTACAAAGCCATGCAGAAATATGTCATACATCAAATAGACAAGGATCCCAGGTCACAGAAAGTTCCTTCAGATTGCGATATCAGAGTCAGTGAAAAAAAAAAAAAAAAAAAACAATAATCATGTGAGTGAAAAACACGTGTCCGGATAGCTGAGACAACACAACAGGGGTCTGCTAGCTGCAAGTGGTACACTATTGCCGTTCTGGGCCCGTATCTAAAAGTCGAGGTTAGGGCTTTTAGCACCGGGCTAGAGTCTAACCTCGAACTAAACTAGCTCTAGGGTAAATTTTCTGGGTTTTTTTTTTTTTTTTTGAATCAACAAGCGGGCCCATTCCAGCAAGGTGCCTAAGCCGTTACAGAAGGATTTTTTTTCTTCCTTTCTTCGCTTCCTTTTTTAAGTTAATTTTGTTTTGGGGTTCCTTTTGTCCTAGTATGGGTTAGGCCCGTAGCCGTGGGTTAAATTAACTTCGAGTTTTACATACGGGCCCTGGATTCGTTCTACTGGTCAGTCAAGGAAGTATATCACAGCACCTATAATAGTGTGCAACAGAGAGAGAGAGAGAGAGAGAGAGAGAGTAAATTTATAAATATACTGTTACAGCCGGTGAATCGAAATGTATTGTTCAGACACCAGGAAACGTTCAATTCCATTAAATTTTAATTTAAGCCAACTCAATTCATTTCAAACCAATCTTATCCGGTTCATTTCAGTTCAGTTAAATTGAGTGTGCTTTAGTGTTCATACGGGAAGTTTACGTGGAATGTTGAACAGAACAGAACAATGGAAATTAAAGAACACATCGTTAATGTCATCTCACAGACAGACAGACAGACAGATACAGGCAGACAGACAGACAGACAGAGGGAACGAGATGGGGCGGGGAGGTGTGTGTGTGTGTGTGTGTGTGTGTGTGTGTGTGTGTGTGTGTGTGTGTGTGTGTGTGTGTGTGTGTGTGTGTGTGTGTGTGTGTGTGTGTGAGTGAGTGAGGGGGGGGGGGGGGGGGGTTGGGATGGGGGCGGTATCACCACCAGCAACAATAAAACTTTTCTACATCCTTTTCACATTGGTGCACTAAGCCTCGGCGTAAATTGAAAAAAAAAAAAAAAAACTCACGGAGGACACCATGACAGAGAACATGTCAAGCCCACACACGGAAAACAAACTTTGACTGTGCTCTGGTAACATAGCGGTAATGGTGCAGTCTCTCGTCTCTCAATAATTCATTTTGTCAAGGCGTCGCCATTAGGGTTAATTTCCTGTTATGTAAAGAGAACTTTGGGAAAACCTTACGAGCTGTAGGCTTCTTTTTTTTAAATTTTAACGCGGGGATGCACAAAAGTACAGCTAATTGCTCTTTGTCTCTCTTTGATAACGTGTGTGTGTGTGTGTGTGTGTGTGTGTGTGTGTGTGTGTGTGTGTGTGTGTGTGTGTGTGTGTGTGTGTGTGTGTGTGTGTGTGTGTGTGTGTGTGTGTGTGTGTGTGTGAGAGAGAGAGAGAGAGAGACAGACAGACAGACAGACAGACACAGACAGACAGACAGACAGAGAGGACAAATGCATTGCATTAGAACATTTCTTCCACACAAAAAAGTAATAATGAAAAATGTACACCCTTTACAACAGCAGTGGTGGATTTTCCTCTTACCTAAAGCAGTATTGGGGCGAGCCCCCCAAATCTCGTGTTTATTGGTGCACAGTACGGTTTACCCGCAGAACGCACGGTACCTCAGGGCTGAGGTAGATTTGTCGGGCTCGTCCCTGACCAGTCCACATAAGAAACAGAGACTGAATAACGTTTTAACGTTCCCCACCTACACGAAATGCAGGACGTGTCGTGACATAACACTCTAAAAATGACAAACAATACTGCTAACATGTCAAAGTAAACATCAGTTGACAACCAGGAAGTTTGGCACTGGGCGACTAGATATTGTGGCCAGTAACCGGAGCGAGTCCATTGTTCTATGCTGGTAGCGTTTATTGAATCGTGACGAAAAGCCCCACTAAATCAATAGCATGAGGGGTTACTTGATCAGTCTCTCTCTCTCTCTCTCTCTCTCTCTCTCTCTCCTCTCTCTCTCTCTCTCTCTCTCTCACACACACACACACACACACACACACACACACACACACACACACACACACACACACACACACACACACACACACACACACATCGTCTCTCTTTGTCTCTCGTCTCTGCCTGTTTCTGTCTCTGGCTGGCCGTCTCTGTTTAGAGTTGGCCATTGTATAATGTGGCTTACTGCCATGGAAGATACGCAAAGTAATTACCAGACACATCAATACTGAGATACAAGTCTTTGAAATTCGGTGAGGGGAACGGGTTTGATGGATTTCCGTGAATATCATTTTTCAACCTCCCGCTACGCTTTGATTGGAAACGAGGTCTTGCGTGCTAGTCTAATGTCGGAGTTTGCTACATTTGTGTTGTTGTGGAGTTTGTGCAGCTGGCTTCTCCGTTGTTGTTGTTGTTGTTGTTGTTGTTGTTGTTGTTTTGTTATTTTGTTTGTTGTTGGTTGTTTTGTTCAGTTGGGTTTTTGTGCTTTTGTTTTGTTGTTGGGTGTTTTTCGTTTGTTTGTTTGTTTGGTGTTTGTTCGTTGTTGTTGTTGTTGTTGTTGTTGTTGTTGTTGGGGTTTTTTGTGGGTCGGGGGGGGGGGTTTGTTTGTTGTTGTTGTGTTGTTTGTTTTTTCAGTCGTAGTTGTACAAGGGGAGGGGGGAGGGGGAGATCGGGGTGGCAGGGTAGTCGATTATCCCTGTTGTATCCGGACAATGTGGTAGTAGAAAGATAACAGATGATCAAATTATCAATGTAGTTTGTCACGTTCTTGTCCGTCTTGCTATTATCAGCTGTTGTTGACACCTGCGTGAACTGCCGGCACGGTCAGCGAATATGTCCATACCCAGTCACACGGCACGGGAGGAATTACTGTGTCTCACACACACACACACACACACACACACACACACACACGCTGAGATGTAGACAGGTGAAGAGCAGGCAGAAGCAGAAAAAGACGGACCACGGACCAGAGACAGGTGTACAGACACACAACCCTCGGCCTCCACCCAGTCTCCCATCATGGGCTGCACTGAGATCCAGTTACACCACTTCCTCGTCGCATAGGCCGGACATACCCCCCCCCCTCCCGCCCCCCGCAATACCCTCCTTTCCTTCCCTAACCCCCATTCTCACGTCGCTGCATGCACAATTTCTCATGTTTCCGTCGGGCAAACTGACGACCGTGTTAATCAATGCTGTGTCCAAGGAAACAATCGGGCGTGTTCAGCATCGCTGCTTGCCTGCACAGTATGCTTGTCTCTCACTCTCAGCCTCTCTCTCTCTCTCTCTCTCTCTTTAGGTCGCGTCCACCTGGGCGGCAGTACGAACTAAGTAATAAATCATGACTGCCTGCACGGGGCGTTAATCAAATCGGCCGGCGGTTTTCCCTGTGCTACATCGGTGAAACTCTCCAGCGCGAAGTGCCCCGGGTCTAAGCAGCGTGAGGCTGGAAGTGCCCCGTGTTCAATTCTGGCTTACACTGGCAAAACAGTAAGTCCACGACGTGATTTGATGGGAAAAGCGGCAATTTCGAGATAAAAGACACTGACTGTCTTTGTCCACAAAATGACGTCATGCATTTACAGTGTTTTTGCCATTACGCGGCACAATGCATTTTGAGGCGGTAAGATTCAGTAGTTAAGCAGCTTAAGGCTGAAAGTGCCCCGAGTTTAAGCAGCTTGAGACTGGAAGTACCCCGGGTCAATGCAGCTTGAAGCTAGAAGTGCACCAGAGTCAAACAAGCCGGGAGTGCATCTGGCTGATCACTGACACCCGTTCGTAAGTTTCATCACGATTGCTGTGACGTAGAGCCGTACGGGGGAGCCGGGATGGCCGAATGGTAGAGCATTGGACGATGAAATCGCGACATCCAGCGAAACCAGGAATTCCCTCTCTTTTTCATCGTTGCCCCGTCTTTGATATCACCCGTATGTGGTGGAAAAGGACGTTACCCCCCCCCCAAAAAAAAAAAAAAAAAAAAAAAACGTCAAGCCGTACGTTTGAAATATGAGGAAGCACGTCTTCACTTTGTACTACTGTTTTAGTGAAAATGTGTTTGTAGCTGATAAACGGCCACTTACGTCTGCACTACCAGTGGTTAGGAATAAGTAATGTTGGGCGTATGCTGCGGACTGGTTTATTGCGCCTAGGAGATGATAAGTTGCAATATTTGCTGTATATGCGCTTAGTATTTATCTTTGTTTTACCCAGTTGTAATTGTTATTTGTTTTCTACGCTTTTTTTGTAATCAAGAGTTCGAGAAATTAGCATGTCCTAGGTTTATACTGCACTGTAGACCAGTTTGCATCAGCGGTCCAATGTTACTTTTTTTAACCTAGTGCAGACACACTTAACTTAACTTACTTAATCCTCTTCGCACGCTGTGGTGCATAAGGCCGACACCAGAGCTCGCCATCGTGGTCTGTCCTTAGTCGCGAATTAGTCTTTGTCGCTCGCGCGGCGTTAAGCCTCAAAAACTCACTCACTCCAGTCTCCTGATAATCGGCGCCTAAGTTTCTTTCCTACCTTTCCTAAGTTTCTTTCCAGCCCTGCGGCGCCGTGAGCATTTCAGCAGAGATGGATATGTGCGCCGAGGAGAAGTCTACCATACCATACCATACCACCTACAGAAATCCAAGCACGTTTACTTGTGCTACTCATTTTAGAAAATGGAAAAATTCTAATGAGCTACCGTTTGGAAAAAAAAAGAGAAAAACTCTGACGTGTCACAGTACATGCTCATCTGTCATACGGTGGGCCGAATCGGGGTAGCACAGGAAACTCGCAGGGCCATTTTTATTACCCCCTCGTGGTCTGTGTGACTCAGTGAGGATAGACGCACCGGCTGCTCGCACAAGCATCGAATAAACAGGACAGACCTCAAGTTCTAGGGTCGCCGTGCCTATGATCTTGGGTGTCAAATGTAACAGACACATCACCAATGACCGAAGCTACGTTCATGAACATGTGGGGCGCTGTTTGGGATTAAACTCGCCCTTTGCAGGATCACGAGACGCCACAGCAGAGTGGAGTGGACTGAAACAGTTGTGCATGTGAGTGGTAGTGCATGTACGCTCGGAATAGTTTGACTTAGTAGTAACTGGTAGAGCTCTGAATGCGTTACAGAGCAGTTGCGCATGTGAGTGGTAGTGCAGGTACGCTCGGAATAGTTTGACTTAGTAGTAACTGGTAGAGCTCTGAATGCGCTACAGTGCAGTCTGCAGGTTGTGCGATCCCGGCGTGGCCGGAAAATTCTCTCCTACTCAGCGGTTCAGTAACTCAGTGTGGCAGCAACACTAGGTGATTTCTTTGACACTCGAATCGCGTGTACTTGTGCCTGTTGGCTCAGTACTATCAGTCTGTGAGATGCTGTCATTGTGCAGGGGTCTAAGTGGTACAATGTTGTGGGTTATGGCGGACTTGTCACCAATGCGAGAGGTAAGGGGTTCGAGTCCCACTCGGGGCAAAGAGCTTTTCCTTCTCGTATGTGGCACCGTTCATTCGGGCCGATCGTCGCGGGTTCTCTCCGGGTACTCCGGCTTCCCCCCCCCCCCTCTGCTTTGGAAATGTTCAGCCCACAAAATTTGAAAAAAATAAATGCAATTCTAAATTCCGAAATTTAAATAGTTGAGCTGACCCTTCGCACCAAGTGATTGTAATGTGTTTATGTCCAGTGTGTGAGAGAATGCGGGTGATTCACGTGAGCGTGTGTGTTGGGTTCAGTTCGCGGCGCTTTGAGCCGATTCATGAAACTGGGTAAAGCGCCTATACAATACTTAATATTATTATTTACTACTACTACTACTTGTGTATTGTGTGGGCGCTTTACTCATTTTCTTGAACTGACTCAAAGCGCCACGAACCCAACACGCACGATCACGTGAATCACACGCATTCTCATCACACTTTAACATGAACACATTACAATCACGCGGTGAGAAGGGTCAGCTCAGCTGTTTTAAGTTTCGGAATTTAGCATTGTGTCTAGTTTCAAATTTTGTGGGTTGAACGACATTTCCCAAGCACAATGGAGGATTGGCTTTTAAGGAAACGAGGAGGTATACCCGTTTTGCCCTTTGACACCTGCCGTGATTATAAGGACAAAAGGAAGTGGTGTCTTCTTTGATAATTGTCACGATTTGAACTCCACCGCGCGGTAACTGTACACCTTGCGTGTAGCGAAGACATACCGTATATGCGGCGAGATATGACAGGCTGACTGTGCTTTGTGCAAATCCGTTGACGTACGCCGATACCGCTGACAAACACAGGTTTTAAATTAAGGGTGCAGCAGTGCAGGATCTTACAGTCTTTGTTTAAAGCCACTGCACCCAGCGTGACTTTTAAAAAAAAGTAGCTATCACAGAAAAAAAAATTCAAACTTACGCATGTAATATATCCGGTTAAAACTTAGGCTCTGGCTCAAAGGATAACAGATATATATAAAAACTGCAATGGGCCTGACAAAACTTAAAAAAAGAAAGAAATGAACGAATAAATAAGTGTAGTTTTGATCATCGTGAAGTTTGGCTGCCACGCGCTGATGAAATACCTTTTAGGACTACAATAAGCATTAAATAAGTAAATAAATAAATAAATGTATTTTTATCATTTCATATTTCTAAGTTTTTGCTTCGTGAATGTTGACTGTTCCATGCAAATAAAAATTAATACCTTTTATCCTGGACATTCACAGATATGAAAGGGTTACAATGAGCCTGAAAAAAATAAATAAACAAATAAATAAATAAATAAATACTTGTAAGTTTTACCGTCCCGTGCTAACAAAATGCGATGGTCTACAACAAATGGGGGGGGGGGGGGGGGGCAAAGTGTGATTTGGAAAAATAGAGTTATTTGTATCAGTGAACAGTTCAGAAAATAAGCTTCCTTTCGGTATAACTGTTTCTGTAGCTTGGTGTGAGTGGGTGGGTGGGGTAGGTGTTTGAGAGTTTAACGTCTTTTTCCACCACTTGCGGGTGATATCAAAGACAGGGCAACGCTGAAAAAGCCAGCACAGGCATTTGGCCCAAGCCGAGATACGACTGAACTCACGACCCGAGCATTAGAGGTTCAACGCTCTACTATTCGGCCACCCCGGCTCCCCCTGTAGCTTGGTGTAGGCGTGAGATCTTTGTTGAAAAACCTGCTCTTGAAAAGCGACCGTTTTGAGAAATTGGCTGGTGAAGTGTGACATGAGAATCACCCCGGTACAACGTGGTTTCTCGTTTTTAACACGTTTACTATTAGCTACATTCAGTCTTGACACTTTGGCAGACGTTGTATCAGTTCTTCAAAGAACCAAAAAATCTCAAAGTCGCTAATTATGCAATCAATCAATCAATACATCTTTATTATCCCAGAGGGAAATTTGGGTGTGCCGGACAAACAAAGACAATGATATACATGAAATTTAAAAAATACACACAAGATAATACATAATAAACACTACAATTAAATTAGAGATTTCTATGAATTAAAAATCACATTCAAAAAAACAGTCTTAGTATTAAGGTAGGTATAATCTAAACTAACTGTTTAAGATTATCACACAAAAATGTGCTTCATGAAGATTGACTTTTTCGAGCCGAAGAAATACCTCTCAGCCTGAGTGATAACAGACTCGATACGATCTTCCTGGCGGATTACTGGTAGCCAAGATTTCTTTGTGTACATTGTATAGGTTTCGTGACGTCACCCCTTGACTCTATAGACAAAAGCAGACCTCCTACTTTGTAATGACGAAGGTTTCGTGAGTATCGCTATCAAGAAACAGTCGCGTATACTTGATACTAATAAATATGCCAGATCACGTGGACACGGATGACTGCACACGATAAGATCGCGAGAACTGCTTGGAGACCACAAAGGACCAGATAATGCCTCAGTGTCACAGAACAGAACCGAGTCAGTCAGGTTTTGTCAGGCTTACCTGAAACACTGGGAGAGACGGACAGAGCTGTAGTGTGCTAGAGTACTGCTGTTAGTGGAGTCAGCCGAAAGCATTCAGGATGGGCTGCATTACAACTGTAGGGAAAACCATCCTTATCATTCTCAACGTTGTGTTTCTGGTGAGTATATTAAGAGAGCAGTTTCATTGGTTGGTTGGTTGGTTGGTAGGCTGGTTGATTGAATAGTTGGTTGGGTCATCTGTTTCGGTTTAGTGGTGTACGTTGTATGTATGTATGTATGTATATGCATGTATGTGGTATGCATGTAGGTATGTGTATTCCCATTCCATTCCATTATGTCTATTTATATATTTGTACGTAGTATGTATGTATGTATGTATGTATGTATGTATGTATGTATGTATGTATGTATGTATGTATGTATGTATGTATGTATGTATGTATGTGGTATGCATGTAGGTATGTGTATTAGGCACACCCCATCCCATCCCATTCCATTCCATTATGTCTATTTATATATTTGTACGTAGTATGTATGTATGTATGTATGTATGTATGTATGTATGTATGTATGTATGTATGTATGTATGTATGTATGTATGTATGAGTCCTGCAAAACGTGTGTGCGAGTGACTATGATGTATGTTGGTCGGTGTGGTGAGCTTGATGTATGTTAATTTCTAGTTTCATGTACCCCCAACGGGGTTTTGAAATAAACTTTGACTTGACTTGACTTGACTTGACTTGACTTGACTTGACTTGACTTGGTGTTGTGTGTGGTGTTATTTTTATTCTTACTATTCTTTTTTCTTTTCTGTTCTGTTGTTTAGTTTTCAACATGATCATGTCGTTGTTGAGTAAGAAAGAGGAGAAAAATATTAAAAGTAGGCTGGTAGTTTTGTATTGTTTTTGCTGACACGTTGATGGGGGGGGGGGGGGTGTGTGGAGAGAATGTTTGGGAGTGTAACGTCCTTTACCAGCACGTAAGGGTGATGAAGGGTGATATCAAAGACGGTGCAACGAGAAAAATATCAGCACAAATTTGGCACCAGCCGGGACCCGAGCACTGAGAGCCTAACGCTCTACCATTCGGCTGTCCCGGCTCCCTCATTAGAGGGGTGGGGGGGGGGGGGCTGTTTGGGAGTTTAACGTCATTTTCCACCGTGTAAGGATGATATCAACGACGGGACAACGAGGAAAAGGCCAGCACAAATATTTGGCTCCAGCCGGCGGGATTCGAACTCACGACCCGAGCATTGAAAATCCAACGCTCTACCATTCGGCCACCCCGGCTCCCCGGGGAGGGGGGAGGGGAGGGGAGGGGACTGGCATTGTAATAATGACTGATAACAACTTCCTCATTTCTTTTGTTGCTTGATTCGTGTTACCCAAACGTAGGTCTTAAAAGAACAGCCACGTCCTCCATGATGATGAAAAGTTCAAAAGTTTCATATCATTTTATTTCACCGTCTTTCTCAGATCGTCTCTCTGGTCCTGATAGCCGCCGGAATTCTCCTCAAATTTTTCGCCAGTCTGATCGCAACCTTGCTTTTGGGAACTGTCGGATCACTGGACTCGTCAACCCAAAGTGATTTTAACATCGCTGGCGTGGAGGACATTGAGGAGCTGCCGTTTATCGGTGATGTTGGGCTGGCGCTCATCGTCTTCGGGGCTTTCCTGTTCGTCATCTCCTTCCTGGCTTGCTGTGGGGCGTGCTGCAAGTCACGGATCATGCTCATCGTGGTGAGATTTGTGCTTCTGTTTCGGTTGGTCGGTCTGTCTCTCTGTCTTATCTTGTTCAGTCTGTCTGTGTCTCTGTCTGTCTGTGTCTCTGTCTGTCTGTCTGTCTGTGTCTTGTCTGTCTATCTCACTGTCTTGTTTGGTCTTTCCCTGTCTTCTTTCCATGTCTTGTCTATCTGTCTGTGTCTGTCTGTCTGTCTTATCTGTGTCTTGTCTTGTCTGTGTCTCTATCTCAATTTCTGTCTGTCTCTGCCTCTCTGTCTCTGTCTCTCTCTCTCTCTCTCTCTCTCTCTCTCTCTCTCTCTCTCTCTAATAGTGTTTTAATGTTTGTATTGGATTGTGTATCGATGTGTATTGTAACACAGATTTGAATATTGTACAACAGTTAAATCTTTCTGTCACTTAACGATGATGACGATGATGATGATGATGATTTTTTTTTTTCCAGTTTGTCATCTTGATGTCGATCCTAGTGATAAGCCAGGCAGTTGTCGGTGGGTTGTTCCTGTCCAAAGGGTCCATCGTGAGTATTTTCGTCATCACAGTCTGACAACTTTGTAGTGTAGCAATTTCAGTTAAAGTGCTAATTCCATCTTTGCTAAGCCAACTTGCGTTTTTGCTCGTGTGTGAACCTGTACGCTCGAAATACTCTATCTACTCTTGATTAATACAGCTCATAATGCGATACAATGTTGTTTACCACTTTGCGCGAGCGGTCGAACATTAGGAGCGCTCAGTTTGGTCGCCGCGTCATCGTTTACAGCATGTACCGATCTTGTATACCGTCTGTTGCGAAGAAGTTGTATTGCGTAAAGTGTTTGACAATCAACAATGTAGCGAGGGTGCGTGTTTCTTGGAATGCAGATATCTACTCACACGAACTGTATTGTCTTCTCTGTCTGACTAATTCTATTAAAATACACGCACTCATTTTCACGCACAACGCAGCGGGGTGGGTGGGTATTTGGGGGTTTAACGTCCTTTTCCACCACATACGGTTGATGTCAGAGACGGGGCAACGATGAAAAAGCCAGCACAAATATTTGGCCCCAGCTGGGATACGAACTCACGACCCGAACATCAGGGCCCGTCCGACGGCTACGGGCCTAACCCAGACTAGGACAAAAGAAACCCCAAAACAAAATTAAATAAAAAAGGAAGCGAAGAAAGAAAGACAAAAGTCCTTCTATAACGGCATAGGCACCTTGCTGAAATGGACCCGCTTCCTGATTTAAAAAAAAAGAGAAAAAGAAATTTTAACTTTAGAGCTAATTTAGTTCGAGGTTAGGCTCTTACCCGGGGCTAAACTCCCTAACCCCGACTTTTACATGCGGGCCCAGAAGTCCAACGCTCTACCATTCGGCCACCCCAGCTTCCCGTATAGCGCAATGAGAACCATCAAAAAAGTAAATTGCTAGACAGTGGTGTAGTGTCTACAAACACATCAAATATATATATATTTTTGTCCATCAGTTTAACCGGTAAACCCTCTCTCTCTCTCTCTTATTTACATGACTATTTACAAGTATGATTTTTCAATAGAACATCATGCCGGCTGAAAACTCCATTGCAGGAACCACTAGCGCTGAGTCTTCAGTCTTGAAACAGTTACTACCATGAACAGACCATTCAAAGGCACGCACCTGACAGAAGTTTAAAAAATTGAATATCTCCTTTTTGCTCAGACCTCACTGGAGTAATGCACGTCTACTTTCTCTTTAGGCCAGAGAGCCAGTTCACACAAATCAGATTGCCTCACTTGTACTCGACCTCTGTGCAAAAAAATCCCAGCTTCACTGGCAGCTTGCCTCTTTTTGCGACCGCCTGGCAGGCACCTTCACCTACATAACACAAAAATCACGAAAATCACGACGCTTTTTCATGACAACAAAAATCGCGACAGACTAACACACTCGCCAAACAGGGTACCCCCTGTTTGTGTCCTTACGCCAGTATGTAGGTCACGATGGTCTAGCGCTATGGCCCTCGGACTGCCCTCCTGTAAATTAAGACACCAAGTCTCGGGTGATCCAAAGTCACTCCATCTCACACGCTCTGCCTTGAGCTAGGCGAACTTGCTGGGCTAAGGGCTGCTGCTACACGTTACCAGGATTGGTACTTGTAGGGCTGGCAACGCTGGCAACCCAAATTAAATCGCTGGCAAATCCCCCTTGCCGGTGCCGGCGCGGGAATAGAAAGCCGTTCTATTTTTCCTGGCAGCCAGCTAGCCACAGGCAGCCCGTACAGCCAACTGACCAATCACTGCCCAAGCTTGCAACGCCGCAGGCTGCGTGTGCCGCGGAACACTTGCCCGCCAGCAGGCAGCCGAGTACGGCAACATAATAATAGTGAGACTTAGTAGGGCTTCGTACGGAGAACTTCGCTGAGCAGCGTAACCCACTTGCATGTAAATTAGGCACGTTACGGGTACCATTAGCTAATCGCAGCGCGTTAGCAGCTCGCGGCCTCTGCCGTGTGAGCCTAATTTACATGTAAATGGGTAACGCTGCTCAACGAAGTCCTCCGTACGAAATCCTACTAAGTCTCACTAGTAACTAACCGTGCGCTTAAGCTAAATACGTTTACCAAAGCCGCCTACAGTAGTATCCATGGTCCAGCTCAGTGGCCCTTGGGCTGTCTTCGTGTAAAGACATCGAGTCTCGAGTCTTCTGAGGCCTCTCCATCTCAGGGTTACGAGGTGACTGGACTATCCTGGACCTTTTCCTCATTGCCCAGTCTTTGATAAGACCCATGCGTGGTGAAAGAAAGACGCCCAAACACACACACACACACACCCTCTTGCTTACAGCATGCGACACACAGGTATCAATAATCACGCCTTCAACACTCGTACAACACACGACACACGTTTCATAAATAACGTTATAACACTGGAGCGTGCAACACACAAAACTCAAAAGTGATGTTTTTACACCGTCTTCGTGGTGTTTCATTCTTTTGTCTTTGTTATCTCCATCTGCAGCTCCACAGCACTATCGAGGACACACTGGGAGACAAAGTGAAGACAGACTTTAAGGAGGACGGAAAAGATGCTTTTTCCGTCTCCATTAACCTCCTGAACTACCAGGTATGTAAAGGGCACGCATACAAAATGGATCAGAGAGAGAGAGAGAGCACTCAATTCTTGTAATTTCGTTGTTTGTTCGGTTGTTGTTGTTGTTGTTGTTGTTGTTGTTGTTGTTGTTGTTGTTGCTGCTGCTGCTTGTCTGTCTGTCTGTCTGTGTGTCGCTTGCTTGACTGTTTGTTTGGCTGCTTCCTTGTTGTTGTTGTGGTTGGTTTTTGGTTTTTGTTGTTGTTTCTTTTTTGGAGGGGGATTTTGTTTGTGGTTTGTATATTGTTGTTGTTTTTCCCCCATTTTGGTTGTTTGGCTAGTTGGTTTGGTTTGATTGTTTGTTTTTGTTTTTGTTGTTGTTTTTATTGGGTTTTTTCTGTTTTGTTGTTGTTGTTGTTGTTGTTGTTGCTGTTGTTGTTGTTGTTTGTTTGTTTGTTTGTTTGGGGGAGTTTTGTTGTGTTGTTTTTTGTTCTTGTTGTTGTTTGTTTTTTGTTTTGTCTTTTATTTGTTGTTGTTGTTTTTTGGTTTGGGGGGGGTCTGTTTGTTTGGTTGGTTGGTTGCTTGCTTGTTTTGGTTGTTTTTTAAATTGTCTTTTTGTGCTTGTTTTTGGTGTGTTTTTTCTTCTCTTTTATTAGGGGTTTGGGGGTAAAATTATTCTGTCAATGGTTTTCATTACCAATTCCAGCTGAGGTGCTGTGGGATCCGCGACTATAAAGACTTCAAAGACGAGAAGCGACCCGCCTCATGCTGTAAGAAAGATATCATTGACGGAAACGACTCACTGAAGAAACAACAGTGTACTTCTGATCCTCCCGGACCTCAGGCTGAGTTCAATGAGCAGGTAAATATTGCAAGTTAAAGTTGCACATAGATCTGTTAACTACAAAAAGGGAAGACGTATATATACGTAAATTACATGCAGCCTTCAGATAAACTTTAAAACAAAACCACAAATTAGCAAACGGATGAAATGGTGTCAGATTCAGTGGCATTATTTAGCAACCGTGTGATATCTATAGACCTTTCTGTTGTCTACTGCTCCATTATGTGTGTGTGTGTGTGTGTGTGTGTGTGTGTGTGTGTGTGTGTGTGTGTGTGTGTGTGTGTGTGTGTGTGTGTGTGTGTGTGTAACACATCAACTGTACCAGAATATAGTAACTTCCTAGAAACCTTTTTTTTAAGGCGACATCAGTTTCCAGAAACATATACATGTTTTTGTTGGTTAATTTGTTTTAACTCATTTTCCGCCGCGCATAAGTATCCCACGGTGTTGACAGGAGATTTGGTCTAGTGGTTAAGGCATCCGACTTCGGATCCTGAGCTGCCTGGTTCGAGTCCCCGTTGGGCAGGAATGTGGTTGGATTTTTTCATACCATATCGAGTCAAATCCATGTGCAGACTCGTTTGCGGTGCCTGTCTCGCCTTCGTGTACACACGCACGCACAAATATCAAGTGTGCACGCTAAAAATCCCACGTTCATCTTTCGAAGAAGAGTAGGCTGTGGCCGGTGGCGTGGTAAAACAGAAATACTGTCGCACGCACCAGAGTGAATAGCAGGGTGGAGGTTTGCACACAAAGTAGCGCCTAGCGGCAGCAGGCTTTCCCTGCTTCGTCCGCCAGCCTTGCGGCGCCTAAAGCATTTCATTAGAGATGGATATGTGCGCCGAGGAGAAGTCTACCATACCATACCATACCATACCATACCATACCATACCATACTCTTCTTTCAGTTTGGGTCCTTTATGCGAGAATCAGGCAACAGTAACGGTTCCTGAATGGCTCTTTTGCGAGGGAGAACGCTTTGCCTGCAAGCTCTGTTCAACAGGGCCCGCATGTTAAAGTCGGGGTTAAGGAGTAGTCTAACCTCAAACTAAACTAGATCTAGGGTTTGTTTGTTTTTTAATTTTAAATCGGGGGTCCATTCCACCATTGTGCCGAAGCCGTTATAGAAGGATTTTTGTCTTCTTTCTTCGCTTCCTTTTTTTATTTAATTTTGTTTTGGAGTTTCTTTTGTCCTAGTCTGGGTTAGGCCCGTAGCCGTGGGTTAACTTAACCTCGAGTTCTACATACGGGCCCTGGAATTTTTGTCGTCTTTGCCTTGGACAGAAGGCAAATAATGACGGTTAACAAACCGCCATTTAGGCCGGTGTTTATATAGGCATGGGTAGTGAGGAGGCGAAAATTAACAAGGTTCTGATGACGGTTTTGACCCAGAAAGGAAGGCACTGGGCTTGAACGGGAATGCAGTAACCCGGTTGCTATACTGGCTGCTGTATGTTGCAGGGTTGCTACCCCAAGATTCTGGATCTGGCGCTGGGCAACATTGTCATCGCCGGGGTTGTCCTCGGGCTGTTGCTTCTGCTTCAGGTGACTGACGTCATTGTCACAGAGTTCTACTGATACTGTGATTGTCGTGGTGATTGGAGTGATGATCTACGTCAGGCTTTTGTTGTTGTTGTTGGATTTTTGTTGTTGTTGTTATCAGATGGGCTTTTAATTGCTTTGTTGTATTTTTGGTTTGTGGTTGATTTGTTTTTTATTTTTGTGTTTTTGTTGTTGTTTGTAGTGTTTTCATTGTCGTTTCGGTTTTTTTGTGTTTTTGGGGATTGTTATTTATTTTATTGTTGTTGTTGCTGTTTGTTTGTTTGTTTGTTTTGGGTTTGGGTGTTTTGGTCTTTTGTTGTTGTTGTTTTTTGTTGTTGTTGTTATTGTTGTTGTTTGGGGGGGGGGGTTTGCTCTGCGTATGTCGTGCCTAAATTGTGAAAATTAATAGCCTACTTAAAAAAATAAGCAGCGACTTTGCCTAATTTTATGAACTAGGCACCTACCTGTGATTTCTCAGTGTGTCATATTCACACACACACACACACACACACACACACACACACACACACACACACACACACACACACACACACACACACACACACACACACACACAAGACCTGAAATTCCTTTGTTTTCTGCTTAGGAAGCTGACGTGCACTGTTTAAAAAAAAGCAAAAAAAAAAAAAAAAAAAAAAAGCAGCAGCCTGTCAGTTCACCTCACATATACATACATATTTGATATCTGTCTCAGGTACTGGAGATCGTGTTCGCCATCCTAGTGGTTCTGGAGGAGAGCAACAAAGTGGGCCCTATGTAATTCACACCACCAACACGCGATGGCTAGGCGCCTGTGTTACCGTCTCGAGTTTTCCGCTGCTGCTGTTACTCAAGTGTTGTGCTCCTGCGGGCAAAAAAACACACTTACACGAGGTCTCAAAATAGCTTTGATAATATTCCCTATTAGCCTCAGGCATCGTAGTCACCCCTAAAAAATGCTTCAACTGATCTAGAAACAAAATTTCCTATGCACAGACTGACCATCTGGTCAATTTGTGTCCTTACACCTGCACGCGACTTTAAAGCTGTTCCACCGTTGTGCTCTGAGTTACGCCAGTATTCTGCTTCTGCGATATTCCAGCATTGTGCTTCTGCGTTACTATTTCACGTCCCAGAGTGTACATGTATCACGTGCGAATTTTTTTTTTTCAACGTGGGCTGTGCCAGCGTGTGCCAGCGTGTCCCCTCCTTGTAAAATGAATAACCTGAAACAAGTCCGGCTTATTAACTTTGGTTGAGAAATTGCACTTTGAATCTGTTTTTGAATAATTATTATTACAAAGCCTCCGTCCGTGTATTTAATTATATTTCTACGAAACAAACTTGGCCTTGAGTGTAAGTTGTCAGCAGATTGGTTTTGAGGGTTTTTTTTTTTTTTTTTTGTCTTTTTTGTCGTTGTTTTGTGTTTGGGTTTGGGTTTTTTAGCGTTGGTGTTTTTGGTGGTGGTGGTGGTTGTGGTGGTGATGGTGGGGTTGTTGTTTTGTTTCAAAAGAAAAAATTATCTGTTGGCCTGACCGGAGATTCCGTTTAAATTTTGATTTGTTTTTAGTTTTTAAACGCGAGTGTGAAATTTACTACAGCCTATACTTAATTCAGGCAGCATTGTTTGAACAGCTGCTTCGGTATACACTGTATATGTAAAATTATATAATTATGTATCTTTCGTTCTTTCGAACAACAGCGTTTACTGTTCATCGCTTCCTGATCTCGTGTGAGGGTCTCACCGAGATTCGAGAAAAGCACTTTTGTTTTGACTCATTGATGGTGTTGTTCAGGGATGTCCCCGTCCTGACAACATCCTCAATTTCTTGACGGATGTCAACCTCTTTTCAGTTATAAAGTATAAAGTCTTTTAGCATGACACAAGTCTGTGATGTTGTTTTTAGCTTGGAAGAAATTAATCTTGTACATTTAAGCTATACAAATTTTTAATGTATATTTACACTATGTTTTAAGCTGGACATATTTTGTGTTTTAAAAGGACCTGGCAGTAAGGGACTCTGTATAGCCGCGAAATAGTCTTTCTTGCTTGCGCGGCGTTAAGCCCTAACTAACTAACTAACAACAGCTTTTTTTCCCCCATCACTGACTGATAAGAAAAGTGTGCTTCGAGAAATCGCCGTCCTTCACGAGTATTATCATCATCGACTGTAATGGCAATAACAAGTCTGTCGTGTATGAAGTTGTTTCTGTTGTCTGCTTAGTGACATCATGTTTATGTTATACAGTTGTGAGTTCAGCAACAGTTTTGGAGAATTTCTCCTCAAGTTTTTATATGGCTCTTTCCTCTCTGAGTCTCCATTACACCACGTATTTGCTGTTTATTTACGTGTTTGTTTACAAACAAAATCACACACAGTTTGGTGAGCACTTCAACAACACCCTTATTGACAAAGTCATGAAGTTTCGTGGATACAGCGTAAAAATTGACCGAGCTACGGACGTTTGAATAAAAATGTGGGTACACCTGTATCCACGATGTATGGCAATTGTTAAATATTAAAAAAAATAGTTTATTCCTTCCATTGCTGGGAGATTCCTGTGCTACACACACACACACACACACACACACACACACACCATATCTCAGTCATCTCTTCTCTGATCAGAGAAAGGGTGGGTGGGTGTTTGGGAGTTTAGCGTCCTTTTTCACCACGTATGGGTGATATCAAAGACGGGGCAACGAGAAAACGGCCAGCACAAGTATTTGGCCCCAGCCGGGATTCGAACTCGCGACCCAAGTCCAACGCTCTACCATTCGGCTATCCCGGCTTCCCTCTGATCAGAGAAAAGAATAGTCCAAAGCAAAAGTGTATATCATACAACATATAAAACTGACAGAACAGCATCCCAAACTGATTTAAACAAGCACAACTGACACAAACCCTTTCTGCGATAGTAGGCCCAATGGCAGAGACAAACATAAGACCTTGCGTCCGTCTCTGCTGAGTGGTAACTGAATCATAGTTTTAAGTGCTTCTTTTTATACTTGAAGTCTTGGCTCATTTCATTGTTTCTTCGTTACACGTGTCATTCTTTCATTGATCTACAATATTGCCCCGTTCAGTTGGTGAATCAAGTTTAGTCGAAGTCCTCTCTCCCTGCCCCCCCCCCCCCCCCCACACACACACACACAAACACACACCCTCCCCCCACACACGATCCTTTTCAGTCGCCCCGTAACTGAACTGACTACTACTGAGCTTTCCCTGGCGGTATACGTTACCAGTCTTATCCCCTTTCTAGAGGCAGTAAGGACAATTGATTCGTGAGTGCCGTGCACTGCATCAAGACATTAATTATGCACAATGTAACTGAAACACATCGGTCATTCGCCTGGAGCTGAATACCTTGAACTACAAGACGAAATGTGTTTTCGTTGTGTGTGTCTTGTGTGTTCGAATTCAGTTATCTACCCGACTGAAAAGATCACCACCACCACCACCACCCCTCGACAAATGATGTGCACCTCAATACTTTCTATGCTTGTTGTGTTCAGTGTTGTCGTTCATGGGCTGGACACTCATCGCCTTGGATGAGAGGATTACGTGTTGACCATTTTTAATTGCCTCGCCACCGGGGCAACTAAGACGAATTGTGGTGGTTTAGGTTTTATAAGGGACGCAACTGCGTATTTACGACCAGACGTTGTCTCTACAGAGTTATCTACCTCAATCAGCGCACTGAAATCGTGATTACTTCATGATTTCAGATGCGTTTCATGAAGCAGGATACATTATCCGAAATAACAACTATCTACCTAGTAGGTTTCGTGTAGTCGAATGCGGGACTTCACCTCTTCATGACTGTGCTAATGATCAGTCTACACTAGTAATGTCCGCGGGGAGGGGGGGGGGGGGCCGGGGGGGGGGGGGGGGAGCGGCGTCCGTCACCGCGAGTGATCACCAGTCCCGCAAATGGTCAGTGACGTTCAGTTTGTAATGCTGACATCATACACTGCTGCTTACACTCGGGCGGGACAGCATTATACGCTGTTTCTGCTGTTACACAAACTAGAATAAGAAAGTAATCGGACAACATGCAACACTGAATTTTACATCTACTGCACAACAGTGCATGCTGTTCGGCACCTGCGACAGATGCCGTCAGGGCCGGATCTAGGGGGGGTGCTGGGGGTGCTCGAGCACCCCCCCCCCCCCCAAAAAAAAAAAAAACACTGCCAAAATGCACCAGATTGCACAGATTTGCACCATTTTTCTCAAAATTTTCCGGGGGAGCATGCCCCCGGACCCCCCTAGAGGGGCGTGCCTGCTTTGCAGGCACGCACTCGTGGCTTCGCCACTTCGATGAGAAGACCCTAAAACAATTTTAAGCACCCCCCCTCAAAAAACTTTGATCCGGCCCTGTGCCGTGCGTTTGTTTTTCTACAGACTGCTTTGTTTGGGCCTGTTTTTTGATGTTATCGTAACTAACTAGACCTGCACAAATTCTGTCGTTCGGTCGACAGAGCATCCGTACTGTCAGAGAGACTAGTACTGTCAAGTCCGTCCAAACCACCCGTTGCGTGAGATTTTTAACCGGAAGTGTACGTGTTGTTACGGGTCGCGGGGTCACGGAAGGAAATAATTTGACCAATCAGAAAACGCCACGGTCGCAAGTCCCTACTGTTTGCCGGTCTGAAAACAACTTGAGCAGCTGACTTGGCCTGTCTGCGTTGGAAATTGAAGAAAACTACGGAACAGTTTCAGGGATTGAAGACGTAAGAATGTCATGATTGTCATCTTATTCAATTGTTACATGTTTTGTACTTGATATTTGTGTGTTTGGGCATGTGGACATATTTGCGTCTGCACGTGGGTGTCACGTTGTCATTGTGCCGTCTGCTTCCCCGTCACGAAGGTAGAAAATCGTCTGGAATCTTCACTGAAATTTTGCAGAGATTGTTTTGCGATGAATGAAATACCTCAACTTTTTACGGTTTTCGACAGTTTTGTCATTTCTTGCTTGTCCTTTTCCAGATCAAGATGCGTTTGGCTGGTGCATCCGTCACACTGACGGGCCTAATTGTTCTAGGGGCCTGTCTCACTGTGTCTGGTAAGTGGAAAACAGAACAGTTTCAAACCATACAGATTCGGTGATGACACGTTACCGTCAGACATGTTTCTGCTGCGACAAGTATTAATAACCATTCGGCTTGCAGTGATGCCATCACACTGAAGCAAAGGAATTGACAATACACTGCAATAGAATGTTTATGTGACAGAAGGGACATTTTATGATGGGCCATTATCAGGGGTGTACCGCTTCTGTGGGGACTTTCTTGCACATACTAGTTGAATCTGCTGTTTTTGAATACAGGAAAAGTTTCGTTTCAAGTTGTTTAATCTGATCTATTTTTCAGCACGTTTGGCGGTGATGTCAATTGATCTTGGAGGAGAGTTCATGAAGATTGCAATTGTGAAAGTAAGTACATGATAAAGGATTTCCTTTTTGGTTTTGAGTTGTTGATGATGATGTTATTTTTTTGTGTTGATGGGTAAACCCATGCCGCCCTCCCCCTCTCCTTCAGACTTAGCAGTCCGTTTACAGTTTGCAATCCGAACCAGCCTTTTTACTATTACTAAAGTTACACGAATTTTTTTTCTATACTTCAAAAATGACAGGTCCGTGAATTGATTGACAGGCCAGTATTGATGTCATGCAGGATATCTTGAACAATAACAGATTTATATAATTGCCATAGATTTGTCAGCTTATTGCTTTGGAATTGTCACTTGTATTTGTCTACATCATTTTTTTCTTCCTTTCTGGTGATTTCAGCCTGGTGTGCCTATGGAAATAGTCCTGAACAAGTGAGTATCATTATCAGAGAAATATCAGTGTTCTTTTTTGCCTATACTTTTCTTAATCCTTAGAGGAGAATTCCTTAAGTCAACAAGCAATGGGTCAACTCATACCTTAGATGTTAGTCCAGAATCAATTTACATATATATATATACCATGAAGGTCGACAAACACTCAGCAGAATTTCCCTAACTTATTCGGATTAAAATTATACCCAGTACTTCTCTAAAGCATTGCACTTGTATTAACTCTCTCTATGCTGAGACTTTTTCCCAGTGGCATACTAACGGATGCTTGCTTCCCTCTGACTGGTAGGGACGCATTTTGTTAGCGCTGTATTTAGTTCGTCACTTTAAGACGTGATGACAGAATAAAAAAAATAGGAAGATGTTGATCTCATAAGTCGGTCCTCTGCAGCCAAGCGTTTTGAACGTAAGGGCCCTAAATGGGGACATTGGCATAGAGAGAGTTGATTGATCTTTCTTTTTTTTTTTTCTTCTTAAATTATCACATTCCAGGAAATTGTCATTTTGGATATTTTTCCTTTTTTTCCACAGAGAGTCGGCAAGAAAAACAAAGACTATTGTTGCCTTCAGGGATGGAGAACGTCACTTCGCAAATGATGCATATAATACGGTAACATATCTTTCTGTTGTATGGGTATTGTCCTTTTACTTTTTGCATGTCTCATTGTATAAACTTTCTCTTTCACAGCTGATGAGGTGAAACAGAAAAAGGTATTTGAGCTATTTCCTTTGGCTGCCAATGCCTCTTAATGTTTTTGTGTAAACCACCAACATCATCAACCCCCCATCCCCCAGCAAAAAGCAAACAAAATAAGAATAATTTACTATGAAAATGTGTTCTAATTAAATTGAAAGATTTTGTAAAAATCATGCAAACAAAATAGACATTTTTTCAGACAGAGTTATTTTTTATTTATTTATTTTTTACAGGAAGGGAATTTTCTGCAGTGTACTTATTTCCCTACATAAAATTTAAATATGTTTGTATGTTTCAGGCTGTGCGGTTTCCTGATAAGGCATTCTGGTTTTTGACTCATGTCATTGGGCGTCACTATGACGACCCACTGGTCCAGCAGTACCGACAGCGTTTTCCGTTCTATGATAAGATCATGGTGAAAGATGATGAAAGGGGTACTGTGCTGTTCAAGGATCCAGACAATGAGTAAGCACAAACTATTGCTGTTTTCATTGACTGTAGAACTTACGTTCAAAGCTCACAAAGCTTGTTTGCAAGTTTAACCAGGTCAGGGTGAAGGAAGTGTCTGGGAATACGGTGACAGTAGTTACACCTTGCATTTTCAATATCACAGCTGAAGATGAAAAATAGGTAGTTGAAAAAGTATCAAGAACTTGTAGAAGGGATGGTAACAACAGCACAAGGCAGGTCAGTCTACAGTGTGCCCCTGAAGAGACCTCTACTGCTTTAGAATATTCCTGAAGAATATTCTAGAAATTTCCACAACAATGTCAGTATAATATGTCTATGTTAAAACCAGGCTAATGGTATTACATGTACCACTTATGTGTTATTTGTGGTTGTTGGTCATAACCATAAGAGATAAGAGAGATAAGATGTCACTTTAGTCGTCCCTCAAAGGGAAATTGCACTGTCTGCTCAGACTAAACTGACAAAAAAAATCATTACAATTACAAACATTTGGTTTCACCAAAATTCAGAGACAGGGTTGAAGATTGGGTACGTTTTTGTTGTTGTTGGTTTATTTATTTAACTTTTTTTTTTTTTTTTTACCTTGGTGGTGATTAGATGTGGATTAACTGCATTTTCTTGTTATGGGGATAGTCAAATGTAATTTTTTTTTTTTTTTTTTTTTTTGGTTCTGTTTGCAGTGACACCCTTTACAGTGCAGAGGAGTTGATGGGTATGATTCTAGAAAAAGCCCGGGAATATGCACAGGACTTTGCAGGTAATGTCTGCTTGTGTATTTACTGCACTTTGTATGTTTTCAGGCTTAGACCCTGTTCGAAGCATGGCATAGACGAGAAGGGAGAGTTGTGTTGGCGAGGGGAGAAAGTCGGTGGGGAGGTGGGTAGTCTTGTTAGTGTGGGTGTGAGGGGTACTGCTCAGCTCATTTTCAGGTTTACAGCTTTTTTTGGTTTGTTTGTTTGTTTGTTTTGCTGCCTCAACTCTTTGCCAGCTCCAGTGGTGTTCCTCCCAGGTCTGGTTGGAATCCATGTAGGACTCCAATGCTAGGGCAATATTTATTATGCATGATGGTGAGGAAGAGGGTGCTGTGCAGGTCCATGCTGCGTGACAGGACCACATTCTGCACTTCCAGGCATTAACTAGGGAACCTGTGGTACTGGCCATGTAATCATCCACATCAGGAGATCACCATGCACCCCCAAACTCGCACCCGTGAAGTGGATGAGTCTTGGCTTTGTGGCAACAGCCTCCCGATTGGGTCCATAGCATGCCCCCTCTGGGTAGGATTGCAGCTCATCATATTTTGCACGTGATTGTTTGCTTGTAAACTAGTAATGCTGAGTGAACGAGCTGACAACTCGGTGTAGATTTTAAAAACAGAACTTTTTTTCCCCCTCCTCACAGAGCAAGAAATCAAGGACGCTGTTATCACAGTGCCACCATATTACACCCAGGCTGAGCGCCGTGCCGTTAGAACTGCCGCCGAGCTTGTAGGCATCAACGTCTTACAGCTGATGAGTGACAGTGCTGCTGGTGAGTTCAGCCATTTTCCTTTTATTTCTTGTTGATAGATTTTTTGTTGTTGTTGTTATCTGTGTGTATAAAGAGTCAGTGGCTCTTTGTGTTAGTCTGTAATCTGTGTGTTTCACAGGGAAGAAAAAACGCACTCGCCCATGGTCAGATGCTAGAAGATTTCATGGCGGGCAAACCAAGCTTCTGTCTCTTGTAGCCCAAATGTGAAATGAACTTCGCAAGACAGCATCAACAAATTCTAGCGTACTAAAATTGGCACTCGCCTTGTGAACCCTAGCCCTAACAGTCCCTGTGTTGTCTGCTTTGTTTCTCTGAGTGCGCTTGGCAAAACAGAAGTATACACAGACAGTGTGATAAAACTGTTAGGCTATTGATCATCAGAAAAATATTCCAGCCCCTAGTTTTCACATGGTTACTGGGATCACTTCACTGTTGGTCCTCCTTGTTTGGCAAACAGAACAGGATAGACTGTTGAAGCGTTGTTTGTTTGTTTGTTGATGCTTTTTTGTTGCCAATTTGGGGTGGGGTTTTTTGTGTTTGTTTGTTGTTGTTTTTTAGAGAGAGAAGAAATAACTGACGCTGTTTTACTTTGCTACAGTTGCTCTGAACTATGGAGTATTCCGGAGGAAGAATTTCAACACAACCGCTCAATACTACATGTTCTACGACATGGGAGCCACCAGCACAGTGGCAACTGTTGTTAGTAAGTACTCTACATGACCATGCCTAGATTGTAAAAAATATCGTTACTGGTGCCACAGGTGGATCATTTCCCATGGTAAGAGTTTGTATGCTGTCACTAGTGTCAGGTGAAAAGGTTGCAATGTTCAGTTTCTCAGAATCCGAGCATGTGTCTGCTTGCTGGCAAGAACAAATTCCCGTCTACATGGACCTGTTTACCTTGTGTGTAGGTTACCAGCTGGTTAAAGTGAAGGAGGGGACAAGAGTGGAAACCAACCCACAGTTGACTATTAAGGGAATCGGGTATGCATTCTCCCTCTTCTCTCTCTCTCTCTCTTACACACATACACACACACACACACACACACACACATGTATAAATAGCTGTACATTTGACGATTAAATTTGTAAATAACCAAACATTGTCGCCATCCCATGTTCGTATCATTTGTGCCAGTGAAATTCCTGCTATAGGCACTGTGTAATTCTTTCATTTCCACAGTCTTGATTTTTCATCAGAAAACTAACCACACTACTGATTGTGATGAGAAAGATAGGCCAGGATGGTGATAATAATGATGACAAGACAGTGTTGGCCAACTTGGTGTTTGGTGGAAAAGATTGGGGCATGAAAGGGGCTAATGCTACCATATTCATGCTCACAGATCATTCTGAGCTGTTTTTGTGGTATCTGTCATCACACCGCTTAAACACCTGGACGGAGACAGCATCTGTAATGCTGGCACTGAGCCAACAAAAATGTACTCAGTGACACGGAGACCACACTAAGTGCTCCAGTAGTGTAAGAACGGTCATAGAATTTGAATGTTTGACCGCTCGCTGAAAGTGTAAAACAACATTGTGTTGCACGAAGAGCTGTACTGATCATCAAGAAAGAGTATTTCAGATATACAGGCGCACTCACGAGCAAATTTGTTCCAAAACATAAGTCGGCTTAGCCAAGGTAGAATTAACCCGTTTAAGAAAAACCAGGTGTAATGCTTCTTTTGTGGGGGGGTAGTGGGGCAGTCGGTCGTTACCATTGTTGTATGTGTGACGTTCAGGTATGACCGCAACCTGGGTGGACTGGAGATGACGCTGCGACTGCGTGACCACCTGGCCAAGGTGTTCAACTCCCAAAAGAAGCGATCTATTAAGGTGGAGGACAACCCCCGAGCCATGGCCAAGCTGCTGAAGGAGGCAGAACGTGTCAAGAAGGTTCTGAGCGCCAACGCCGATCACATGGCTCAGGTAACAAGATTTTGATGGCGACCAGGCCTGACTTGATGCTTCTGCTGTCATTCTCGAAAAAAAGGTCTAAGCACTTTTGGGGGGGGGGGGGGGGGGGGATGTCTTCTGCTCTGCTGACTCAAAAAACACACACATCATGCATCAAATTCCAAGATTTGCAGTGACCCTCTCAAAAGAAAAAAAAGTAATACTAATAATTATTTTTTAAAAAAAAGAAAGGTTAATCAAGAAATTAAATGAGGACATTGATTTTCATGTTGGTCTGTGTTTTTGTATGTGTATACTGCAAAAAAAAAAAAAAAAAAAAAAAAATTGCTGTATCTTCAACTTCTTTGCAGGTGGAAGGCTTGCTGGAGGGAGAGGATTTCCGAGCCAAAGTTACACGCGACGAGTTTGAAACTATGTGCAAAGATCTCTTACAGCGTGTCACCAGACCTCTTGAAGAGGCTCTGAAGTCATCAGAAATCACACTGGTTAGTACAACTGGTGCCTGTTCCACAGAGGCAAAAGATATGCTTTATAGACTGGCTCACGCAGTGGTGAGAAACTAGAAATGTTGAGAAATATGTGATACCGTCATCAGAACTGCAGCTGGGAAATGTTGTGGCTGCAAAATTTACCACTAGATATAACCATGTAATAGACTGATACACATAACGCTTTGTAAGATTGGTGCCAGCAGTTCCATTTGCAATTTCAGTTTTTAATTATTGATGTTCTCTCACTTCTACCATGGCCGTTAAAATTTTCACCGCGTTTGCCTTGAAAGAGAGAAAAGGCATATCAGACATTACCAGAAAAACTGTTGTGTTGATCACAAAATATTAAACATATTGCATCACAGTCGAAATCATACTTCACATCTAAAGCAGGGTTAGGCTGCCATTAGAAGCTTGCACATTGTCAGTATTTCACTGCACTGCTGTTGGGCGCTTTCTGTCTAACGCAGTGACAGTGTAACCTATATAACTGGTTTGAATTTTCAATCTTTCAGGGGGAAATCAGTGAGGTGATTCTGATGGGAGGCAGCAGTCGTGTGCCGAAGGTTCAAGAGCTGTTGATGAAAAGCATTGGCAGGTCAGTTGCCCAGTATCTTTGAGACAATTACAATAATAATATTAATGAGTATTGTATAGGCCAGGGTCCGTACAGGTCATGGAATCCTGGAAAAGTCATGGAATTTGAAAATAGGTTTTCCAGGCCTGGAAAAGTTATGAAATTATCTCAAGAGTCATGAAAAGTCATGGAATTTCAGAATTTTATGGAAGCTATATTGAGCCAGACAATGAGACGGACAGCTTGGTGATTACTCACTGGACTGTTTGCCAAAAATACCAACAAACTGCCTTCCCATCAGGCTAATGGCTGACTCTGAACATTGGTCTTGCTGACTGCGATAACTTGGATGATCTCAGAATTTCTACCCTCGAGTATGTCAGTGTGAAAGAGAGCGAGGAAGTTGTCATAGAAAACAGGAGAGTTGGCCTGGAAAAGTCATGGAAAAGTCATGAATTTTTGAGACTGTGAACCTGTATGGACCCTGATAGGCGCTTTAGCCAATTTCATGAATCGGCTCAAAACGCCGCGAACTGAACCCAACGCTTGCTCACGTGAATCACACGCATTCACTCACACACTTGACACAAACACATTACAATCACGTGATGCGAAGGGTCAGCTCAGCTATTTAAATTTCAGAATTTAGAATTGCATTTATAGTGTACTTATTAAATTTTTTCACAATGTTTCAGGGATGAACTAGGTAAGAGCATCAACACTGATGAAGCTGCAGCCCTTGGCGCAGTGTACCAAGCTGCTTACCTCGGCAAGGGCTTCAAGGTCAAAACTTTCCATGTGCGCGATGGCAACGTCTTTCCCATCAACGTAAGTGGCAGACATGTATCTAATTGTATGTGTCCTTTACAAACAAAAAAGTGCAGTGACAATGATATATCCTGAATCACACGCAAGGTTTGGCAATGCCACTGATATTGTGAAAGGAAAACTTGGATCTGTTCAACCTTTGACTGAAACTTGGTTTGTGTCATTACATAAATTTGCAAGTGCCTTTGATTTATTCTTTGAAATATCCTCAAAATAAACAAGTATTGCTCAGATGAGCTTACGTACTGACATTTTACTGGCATATCCATAAAGCTCATTTTTAGGTACTGAGTAAAAATGGGTGTTTGGATACCAGTGTGGATAATGATGTCACCTACTGCACACAAAGAAGTTCAAGCAAGAAAACCAGGTGCCAGCATTGTTAATAAATTGATTTTATCATTGGTTTATGTGGGAGAAAAAAAATTCTTTGTGTTGTCACAGTATTTGCCTCCGTTTTACAGGTGGAGTTTGAGAAACAGAAGAGTGGTGATGACGGCGCTACGGCAGCTCGCGTCATCAAGAGAACGCTGTTCGGCCGCATGAATCCTTTCCCGCAGAAGAAAGTGATGACTTTTAACAAACACTTCACTGACTTCAGCTTTGCTGTGCGATACGGGGACCTTGACTTCCTGCCAGAGGAAGAGAGAAAGTACGTGGCATCAAATCAACGTCAACCTTGAATTTTGTTTTAACTGGATTCCGAGAATAGCGCAGGGTGACATATTTTTTCAAGTAAATCCACTGCTGTTGACTAATGGTTTGCGACTCTTCTCCCACCACTACTGTCGATTACCTTCCGTCTCATGATGAACAGAAACTTTGTGCACACTTCTGCGATTCATATCGCACACTTTTTATCTGACCATGCTTTTGTTTATGTGTTTGAAAAATTCAGGACGTTTGAGACTATGTCTTTGACCAACGTCAGTCTGGTGGGTGTAGCCGAAGCATTAGCCAAGCACAAGGATGGAGCCGACTACAAGGGAGTGAAAGCTCATTTCAGGATGGATGAGAGTGGCATTCTTACCCTGGACAAGGTTGGTACATGTAGCCGTGTCTCTCGTTTTACCATTTTATTTTTTTAGGAGCCACGCTTCAAATGCCGCAGAGTTCAGCGTCCATGAGTTTGAGTAGGCATCAGAATTGACATGGAACCACAATTTTCCTGGAAAGACAATGAAGCTATGTTGGGGGAAAAATTGCTTCAAATGGCCTGATCTGCTCAAACAGCTGCCTTATTACCAGCTTGATAGCTTAAGTTTTCATATTGCTTGTTTCAATTGCTTCAAGTACTCCTGTATATTACCTGTTTCACGGCTGGTACCTGGACGCCCACCTTTTTTTCAGTGGTGTTTTGGCGGATTTTGTTGTTGTTTTTTCTATTCTTCTTCTTTGGACAGTTTTGGTGGCTGTTAAGTATGGACTGGTTTACTTTGACCTAGAATCTCCATAAACATTTCAGGGACAGTTTTGGTGGCTGTTAAGTATGGACTGGTTTACTTTGACCTAGAATCTCCATAAACATTTCAGGGACAGTTTTGGTGGCTGTTAAGTATGGACTGGTTTACTTTGACCTAGAATCTCCATAAACATTTCAGAGACAGTTTTGGTGGCTGTTAAGTATAGACTGGTTTACTTTGACCTAGAATCTCCATAAACATTTCAGGGACAGTTTTGGTGGATGTTAAGTATGGACTGGTTTACTTTGATCTAGAATCTCCATAAACATTTCAGGGACAGTTTTGGTGGCTGTTAAGTATGGACTGGTTTACTTTGACCTAGAATCTCCATAAACATTTCAGGGACAGTTTTGGTGGCTGTTAAGTATGGACTGGTTTACTTTGACCTAGAATCTCCATAAACATTTCAGGGACAGTTTTGGTGGCTGTTAAGTATGGACTGGTTTACTTTGACCTAGAATCTCCATAAACATTTCAGGGACAGTTTTGGTGGCTGTTAAGTATGGACTGGTTTACTTTGACCTAGAATCTCCATAAACATTTCAGGGACAGTTTTGGTGGCTGTTAAGTATGGACTGGTTTACTTTGACCTAGAATCTCCATAAACATTTCAGAAAGGTGGCCTACACATAAGTAAGTGTGTGCAATAGTACACATAATGACCTGGTTAATTTCATGTGTGATTGCAGGTAGAGTCGGTGTTTGAAAAGCAGCAGCCCGCGGAGGCAGAGAAACCAGACGATGAATCGACTTGGTCCAGTAAGTGTACCTTACTGTTTGAGAAAGTCACTGTGTGCTGCTTTCACTTCAAAAACTTTCCTCTCCAACATGTCATACTTCACTAAAAAGGAGAAGTCATGGTTGTCTGCTTGTCAGATTCATGTTTGTTTTTTTTTTGTTTGATACAATCTGACACTTGTGTCCTGATGACTGGGCAGTTTGTTGTGGTTTTTTGGGCATGGGAAATGTTCTGTGTGATTTTTAGTGAAGTCTGGTATGACCTCTTCCTTCGATTTTCATGTTAAAAAATGATGTCCTTGGCTTCTATTTCAATTCCAAAATGATGTGTCTCTTGTGTAAAACTGTATCTTTGAGTTGTTCGAAGAGCTTTGAAGGCTTGTTACATCAAGCTTTCACAAAAGCTTTTATTGGAAATTATTGGTCTGTCAGATGCTTATGTTCCCATGCCCAGAACAAAACCATTTTAAATGTTTCAAACTTACAGTTACACCACTCCTTTACCAACTTCTCAAAGGTAAGTTGTAAAGGTGAGATTTTCGTGTGAAAAATTCAAATTTGCCAATTTTGATCTTTCGTTACACATTTTGTCTTTGTATTACATCTTATATTTCTATTTCCTTTCTCCTCTTTTTCCATGATGACTCTTTTGTCTGTTTTGTCATCTAGACTATTATTTATTTTGCTGTCAAACTGTAAGAACATGTTTCACTGAAGACTGCCCTTTACAGAAACCAGTGGAGACATGTATCCAGCAATCATCAAATGCGCTCGCCTGCTCGCTTTCGCTACCAAATTTACCGTCGGGCGAGTGAAAGCTCCGGTAGCGGTAGCCCGAATGGCGAGCAGGTATTCTGAGATGAATCAGAACCTAGCAGCCACTCCCGTCAAGTGTTTAGCTTCTCTATCATCGATGTCTTCTGCTGTGGGCCCGCCAATTATAGTTTCCGCGCATGCACTTTGACTGCGGTATTTTCAAAACATCCGGTCTGCGAATCGGGCTTCCAGAATTTTTTTTCGGGCTACCAGTTTTGTTCAGGGCGGTAGCCCGAATGGCTACCATGGTCCCGACACATTTGACGATCGCTGTGTATCTGGTTTTCAAACACACAAGAGTCAGCCCCATCCATCCAGTTTCTGCATTCTCATTTTGCGATTAAGCATGGGTTTTCAGGTGACGGCATGCAGGCATGCCAAACTGCCTTACTCCATAGCTTTCAGGGATTACTTCGGTAACCCTTTCCAGACTGACCCTACCATCTTACATCTGGCACCAGCTGCCTGGATCCCGTGGTGACATTACACCATGTGGGTCAGTTGATTTCATATTTAGGGGGAGGTTTTGCTTAGATGTTGTCCTTTACTTTGACATCATCTTCAGCGGTTTGCCAAGTAAACTGTACAGCAGACATGTTGGAAAGGGAGGTAAAATGTAAACAGACTTTGACGAGTGTAATCGTAGCTCGGATAGGATGAGTTAAGCCCAGTGACCCCAGGCTGGCACACATAAAAATTATCAGTCAGGTGATGTGATCTGTACATCCTGAAGCAGTATTTGTGAATGCCATTTTATTGTCAGGTTTTGCATTTGATTATACAGGGCTTATAATGCTACTTCAGCCATTTTCTGCTGTTTGCAAATCTCCCCACTGTTTTAATGAATAATAAATGGTATTTCTAGGGCGCATTTCTTTAAATAAAACTCAGTGCGCCTATCAGTCACTCACACTCACGCACATTATACAACGATGAACAGACATACACTGGTGAAACTGACTAGTTAAAATAACTGGTGGTAGTCGTTTGTGGCCTCACGCAACTCAAGCAACAAAGACCAGCACGCGGCTGAGGAAATTACTGATAGGCTTTGCGGAAGAGGAACGTTTTCAGACTGCTCTTGAAAACAGACAGCGTGGGCGCATTTCTCAGATCTGCAGGCAGAGAGTTCCAAACTGCTGGAGCGGCAAAACTGAAAAGAGCGCTCACATTATACAGCAGAACTGATTTATCTTTCAGTGTTTGGTCTTTCATGGCTGAATTTCATTAAAGTAGATGAAGACGTGCTCAAAGCCACTGCTGTGTTTTCCACACAAAAAAATAATATTGACCTGCTGACTGTTGACGGAGACTCACTGGTACCCAAGTACTACCGGCAGTCCTGCTTCATTAGGGTTTTGTTTGTTTTGTTGTTGTTTTCATTATGATATTAGCGTTTTTGGTTTTGTTTCTTGTTGTTGTTGTTTTCATTTGATATTATTTTGTCCTATATTTTGTCATATATATATCTTTGTCTTGTATTGTGTTGCAGAAATTGGCAAAACATTCGGTGGCCTTTTCGGTGGAAAGGAGGACGAGAAGGCTGAAGAGGGGAAGACAGAGACAGCGGAGGAGGTAGGATTTGTTTCGTGTTTGTAGGTCTGTGAAAACTGTTGTCACTGTGATTTGTAAATTGTAAACTGCAGCATTCCATTAGTTTGATATTGTATAATTGACAAAATGTGCATCACCTTAGGTCCTTGTAGCTTCTAGATTTGTGACTACGGTACTTTGACTAACAGTCTTGTTCTCGGATTTTGGTGTCAGTAGACTGTGAAGTGATGTATATTTATTCTAAAGATGACTGTAAGATAATTGTCGCACTTGTATGTACTGTAGCTGTGGTGTGTTTTAAACTTGCATTTATTCAGCATTTTTTTGTGCTAGGCATGTTGCTGGAGTTTTGTTGTTGTTTTTGTTTTGTTTTTCTTTCCTTGCAGAAGTACAGGTCATTCATGACATATGTTAATTGTCTCTTAGTTGTTGTAACATTAGACAATTAGCCTTCCTACACATTTCTGAAGTAAATAAGACATTCACTTGCTCTCTCCTTAGACTGTTACATCTGAAGTCTCAGCATATTATGCTGCCTCATCTATTCCTGAAATGTGTTGTTCATTTTTAATATTAATAAGCTGCACTTTGTGGCAGGGTTCGTACAGGCATTGAATGTCTTTGAAAGTCTTGGAATTTTGGAGACCCTTTTTCAAGTCTTTGAAAGTCTTTAAATTTCGATGTTTTGAAAAAATTGTCTTTGAACGTCTTTGAAAAATCGCGAAATGATATATATTTTTTTCCCCACGACTGTATTTTCGGGGCCAGCTCACTGTTTGCGCGTCTCTGGTCGTGTCACTTTGCCTTTCCTTTCGCTCCGCTCGCGAGTCAACTCTGGTTGGTCACAAAGCGCATGCGGTGACACGTGACTGGCTATTTTAAGATCACACTGGCACGAGTGCATTGTCATCTTTGAATTTTTATTTTTGGTCTTTGAAAAGTCTTTAAAAAGTCTTTGAATTTTGTTCAAAATCCTGTACGAACCCTGTGTGGCTGGCCTGTACTTCATGTTCACGTGTTCTCCTGTATCTTACCTTGAAATGTACCATCACTCAGTCTACTGTCATTTGCTGAAAAGGCCCAAGCACAGTTGACTTGAGACGGACTGATGCCCTTTTACCAGATGACAGTAACAGTGCTTCACATCATTCAGGACTTATGATGGGGTGGTGGCCATAAATTATAAAATATGATCACTCAAACTGATTTGTGAGACGTCTAAAAGAAAAAAAATCAACATTTGTTTTTTGGGGTGTTCTTTTTTTTTTTTTTGATTGCTCATTATGCCTAATTACAGTAAAGTTTGTAGGAGATGGTATGCGTACAAGCGTGTCAGACTAACCCAGGCTGAAATGATGATCGCCTTTCAAAGTATGATACAGGACTTTGGTCATGGATGACTGCAGGGCTTCATATCGAACATCAGTCGTGAACCGATTCATTTTTAAATGTGCCGACTACTTCCCGATTACAAGGCGGAAATACGTCCTATCGTTTCTTCACCACAGTGATGATGATGGAGACTTGATATAGCGCACGGCTCCTCCCTAACTGAGTGCTCACGGCGCTTAGGGAGAGGTTTTGAAAGGAAAGATATGTACATGTAGTGGGGGGGGAAAAAATCCTATACTTCCACCGTCATCCAGGACATTTGTCTTATTATAGTTCCCACAGATATGAAACCTTGTGATGGTTATCCTGCCTTTCCTTGTTTCCTTTTTTTCTCTAACTCTCTTTGCTGTTACGTTTTGATTTCATTTTTTTCATTGGTGTTTTGCTGGCTTTGCATGCCTACCCAGGGACAGCGGTCAGAGCATGCCGAGACTAACAAAACAGAGTCTGGTTCAGACCAGTCTGATCAGGCTAAAACCGACTCGGACCAAACTGGTGCAGACCGGTCTGAACAGACCACCGCCAGCTCAAAAGCAGCCGAGGAAGAGAAATCTAAAACTGAGGAGAAAGAAAAGGTTGTCCTTCTGCTGTTTTTCATAGATAACAGTAGATTAGTGTAATGAGTATGCATTGGGACCTGTAACGTTGTCAACGAGCCACAGGGACAGGGATAATAATGATAATAGTGGGGATTTTTGGAGCACCTGTTCAAGGGAGCTCCAGATGCTTAACACAGACAGAGAGAGAGAGAGAATACATTTAACATAACACTACAATTTGTACTGTCTACACACACACACACACGCAGTAGAACCCTGGGGGGGGGGGGGGGCTGTGGGATTTTATTGTTTTTTTGGTTTTGTTTTGTTGTTGTTGTTGTTTTTTGTTTGTTTTTTTGTTGTTGTTTTTTTTTTTTTGGGGGGGGGGGGGGGGGGTAACAAAAAAAAAATAGTGCTAACACAGAGTATTATTTAGAAAGCATAATTAACTTGTTACATCCCCCCCCCCCCCCCCCCCATTCCCACCAACCACCCCTCTCCACAGGTTTAGTGAATACAGTCGGTAGCCAAACTATACTGACACTTAGGGTTCATGACACAGTCATAACACAAGTATGAGTGCACACTCACAATGCAGCATTTGTCCCGGCATTTGTATTTTTTCTTCTGGTGGTGCATATAATTATGTGCAATTATAAAGCTTTGCCTCAGCAATGAGCATGCACGCTGCAATGTCTGGGTTGAAGCATCAAGCTGCACAAACTGTTTCTTTCAAATACATTACATACTGTTCTTTGTCACTGTTAAATTGTTTCTTTGTGCTTTTATGGGTGTTTCCTATTCTTGCTCACACTGTTTCTTTTCATGTTTATACGTTGTGAATTGTTTTGCACAATGCACTTCATGAGGTTCTGTAATGTTATTACTGAAATTAATTTGTTATCTCAACTCGCCAGCATTATGATCACTTTGTCATGTTCAGCAGTTAAAACGTAATTCGTCTACATCATTTCAGAAGTATGTTATGTAAGATCACTTTCAACTTTGTTTTTCAAGATTTTACATACACCCTTACTTCTCAGTTTTGTTAAAGCTCATTAACAAATTTGAAAAGGCAGCTGATGTAATCTAACAAGTCCGTTCATATTTCATTCATTTTATTTTTCACTTCAGAGTTCTGAAGACATTCCAGCTGAAAAATCTGAAGAAGCGACTGAGAAACCAGATGCTGAAGAAAAGACCACAGAAAGCACATCAGATAAGGAAGAAAAAGCTGAGAAAAAGGAAACTGAGGAAGAGAAACAGACAGAAAAGGAGGGAGAGAAGAAAGACAGTCCAGAGGAGTCCAGCAAAGACACTAAAGACAAGAAGGAGGAATCCAAGGTAAAACTTGTTGACAATCTATTGATTTATTGATTGGTTATAGTTGGTCGGGCACTATTGTCAGCATGTACGATTTGGTTCTCTTTGCTTTATTGATAGTTGGGACAGTTTGATGCCTCATGTTGGGTTGATCTGGTTCAGTGAAAAGACATCATTTAACACAACTCCTACCATTCAAACTATGCAGGAACCGGTACCCTGCCCGACAGACGTCGATATTCGTCTTCTACAATGCAGAATGTAAAAATTTCTGGGTCTGTGCAGCAACACATGAAGGCTGAGTGTCTCTCCCTTGCATTTGCAAAAGAACCCTTACTCTTGCTGTATTGTCGCATGAAACTTACAGACTTACATTGGCCTAAACTGAGTGTACACGGGTGGCGGGGAGGTAATCGGAAGAACTAGATATTCTCACGCGTTGTACAAAATGTGTTCCAAGGGGACGAGTGGACAAAGACAGTTTGCCAGTTTAACAGTAATTTGATATTATGGAGCATATACTGGTCAGGTACTAGCGCACACTGCATGTCAAAGCACATACAGTTCTCAGATCAACCCTGCTCACTGTCTGGGATTTAAATTACTCCATGCTGCATAATAGAAGCAAACGCTAAGCCATTCTGTGTGTGTTGTAGGAAGAGAAGAAACCAGCTGCACCCAAAACTGTGGTACTGAAAGAAGACCTGAAAGCTGACATTGAGGTCCAGGACATGATGGGTCTGCCTAAGGAAAGAATGAAGGAAGCCAAGAAAAGGTATTGTCTGTCCCTGGCTGTCCACCATTCTCAGCCTGTTGTACCATTTTCTTTTGATTGGTGTGCATTAAAAAAAAAAAAAAAAATGTGTTCTGCAACGATGCTTTAGAAATGTATCTGTAAGTTTTTGAAGATTTCAAAATAACCGGTAAGATATTGTTCACGGGTTTCTAGTGTGTCATTTGCTCAGTGGATGTTTGCAAGGCTACGAGAGCTATGCCTATGTGTTGTTTAAGGTCTGTTCATTCACTCAGCCAGCAAACACCTGTGGGTTGCATTTAAAGCTCCTTAAGCTAGACTGTATTGAGCACACTCACAAAAGCAACTAGTGTACCTCAAAAGTTGTCTTCTGCAAAACCTAGTGATATTTGAACACAGGCTTTCCAGGAGGACCAAAAGTGTAGCAACCCCAGTCGCCATCTGGGCTACCAGCCATGTGAAAACTGCGAGCACAAATACTTGTTCGATAGCCCAAACAAGTTTGTTACAATGTGTGTGTGCACTTTTGCTTTGCCAATGCACCCTGAGAGAAACAAGCAGACAATGCACAAACTGTTCACGCTAGGCTTCACATTGTGAGTGCAGATTTCAGTGAACTGGAATTTGTTGATGCTGTCTCGCAAAATTCATTCACTGTTGTGGGCTATGAGAAACATTGTATCTGTTCTCACATTTTGTGTGGTTTTGGTCCTTCCTGGGTTTTTTTTAAACACAACAAAACCTTTTGGCTCAGTCTGACTTCATTCACGTGATTCACAGGCTGGCGGAACTGCGTAAGAAGGACCAGGAGAAAGTGGAGCTGGAGAAGGCGAAGAACGAGCTGGAGGGTTACATCTTCGACACTCAGGACAAGCTGAGTCAGGAGCATTATGAGGCGTGCTCCACGGAGGAGGAACGCCAGAACATCATGCAGAAGTTCTCTGAGGCCTCCGACTGGCTGTATGAGCAGCCTGATGACTCCAAGAAAGACGTAAGAACCTGCATGGCTGGTGTGTCTCTGAACATCTTTCAGTTTAATTGTGTCCATTGCTAACAAGAACAGAATGGTTTCGTTCTTTATTTATTGAGGTGATAAATGAAGGGCAGGAATTGGGGTTGTCTTTCGGTTGAAATAGTCCGAATAAGGGAAATCATTTTTACTGTGGGATTTTATGTGTTACGGTTGTTTTTCATAACCTCTCGTGAGGGAAATTGTGGAGCCGGGATAGTCGAATGGTAAAGCGTAGGACTTTCAGTACTCGGGTTGTGAGCTGGAATCCTAGCTGGGGCTAAGTACCTGTGCTGACCTTTTTCTCGTTGCTACATCTTTGATATCACCCATACATGGTGGAAAAGGGCGTTAAACTCCTGAACACCCCCCCCCCCCTCCCCCTCGTGAGTGAAATTCCAGGGTTTTTTGTTTTGTTTTGTTTGTGTGCATGAGTGTGTGTGTTTTCTTTATTTGTTTTTTTTATTTGGGGGGGGGGGGGGGGGGGGCGGGGTGTGAATTTGATTTGGCTGAATTAAATAAATGAATTTTATTGTGTTTGGCCACCAGCCTTTTCACAAGGGAACACATGAACTGATGACGATAAATGGAATTACTACCAGTATACAAATTTATATATATGCTAAAAACAAAATAGAAAACAAAAATTTTGTGCTTGGGTTGTCTTTGTTCATACATTAGAAATTATTTTAAGGCAGCAGGCATACGACCAACTACCCAGTCTGTTTCTTCTTGTGTCCAGGTGTTTATTGACAAGCTGAAAGAACTGAAGGAGCTGATGAAGGACATAGCGCTGCGCGTGTACGAGAAGGAGGAACGCCCCAAAGCTCTGCAAGCACTAAAGTCACATCTCAACTCCACCACTACCTTCCTTGAGACTGTGCGCAACATGACTGACGCCGAGGACCCCATCTTCACGGAAGTGGAACTCACAACCCTTGAGAAACTGATCAATGAAACAACAGTGAGTTCTCAGTGCTTTTTGTTTTTTTTTAATGAAAACTTTGTTGTTGGAAACTACACTCTCGTTAATTTTTTTCCAACAGCATTTTTGCATGAAGAATTGTGTGACGGGGAAAACATCCACTTTTTACACATTTTGTCTACATTTTGGGAGACTGTTTTAGTTGGAACTTAGGACTAGAATTATTCTGAAGAACAAGTGACAGTAAGTACAGTGTTTTCCACATACCTGTTAGTTTTGCCCCCCTCCTTTTCCACAGCAATGGAGGGATGCAGCATTGGCAGAGCAGGACAAACTCCCTGACCACAAAAACCCCACACTTCTTGTGGAAACTATTGCATCCAAAATCTACGCCCTGGAGCGAGAAATGAAATACCTCATCAACAAGGCAAAGAACTACAGGCCAAAACCAAAGAAAGACAACTCCACAGCCAAAGCGAATGACACAGCCACGGAAGGCACAGAAAAGACACAAAAGTCTGAAGCGGAGGGCGATTGACAAAAAACAAAAGATGAGCAGGCTGAGAAAGATGCAGCTGATGATGATGAAGATGGAACAGTGGAAGAGGAAGTAGAGGAGGGGGCCAGTACTACTGCACCTGAATCTCAAGGTAGAGTCGATTTCAGTGCTTTGTGTGTGTGTGAAACAGTTTTAAGTCAGATTCGTACACTGAAGCCAGCATGGCATTTTGCTTCCTTCTTTGTATTTATCTTTATCAGTATTTTATGTTTTATTTTATGTTAGTAATTTTATTGTTTTGTTGTTGCTGTGTTTTTCAGTTTTCTTAAATCAGTTTTCACCTTTCTGCACATTAATTTTAACTTCAGTTTAATTGTTGTGTTTATATACATTTAAAAACTGCACCATCATCAGACAGCCAAAGTGCTCTTGTGTTGAGTAAGGTCACAACTCTAGTGATGTAGAGAGCACAAGAATAAAGGCTGTCACCCTAAGTATCAGTATTTAGCCCCTATCATCATCCAGCAGTGGTGTGGACTGTTCATTTTCCTGGGCTGTAAAATTATACATGTACAGCAATATGTCAAGTTGTTCTTTACTGCAGTCAAGTTGTGGATGTCATTGTCATAAAGCTGCGTCGGATTTGACAAACAACTGTTCATTCGTAAAAGCAGTTCTGGTCAGAGAAAAAAATTTTTGACAGAAATCAGAAAAACAGGGAAAATGTTTGAAAACAATAACAACAACAACAACAAAAAAAAGACCAAAACATAAAGATAATGGAACAATTAGTACATCAAGACTTTAGTTCATTGTGGGCGTATGTAGTTAAATATCAGTAACAGCACTGGTATGTTTTGACAGCACTGGATATAAACACTCACAGGCACACTGTTTAAACTGGTTTATTGTTTATCTCTTGGTTTGTGTTTGTACTAACCAGAAGTACCCCCTGAGACAGAAGCCAAAGACGATAAAACGGAAAATACAATAGACGCACCCGACGTGGAGTCAGAATCAAAAACTGAACAAAAGACAGAGGGGAAAAAGAGGCGACCTAAGAAGAAGCGAGAGGAGGAGGAAGTTAAAAAAGACGAGGAAGAAGTTTTAGAACTGGGTAAGTTCTGAATGACCAGATTCAGCTATGCGTAGATCTAGCCAGGTACAAAACTCTGGACTAACCTTCTGTTGTGGAAGTGTTGCCATTCACCTCAGAGCTTTGTTCATTTATCGCGAATGAACGGTGCAGTTCATTAAGACCATTTTTGTTTTATGCAGGTAAGGGAAAGATTGCAGAGTTCTGTGAACTTTTCTGTTTCATTCACCTTTCTTTTTAGTTTGTTACTTTTTCTTCTGCATGATATGATCAGTCACACTATGTTCTTCCAAGCTATACCTGCGAAATATTCCTGTTACTTTTGTTAGCAGCACACGCAGCATGACATGCAGGATATTTAAACCAACCACACAGCTATATATTTTAACATGGAGGAACTCTCATATACTTTTTGAAAAAGAATTCTACTGTATGTGTTTTCATAAGCACACAATATTGTAATTTTATCACCATCAAAGAGAACTAAAAGTAAAGTAATTGTTAGATGACAGTGTGTTGCACTGAAGAAAGAAATCTTTTCGTGCGAGGTTGTATTTAATCATTTCTGAAAGAAATTATTTACACCAAGACAAGTACAGCAAAGTTAAATGGTAACTGAAAGGGGTAGGAAGTGAAATGAATGGAAGTCGGTTGAGCCAACATGATATGCTTTACTGTGCATGCCATTTCTGCTTCAGGTTTGAACCTCAGATACATGTTAGACAGGGCTTAAAATCTTCCACCCTCTGGCGGATTTCCACCTTACGTTAAAAGTTTTCCTCCCCCCAAAAGTGTGCTTCCTCATCTGCACATAATATCATACCACAATGCACCAAATTGCACCGGGCTGGGGCCAAATATTTGTGCTGGCTTTTTCATTGTTGCCCCGTCTTTGATATTACACCCTATGTGGTGGAAAAGGACGTTAAACCCCCAAACACCCACCCACCCAAATTGCACTGATTTTGGTCTAATTCTAAACATTTTCCTCCAGACAACAGTGTTTTCTCTGCTAAAGCACTTAAAATCGTGACAGAATACACCAAAGTGCACAGATTTTAGTCTTTTGGAAAAATCCACGGGACCGTGCCCCCCCCCCCCCCCCCCCCCCCCCGAACACCCCTAGCTGAACACGTCTGTAACACTCACTAAATGCTACACACCTTTCCTCCTTTTGGGTCATGGATGATTTTAAGCCCTGGTTAGATGATTGAGATGTCATAAGTCTTTGGCTTTTGGCAGAGAGGGGAGGTGAGAAAGAGAGAGAAGAGGCAAAAGTATCAGAAGAGAGGAGCACTTACCACCCTAGGAACATAGACCGGGATTTATGATATCTTGACGGTCTGTGTATGTATTGCACTCCTTTCTCCTCATACATGTAGAATCTTTTATAGCTTTGCTGAGTTCATTGTACTGATAACCATGCACGCATGCCCGAGAAACATGGTATCATCTGGGTGGACGATTCATCATTGAAATCTTCATGGGTGTGGTGTAACAACCACAGACCTAAAAAAGATAGACCCACCGCCGCACGCTGCCACCGATGCTTGCGAGTGTCGCTATCGCGGCCATCTTGTGAATACCAGAACTCAGATGCTCTGTGTACAGGACGCCTCATTCGAAATGCAAAGTTCTTTAGAAAGACGTCATCAGAAATGTGACGTAAGATAAAGCGGACCAATGCTATGCGCGCTATGTAAACAGCTGATAGCGTCTGGCCAATGCTATGCGCGCTATGTAAACAGCTGATAGCGTCTGGCACTTCCAGGTACTCGCAACATGGCGCGCGGCGGCGTCACACTTCCAGCACCGCAGGGGGTCTATCTTTTTTTAGGTCTGTGGTAACAACACTGAGTACTTAGGAGTAGAAAATATTTGTGTATGGTACATGTATTGTTCATGGTACATTTCGCAGTTTCATTTCCACATAGTGATCTTTCGCATTCTGTACTTTATATAAATGAACTTGATTAGTTTCTCAGTTCATGTTTTTTATTGGCAATGAGAAGGGCAATCTTTATCAAATACTGGTGTCTGTACAAGGTTCGTGGTGTGTATCTACCCATCCATTCTGAGTTGCCGCTTGACATCAAATTAGCGTGGGGTGAACAGTGAAAGAAGTAAAAGGTTAGGTGGGATGCCAATAAGCAGTATATAGGGTAAAAAAATTATTTGGACATCGAGCTGACTAACATTTTCCTTTTCCTTGCAACGAACATTTTGTGCTTGCTGTGGTACATGTATATTTATGTACGTCTTGATTTGGTTTTTTTTTCCTTAGGGGCATCATTTCAAAAGTACAGTGTACATAGTACAAATCAGCATTTAATAAACATTCATTCTCTGAGTTTCATGTTGACTAAAATCATGTTGCCTGCACAAGAGAAAATAAAAAACAGATCCTTCATCCATGAAACTCATTCACTTGTTGAGAAAGAAATTGTTCAGAGATGAATGGGAAGGAGACATTTTGAATCAGTACTTATCACACTGTTCATAGACTGGCATGTGTGTGAGATTGTTATTTGTACACACACGCACACACGTGGGTACATGTTTTTGAGATTTTATGTTGGGCATATGCATTGAAAGCGCACTTTCCTTTCATTTTCAGGCGCTGATGATCTGGAACTACCTGAAACCAAGACAGAGGAACCACACGAAGAATTATAACAAAGGCCTTAGACTACAAATTTATCACTGTTTGCTCCATCAGTTCAATTTCTGGATTCTGTTCTGTTTTTCATGCATCACAAACTGTTTCATGTTGAGACGCTTGTGGCAATTCTTCTCTGGATAGACTAAAACTGTTGCAACGTTGTGGTTCATTTGAATGTGGTGAAAGGATGACTTTCTGCAGGCAAATTGGGCTAAGAGGTTCTAAGCATGTGTATGACAAAGAGTTTAAGAGATTATTAGATGAACTTTTGGTGTCTGTGTTGATGTGACTCTTTCTCTAATGATGTTTGCTTACCGTAGTTGAGTGTGTAAAAAAAAAAAAAAACAAGGGACTGAATTTCGCAAGTTAAAGATGCAAGGCAAGGTATTGAATGTTATAAGTTTATCATTCCTTTAAAGTTTTCAAGTGCTTCAACACTTTTTTTTGTTTCAACATTTGAGGGAATATCATGGTGTGTGTGTGTGTGTGTGTGTGTGTGTGTGGTGTTTTGCCTGCAGAGTGAAAGTAGTATTATATATAGACTGTGTGAGAATTGACTTCCTCAGGCCTATGTTATCAGTGTGCGTGTTTGGCTTTTGCACCTGCATGTAATTTAGACTCTTATTTCTTTGTTATTACTGAATGCAGATAGAGTTTTAAGAAGTATTGAAATGTATTTAAAACTGACAAAAAAAGAATTTAAAAACATAAAGCTTCTATTCTTGTTTAAAGGTTTAAAGGAGCTAGGATTTTTTTTTTTTTTAAAAGGTGGTTATTTACATCATGCTGCATGGTGAAGAACATACCAAACTGATTAAATTCAGTTGACTAAGAGTCAGATCTTGTTGGAACATCAAAAAAAAAAAAAAAAAAATAAAAAATAAAAATAAAAAAAGGGAAAGGAACAGTGATCTGTGATGATCAAAAATTCCCTGTAAAGTTACAGTAACAAGGGTCCTGAGATTTGCAGTATTAATTGTTACACTGAGTTATGTCACAAAGTGCACATTATCTGTCATTGGTCGCCTTTCAGCCTCATAGCATAGACTATGACCCTCTATGAGTATCAAAACGCAACAGTTCCTGCTGTAAAAACATTCATTGTAGGACAGTAACTGGCGTATACTGTAAGTTAAAGAAGATCTCTCAAAGTGACCAAACTTCCACTGGTTTCAAGGACCAAAAGCGCTCAGTTTGTGTACCCTTGTGTTAGAATGCGCCAACAGTGAAACTCATTCTGTATAAAACTGGCGGTCAGGTGGCTATTCTGGTTACATTTTACTTGGAGCAAGTTTAGTTCAGACAATCCATCCCTGTAAAAAGGGAATCACCCTTTCAGCATATTGTTCTTAGAATTTTTGTTTGCACAAGTGTTATTACTTATGATCTGACCACAGATGTAACGTGTAACATTTGACATTATAATTGTACGCATCATTTCAAGCTTTACAGTATAGTTAAATATTAAGAAGTAAAGACACCACCTGTGCAAAAAATACAAATGAACAATAACAATTCTTCATTCAAACATAATAAGTCTAGGTATTTTCAAGTACTGTATTCTCTAAATAATTTGGGGATACAGTGATCTGCCGTTATTTATTCTTAACTGTTCATCTCATCCTCTAGTCTAGGCTTAGCTGTTGTTGCCGACGAGCTCAGTGGGAGAGAGATCACAGAGCTGTATTTTTGCTGACATTGTGAACAAATGTTAGTCTGAATGCTGTTACGATTGTTTAGAATGGATGTCAATGGGTGGTTGTGTCGATTTGTTACGTGACTGCATGATTCTGTCTGTCGCTGGCAAGTTCCTGCGTGATACCTCGTTTCTGAAATGAATGATAGAGCCGTCTCTTTGGATGAAAAGTTCTCCTTGAACTTGTGCTGGTGATATTTGAAATAAATGTTGGGAGATGACAGAGTTTGTTTCTAGTTACTAAGTTAGCGTGGTGTCAGCAGTGACACGGAAGTGCACTGTATCGTTACCAGGGCTTCACATTCATGTCAGACATCGGTCATTTAGTGATTTACCGATTCATTTTTTAAATGTCCAACTATTTGCTCACGAAAGTTGACAAATGGCCTGCCTTTTCTAGGCCACAGTTGACTATTCAGGACAAATGTCTCATACTTTTACAGTCAGTGAGGACATTTGTTCTATTATACCGGTAGTTCTCACACATGTGAAGCCCTGCTGTATTTGTACTTTGTTGTAGTTTTACATGCACTTGCGCTGGTGAACCATTCATGGTAATTATACACATGAAACAAACTTGGCAAAAGCCATTTTCAAAAGCATGGACGTTTTAGCCTTCGCTCTACGTCGCCTAAAAACTTGTGCACAGTACATTGTAGGTGCAAATGCAAATGCACCCGTGCTCTGAAAGAAGGAAAAAACTGACTGAATTTCACAAGTGCAACTGACAAGAATTAACAAGAGGTGGACATTTTCATTCGCCACTTTAGGCATCTAATTTTTATAGTAATTTGAAACAAAATGCTGTGACGTTTCATTATTTTATTGAAAATGCTCAATACCTTGGAAATATCCCAACGCAAATACAGTGAATCTGTCAAAATGAATTTATACATGAGCATACTGCGACGAATACAGTACGCAATTTTTTTTTTTTTTTTTACAGGAGTGTACGTATATGACATCACTTGTAGATTAGAAATAATCCTCCAGATCAGACACTAGTTACTGGTACTTCATCTTACAGAAGATCATACATCTAGAATACAGTAGCAGAAGTCTGGTTAGGCAAATATTTCAACCAGCTGCAAATGGCTGGCAGCTCAGGCTACCGGTACACCATTTAAGAGACTGTTGACTGTGAATGTGCCCTCAACCGTGAACCTCATCCCCCGCAGTGGCTAAGAGTAGTAAGACAAGGGTAGGTAACTGCACTTTACTTTCACCACCCGTTGTAGGATCACAAGTTGGACACAACAAAATACTGCACATGCGTAACTCTGTGCGGTCGTACCGCTGGCAGGCATCCAAATAGCATTCAGTATCTGAAAGCTTGTACACCTCATACTACATACATCATAAGAGGTTTACCATACTTCGGCAATACAGAGCAAATTCATCTCATAAAAGAAACACAAGATTGAGGAAAACAAAATTTGCAACAGTAACCAATGGCAACATATATCCACATTTAAACAAGAATTGACTTTCCCTTCAAAACTTCTTAAAACCTGACACAAATACGTGCCAAAAAAATTGCTTCCAGTTGAAAGCGAGGAACCCTAGAATAGGAAAAAAGACAACGAAAACACCACTGTCTACCCTGAAGCAACAGAGAAAGTAGCTGCCAACATTTTATTGTTAGCACAGATCTGTTAACGCTACAGTACATGCTACACTGAAACACATCAGTTATGTCTGCAGTCGTGCAAGTGGGTAAGACTTCCCTGTTGGGAAAATCATTTTGAAGCTAAACAGAAACATTAGGGTATAACCCCAAATACTTCCCTGTAAAAATGGGGATCAAGGGAGACAACTCCATGTCTCGAGCCACGCTATGCTGTAACTTTTTGAGTAAGGTGTTCTTATTAGGTTTGGTGGTCACACCACAATCCAAACTTGCTGCTCGCTGATTTTGTTGATCTGAAAAACTCAATTTACGAAAGTTTTCAATCCAGAAATCCAGCATGTTCTGGAAAATTGGCATCCACGTGTCTGTGCAAACAGGGCAAGCAGCAATTTAACAGGTAGTGTGTTAGCATCTCCAGCAGAGAGGTTACTGAACGGCCCTCAGAGTGAAGCGTGGGTTTGATCCCATATTGAGCTGTGACCTGCAGGTGTTACATACTGATTTTTCCCCCCGTCCCAAGGCTGCTTATCAGGGGTTTCTTGCCAGGTCCTTCATCTTTCTATTCCCCACGCAATCTTTAAAATAGGTCTGCGGGAGGTGATGCACCGTGGCCACATGCTTGTCAAGGGGAAAGCATCCCAATTCTCCCAAAAGGAATGATTTTATAATGTGTTTGATATTTCAGGCAATAACAATTTTTCAGTGAGAGCTTTTTTAAGGAGCCACTTATACAGTCGAATCCGCTTAACAGGATGTCGCTTAGTAGGACTTCTCTTATAAGGACCCCCCCCCCAAAGTTGTTCTTTGTGATTACTTATAAAAACTCGCATATCAGAACCTCTGCTATAAGAACCTTCGCCTATAGGAACCACACTTGCTTGCTCCCCACACGACCTTCCCTCGGATATAAAAACTTCTGCTCGCCTAAAGGTAACTAGGCCTAACTCAGGTTCTTATAAGCAGGTTTAGAAATCGAAAGTGGAAGTTATCGTTTCCAGGAAGTGGGCTTTCTTTTTGGGGAAAGGGAACGGTTTCGTTTTCGGTTTGTGTACATCACTTGCAAGAAACATGGCAGAAAGGAAGAGAAAAGCTCTCTCGCTCAGACGCAGAAATCTATGCAGCAGCAACATTGCTTCAAACTACCATTGTTGTGTATACAGCTATGAGTGCCACCACTAGATAATGAATACCGCACATGCCACTGTTCTCAATTCCTAGAGTTGAGATAACCAGGACAGGGTGTATTTGCGAAACCTTTGCGGTCATTTTGAACGGGTAGTTTGTGTACAGTGAGGCATTCTGCATCTGAACTCCAACAAGTAAACCACTCCAGATTGGTATTAGATGGGAAGCATGGTGCTCTAGCATGAGCCCTTGTGTTTGGTTGTTTTTTCTTTAGGTCAATTCACTTTCAAAAGCTTCCAAGATTTAGGAATGATTAATAAGAATATGTGACGCCCCCCCACGATTTGAGTCTGAAGTCACTTTTTGAAGTTTTGATATGATCTTACAGGTTTTTTAATGCTGAATCCAATGGTGAAAACCAGATTAAAATCGGATAATTATTTTTGAAGTTATGATCTGTTGAAATGACGTACCACATGAAACAAAATAGCCACCTCGGTCGGAAAATCGGGTGTTGCACTATTCAGCTGCATGTAACTTCCGACTCATTTCGTGGCGTAGCGTCACATATGTGGTTAAGATTTTAGTTGTTTCCTGCTGAATCTGAGTGAACAGAATCAGCCGAAAAAACATTATTAATTTTTCTTTAGCAAAAGAACGTGTTTGTCCTCAGTTTTTTCACTTTTTTGCATGAAAATTTTGCATGAAAAAGAATGTGTGTCTAGCTAGAAGAAAGAGGCTGAAAGGAAAAAAAGAGAGGGAAGAGAAATAAGAGAAATATCATTGACCTCCCATCTTCTCCTTGCTATTTTCTTCTTTTTTCGGTTAGAAGAACACACACTTCCATTTGGTATATATACGACCTTATAACCGATTTCTCGCTTACAAGGGACCTCACTTATAAGAACACAGTAATGCATGTCCCTACGAGGTTCTTATAAGCGGATTCGACTGTACTGCACCGTGGCGACGCACTTCCCCCACGAAAAGCAGCCCGAATTTTCCGAAAGGGACAATAAAAGTAGTAGTCCTGGCCTCGTGACCTAATTTACTGCTTGACAGAGTGAAAACGCAAGCTGGAAAAACTGTAACATATATACTAAACATGTACTACACTAGTTGGTAATCACATTCACTGAAACAGGCTGGGGAATTACAGAGGAAATAAAAGACTGAAACTTAGGCTGTGGTGCACAGGCAGCGCCCTGCTGGGGGAACACAGGGGCAATGCCCCACGTAAGAGAACAAATTTTAGGATTTTTAATGGCATGTACTGATGTAGTAGCCTCTCCTGGCACCCAAAAGTAAAATACTGCCTTGAAACTGACATGCAAGTCTTCAGAAATGAAGTTAGATTTTCCCACATGCTGTTACATGTATCATGATAGTGTGTGCAACCTTTTCCCCTCCTTCCTTTTCTTTGGCTGAAACTCTGATTTTTTGGCGGAAAGGTTAGGAAATTTGGCTGAAAACTGCCAAATGACTGAAAATTCCCCAGCCTGGTAAATCAGTCACCAACATTTTCAGGGACAAGTTTTTATGGAGCCACTTCCTTCCTATCAAACGAAATGCTGATCCTGGCGTTGTGATCTTATTTATTTCAAGACAGTTGTGGTTCTCAGTTTCTCCACAGGTGACAGCACAAGTGAAACCAGCCAGAATCCACATTTTCGCTGCAGTTTTGCAAATCTCAGGGTCCTTTCAAAGAACATATTATTTCCAAATTAATACTTTGACCTCATTCATAACATCACTGTTCTTGCTGTCTCATGAAGGTTTTAAGAGCACATGTGTGACAATTACTGAGCATGACAAGCTTTTATGTCACTGTCTCTTTGAGGCTCTCCAAAGGTATATTTTGGGCTAATTTCAATAATTTATATTTCAACCAGGCTTCATAGAAGCCAACATGTTTTGGAACAGTTGGGTTAGTGCGTGCACAGGTCTGTACGCTCAAAACAGTCGATCTGGGATGTAAAAGATCAGCAGAGCTCTGAATCTGATACGCCACCATCTACAGACTGTGCAAGCTGGCGAAACTTCAAATTCTCCCACTCCATGGCTGCAACACTAGCTGACTTCTCGTGCCATGTGTACCCTTCAGCCGGATCAGTGGTTGCCAGCCTGTCACACAGATGCTGTCACTTTGCCTAAACTGGGATTTGGCAGGGGATTTGGTCGAGTGGTTAAGGCACCCAACTTCGGATCCTGAGCTGCCTGGTTCGAGTCCCCGGTGGGCAGGAATATGGTTGGATTTTTCCACCATATCGAGTCAAATCCATGTGCAGACTCGTTTACGGTGCCTGTCTCGCCTTCGTGTACACACGCATGCACAAATATCAAGTGTGCACGCTAAAAATCCCACGTTCATCTTTCGAAGAAGAGTAGGCTGTGGCCGGTGGCGTGGTAAAACAGAAATTTATACTGTCGCAACCACCAGAGTGAATAGCAGGGTGGAGGTTTGCACATAAAGTAGCGCTTAGCGGCAACAGGCTTTCATCCTCCAGCCCTGCGGCACCGTAAGCATCTCAGTAGAGATGGATACGTGCGACCTCAGGCTGAGTTCAATGAGCAGGTAAATATTGCAAGTTAAAGTTGCACATAGATCTGTTAACTACAAAAAGGGAAGACGTATATATACGTAAATTACATGCAGCCTTCAGATAAACTTTAAAACAAAACCACAAATTAGCAAACGGATGAAATGGTGTCAGATTCAGTGGCATTATTTAGCAACCGTGTGATATCTATAGACCTTTCTGTTGTCTACTGCTCCATTATGTGTGTGTGTGTGTGTGTGTGTGTGTGTGTGTGTGTGTGTGTGTGTGTGTGTGTGTGTGTGTGTGTAACACATCAACTGTACCAGAATATAGTAACTTCCTAGAAACCTTTTTTTTTTAAGGCGACATCAGTTTCCAGAAACATATACATGTTTTTGTTGGTTAATTTGTTTTAACTCATTTTCCGCCGCGCATAAGTATCCCACGGTGTTGACAGGAGATTTGGTCTAGTGGTTAAGGCATCCGACTTCGGATCCTGAGCTGCCTGGTTCGAGTCCCCGTTGGGCAGGAATGTGGTTGGATTTTTTCATACCATATCGAGTCAAATCCATGTGCAGACTCGTTTACGGTGCCTGTCTCGCCTTCGTGTACACACGCATGCACAAATATCAAGTGTGCACGCTAAAAATCCCACGTTCATCTTTCGAAGAAGAGTAGGCTGTGGCCGGTGGCGTGGTAAAACAGAAATTTATACTGTCGCAACCACCAGAGTGAATAGCAGGGTGGAGGTTTGCACATAAAGTAGCGCTTAGCGGCAACAGGCTTTCATCCTCCAGCCCTGCGGCACCGTAAGCATCTCAGTAGAGATGGATACGTGCGCCGAGGAGAAGTCTACCATACCATACCATAACATACCGTACCAAGTGGTATGATGTTGGACACGACCAAAGGAGCTACAATGATTTGTCAGAATAGAATTGATGGCAGATGGCCCTTTTAAAAATAAAAGCATGTGCAGTAACAACTGCATGATAATAACCATACAAAGTTTAGCACAGAGACAGGTAAAATGCAGGGATTGTGTAGGACACTGATGGGAATTAACTGTGCTAATGAAAATGAAAACATGCGCAACACAAACACTGCCATCAAGATCAACGGTATTTTTGCAACCGGTGGGACTCAAACTCTGTGACAGGCTGAGACACTGAACACACAGCCAAGCTATTATAAATTAAAACAAAACAAGAAACCAGTTAACTGGGTAACAAAAATAATGCAAATCTGCTGCTGTATTTGACTTCATTCCCAACAGTGGCTAGAATCATTGCCAATGCAACTGTGTACTCAACCTTTAAATATAATTAAAATAAAAAAAACTATTAAAAAGGCAGGCACAGTCACACTCTCAATGGTGGACACTGAGTCATGACCCCCCCCCCCCCCCCCCCCAAAAAAAAGAGTTCATTCCATGTCATAAAACCATTTCCTTAATTGCTTTCAATAATGAATTCTCTTGGCAGTACCACAGAGGAAGTCACCGAAGCACATTTCACAACTGAACGTGGATGGTTGAGCTCTATTACACATTTGCAGAAGCTTTGACTTGGCCAGTAACCTCTGAATATCCTGCCCCCCCCCCCCCCCCCAAACACTTATATAATACACTACAGGGAAGACAAATGCCACCAGCACAAAAATATGCGCTAGGGAGGAAAAATTAATCTCCAGTTGTGGCACAAACCGGTGGCAAATCTCCTCGACACTTTTCAACTGCCAATACATCTTCAAACTGTGGAAGATTTGTGACACATGACACAATAATGTCAGACACGTTCCACATCCCGCTGACACCAGCCAAGGAAAACAAGACTCATTGCATATTTTCCCTCCGGAGAATGAAACAGGAACATACATAGCCGCCCGTAGTCCTCTTTTGATTCGCATGAATGTTTTGTGAACACATCCTAACAGAGAACATCCACAACCCTTGCCTACACGATCCAGAAGAAAACACACACACACGTGGCTACGAAGCTCCGTTGGTATCTGGGATGACAAGTCCATGCTGTTGTAATGTTGCACGCAATAGTTCGTTTTCGCGCCTGAGCTCCTCTGCCTGCTGACGAGTGAGCTCTAAGTCCACGGACAGTCTTTCTGTTTCCTTCACACTCTCTGACAAGCGGATGTTGCTGTTGCGCAGTTCCTGTATGTACTCGCACGCTTTCGCCAAGATACCCCCTTTGCTCTGCAAAACCAGTGGACAGACGATATCATAAATAACATAAAATATATCTGGTGAAGTCTACCTCAGCTCCAAATCTACTGAAACTGAACTACTTGAGTACGGATTTAGAGTACCAAAGAGCAAATTTTGTACTGTGCATAAAGAGGACATGTTTTACGATGACAAAAGATTTTTCTTTTCTGAGAGGCATGCTGGTTTTAGAAAGCAGGGGGTGGGGGAGACAGGATGGTGCTTGGTGGTTCAAACAATATAGTTAACGCCCTAAAACTTTTTTTTTTGGTTTAAAAATCTGCAACTGTTGAGAAATAAAAAATCTATTCCATGTATAGTTCAGTGGTCAACTTCTTATGACGGACACCACAATCAGAGTCAAATTTCAAGAACGGAGACAGCTGAGACCAGAGGGAATGCAAGACTTACAGCCTGTGTCTGTTTGACAGTTTCATGAGCACAGTCAGGCACTAATTTTGACAGCTGCACAATCCAGTTGTTGATTTTATCTCTTCTCCGCCTTTCAACTGAAACATACAACAGGATCAAAATGTATATATATCCAGTACTGTGTTCAGGAGCATTCTATGCGAAAGACACATTTTCACTTTTCCTTTGGGTAAAATGCTCCCCCCCCCCCCCCCCCAAAAAAAAAAAAACCCACACACAACCTGAAAAACACATTTTCACTTTTCCTTTGGGTAAAATGCTCCCCCCCCCCCCCCCCAAAAAAAAAAAAAAAAAAAACCACACACACACACACAACCCAATACTGCAAATACTGCGTCGTGGAACGGGAAGGATCATTTTCAAACACTTCTGAACATGGTGCAAACCCGAAATTTGGGAAAGCGAGACGGACAAAGCCCCGAAAGAGGACACGTATCACACAGTTCATAACCTACACCATGAGAAGTTTGCTCATCAACACTATTCTCAAAAACAATTTTCACTCAAACTAAAAGCATGCCGCTTCAACACTGGTTAATATAGTCTCCAAAACACAGCACTTTCTCACCTTCGTTGTGTGTTGCCCTCCTCCTGTCGTCTCGTGTGGATCGACCCTCAAGTTTGGGTGAAAATGATGTGCGTGGTGCGATGGTTCTCTGTGATCCTTGTAGCACGTCTTGTGGAGACATCATCACATAAAACTGACCTGTTGGCAGAACAAAAAAACTGGTTTCAGAAGAGCCCAACCTGTACCATTAACAGAGCATCATTTAGTTTAAATACTAAAAAACTTGAAATTCATCTACAAGAAATTATTTGCAAATGGTTCTTTCTTAATGCAGATGGCGATCTAGTCGTTAAAAAAAAATCTTTGTCACCAATCCAAGAGTCCCACCTGGGGCAAAAAATTTCCCACATAGGTGGCACCGTTCATGGGGCTGATTGTCAGGGGTTTTCTCTGGGTATTCCAGTTCCCCCTCCCCCCCCTTACTTCGGAATGTTCAGCCTACATAATCTGACCTTCCCATTATAGTATTAAATTATACAGAACCTGTAGCGCACCCACCTGTAGTGGCGACTTGGCCAAGTGCTGTGGCCGCTGATAGTGTGTCTGCTTGTGTTGTGACCACTGAGCCATCAGCTGTTGCTGCTGCAGGAAAGTATGCGAACCTGGTGTCTCCCTGCTGGTCTGGTGTTGGGCTGCCACCATTACTGAAAGGACTCTGAATAACTGTCTGTGAGACAAAATAACAATCTATAAAGAAAGTTGACTAACTAATGGTTTTCGTCAAAATCCCTTCATGACAGCCAAGTTAAACTATATCACCTTTTTTTCTCCATTTTTTAAAGTAAGGACTGAGCATAATCTCTTCGAACAACATGGTGTATACAGAAACGAGGTCAACCTACAAGCCCATGCCTTCCTGCTATTATGTAATTGCAAAGGGCTCTCTACATCCCCTTATTCAAACTGATCAGTTCAACTTAAAAAGGCAGAACTGAGGGATTCTGTAAAGGTCTTGACAGTCAGAGCGAGCCATTAGTGGCCTGAATTTCACAACACTGCAAAAGTGATGAAAGAGATTATAGCACGCGTATACACAATAACAACACTGCCAGTGTACACACACACACGAAATGTTGAATAAGAACAAAAGTTTAAAAAATATGAGGCATACCACTTGGTTGCCAGGAAAAGCATTCGTTGTAACCACCTGAGCTGTTGCCTCAGACCCATCGTTGGATACTTGGACCACACGATACGTCACCTGACCTGCAGATAAAAATGAAATCTTTTAAGAACTGTTTTCGGCTTTCGACTGTACTCCTTTTGCCGGCAGCCTTATTGGTTCCCAGCTACAGCAAAAGGAGCCAATCATACCTCAAACTAAACAAGAAAAATAAAGGATCCAAAGAAAAAAAGAACAAAAAAAATTTTCATAAATCAACACAAAACCCCTAGAACTTGTTTGAGGTGTGTGGACAAACTAAAAGGATTTTTTTTTCACAATACAGTATACTAAAAAGAAAGGGGAAAAAAAGGAGAGAAAAACAGCAACAAAAACTTATATATCCATGACATCCCTAAGTAAATCATTCCACACAGTAAAAGGATTTTTAAAATGAACAGAACAGTGTTTTCCACACCTCTGATTTCTCAGGGTCCCAGGGACCCTCTGTTGGAATTTCTGAGGGTCCCTTTGCAAATCTTGAGAGTCCCACTCTCCGGGAGTGAGACACTGTCCATGTAGCATGGCATCGGCTGGCAGTCTGTTACTTTCACATGTGCTCGACCGACTGCTTCCTGTCCGAGGCAATGCGCATGAGCATCTTTGGGAAGGGAAGTAACCCCGCCGTGCGGCGGGTGACACGCACGGTGACGCAGGGGGAGTAAAACGGGGGACGGAAAGGTCTGCATCCTACGGACGCACAGGACCAAAATCTCTGTGTCACCGGCCCCCGTAGTGTAGTGGTTAGCACTTCGGACCATGGGCCGGGAGACCCGGGTTCGAATCCCAGCCGAGGCAAGCGGGATTTTTCCTACCTAGGTCGGCTCCTACCCAGAGCGGGTGTGCTATGGGCCCAATGGGGAGGCTGTTGCCACACAGCCGAGCTTTACCCACTTCACGGGTGCGACTTTGGGGGTGCTCCCCTTTGTATGACACGTCTTATGATGTGGATGATTAAAGGGCCGGCACCGCAAGTGCCGTAGTTCCCGGGCCTGGTTAATGCCGGGATATTTATGACAGGAAGCGTGGAATGCGGCCCTGTCCCTCAGTCCCAAACCACATGGACCTCCATAGCATCATCTTACTATCATCCTCATCTCCATCATCATGCATAATAAAAATTGTCCCAGCTTGCGAGTCCTCCGTGGGTTCCACCCATGACCTGGGAGGAACACCACTGGAGCTGGCAAAGAGTTGGGGCAGCAAAAAAAAAAAAAAAAAAAAAATCTCTGTGTCACTTTCGGGTTTTAATGCGTCGTTTAAGCACTACAGTGCGTTATGGGAAACACTGCAGATGAAGAAATATGTGCACCAGAAAATGCTAAGGTCACGCAGCTAATGCCACTTCATTGCCAGCCTGCACATACTGATGTGGACAGATGCTCCAAGATATAGACTTGACAAAATGTATGACAGCCGAAACTTCTGGGCTAAATGGACTTCGAATCATTAGCGACTGTATTTGGCCACCCTCGTGAATAGTGCGATGTTGTGTAAAAGCTAAAAGAAGACTGTCTCTGTCAAAACTCACTACCTTGCCCTCCACTGTCTGCTCGAAGCTGATACTGGACGTTCGGATCGAGAGTCAGGGTCCCAGCTCCTGTTACGCTGGCAATGGCTGCTGCCTGTTCATCGGACGTCTCTGTGGTATGAAGAAAGACGATCATGTACAGGATTATAATATAAAGCACACAACCAAACACACTCAGCAGCTGCTTTGCAAATATCTTGTCTTCTTTTTTTTTTTAATTTGCCTGCATAACTTCTGTAAAACAGACTACGGACTATAGTCTACTAAAGTATATAAATCATGCAAGTCGAGTTTTCAACCAAACACATTCAGCAGCTGCTTTACAAATATCTTCTTTTTTTTTCTTTTTTTTAATTTGCCAGCATAACTTCTGTAAAACAGACTATGGACTTCAGTCTACTAAAGTAAAACTAAATAAATCATGCAAGTCGAATTTTCAAATCTTGAAAGAATAGCTGAGGCAACCCTTCACACCATCCCAATGTAATGTGTTGATGTGTAGTGTGTGACTGTGACTGTGTGAGTGAATGCATACATACACGACGGATATGTATGTATACATTACATGTGATTCATGCAACTGTGAGTGTGACTGTAAGCATGTACATACATTGGGTCCTGTTTGCGGGCCTTGACTTGATAAATGATTAACGCACATAAGTAAAATTTCAAGCAAACTGAACATGTATTTGAGTACTGAACAGTGGTGCTGTAATATTTCCCCCTTGTTCCACTTCCAAGTTAATGGACTCAACTTATATAAGTTAAATTTTTTATCACCATAGCACAGAGAAACTTACCATCTGCTGCTGCAGCCAAACGCAGCTGTTCTTCAGCTTCAGGTGAATCAGTGTCTTTGTCCTGGCTGCAACATTTCATAAAATGAAAACAACGTTGCCTCTGTAACTATAAATTACAACTTTACATACTAGTACACGGATACGGAGAGAACACATACTCTGCCTTTTGAAACAGAAAACCGGTCCTACTAATTACCGAAAACAACTCTTAATACGGGTAGAACGCGGTTAAAACATAGAAATAACAACACACAAACATAATAACAACACACAAACATGATTTAAGGTGAAAAAGAGGCCTTAAAAAAGCTAAAAAGACAAAAGGTGACAATGCAGAAAATAACCAGTCTGGACCAGACGGAGTCGCTTCCCTTGGGAGACATGTTCATTTCGTCCTGTTCTCTTGGATTGAATAAGTACTTTTTTTCCTTTTAACTAGTTTAAGGCCTCTTTTTTCACCTTTAATCGTGGTTATGTGTTGTTATTTCTATGTTTTAACTGCGTTCTACCCGTATTAAGAGTTGTTTTCGGTAATTAGTAGGACCCACAGAAAACTGCAAAACAAAAAGTTTGCCTGCAAAATTACAGGGCACAAGGCAGCAAATGAAAATGTTTCTACTTCAAGTTCTGCCTGTTGTTCTTTCAAAGAATCAATGCATGTGCACTACTAATACTACGAACAGTAACAGACGCTGGACTGGACAATTATACGTGTGCGGAAAACCTGATTAAGTCAGCAGGCTCGAAACAACCACCGGTTCTTCCTACTTGGAAGTGTCATAGCCTGTGCTCATTGATCATTTTTGCAGTATTGTTCAGAGTGAGACCGGGAGGGTAAGGAGTCGCAGAGGTTTTGAGGCAACGACAACTTTTTCCCTAGATGCACAGCCTCACCAAGTAAAACCATACACGCACACTGGCTGCAAACTTCCGCTTCAAGTTCAGCTACACATAGCTCTCTCAAATCGATCTGACCTACTTTCAGCCTGAAGAGCATGTCATTCTGCCGTGTTTCCCAACACCTGTCACCCAGCAATTTTGCCATACAAGCACAATGGTTTATTTATGTCTTTTGACTCTCGCACTGACCACGTGTCCAAGCACATGTGGCCTTGTTGACAAAAAAAGACATCCACACGTCAGTCCGACTCGATTCGCTCATGCCAAGATGCGCCCTCAGCAAAGTGCGAAGCCATCGAGAAAACGTACGACGCTCTAACTAAATTATTTTCCCCTCCTGTGCATTCGCATACCTTGAATCCAACGCCTGGTCAAGCATATCCATGCTGGTTTTCGTAGTGATTTTGAATTTGCCAGGAAATGAAGCAGGCTTGATCACGGGGCCAAACAACAGGTCATGTGAGATGGAGAAGTGAACATGTGACAAAAATGGCGACCACCAGTCCTCCAAACTCCACTGCGCATGAATACAAATATGTTCGCAGGATCCCTGTGAAACGTTGAAATAAACAGTTGCTGGCTGATTTTGATATACCAAAACGACCATTGTACCTAAGATACTCTTCTTCTTGTATTCTATTATATAAAGTTTCATATTTATGGCGTTGTTTTGAGTGATCCCGGCGAGACTGTGGGATTACATTTCTTATCGGACACGCACGTATGCATTGAAGCAACGAGCAACCTGGCTCTCCGCAGTAAAGTCTGTCATCTCGCTTACATTCGAAATGATCTTTCAACTGTGGTCAGCCCAAGAGTGGGAGTTTGCTTCTAATGCGCACGCACAGATCGCGCGCAGCACTGGCGGAGTAGTCTGAACGCTAGACGGCTTTAGCAATACAAACACACACACTAATTTTCCCAAAACTATGATACATGTACACCAAGGCCGCAGAAACTGCTAGGTTTCAATTTCAAGTATTTATTAATTCTTGTATTTGATAAATCAATACTGAATGGGCAGTCGGCCTGCCGGGTTCGGGGAGTTCAGTGTTCGTCAGTTTGGGGTTTAACAAGCATCATCTGTCTGACGACCTGCGTCAGGCTGACGTCAAATTTTTAGTTCACGGAATAAGTTCAAGTGTGGGGTTCAAGTTTTTGTTCAGTGTTGTTTGGTTTTTGTTGTTGTTGTTTGGTTTGTTTGGTTTTTGTTTTTGTTTTTATGTGGTTAAAGTTGTGTCCGAGAGCGCCGGCTTCCGTCACTGATGATCACTGATGCAGTCAGCCGGCCTTTTGCCAGCGGTTCAATTTTTTTTTATTTTTTTTTTTTGGGGGGGGGGGGTTTGGTTGTTGTTGTTTTGTTGTTTTTTGTTTTTTTTTTTTTTTGGGGGGGGGGTTCAGTTTTTGTTCATTTAGTCAAGTTTTGTGTCAGTTTGGGCTCAGTTTCCCTGCCAGGATGTTTTCCAGCGGAATGGCCGGATCCTTTTCGGATCCGCAGAGGAAAAACGTTGTTGGTACACTGAAACGAAAAATCACTTCTGTTTATCTTTGATGATACCACGACTGACCGACTGATTTTCAATTCGGCCACACACATCAGTTTCCGTTTTCCTACCGGGCAGCCATTTCGGCTTCCGGTGATTGTTTTCTAACTGACTGTCACCCCGGCTGTAGATTCTTACTACATGTAGTACGTGACACCCAAACAATGCGCTCGCAGAAGCCGCGGTTTAGTGTCAGAAAACTTGACGCTCACGGCGGACGAGTTACACGTAGGAAAGTGGAAAACACTGTGCCGTGACATCCTGAAGTCAGTATATACTTTCCAGTTCCGCAGTGTTGCAAAACACTGTGGCCGACCGCAAATTTTCCTGGCTTCCCGCTAAGGAAACTCATATATTTTCATGTACAGCGAGAAAATGCGCCCCACAAATAACTTGAATATCATACCTACAGTTTTGGTCCTTTGGTTCAGGGAAAACGCCGGTTCCATTTACTACATCCGATCGATTAGGCAGCAGGACACAAAGACAAATTTTCTGGTTGGCCATGAAAGCCACAAGAAAAGAGAGAGAGAGAGAGGGTGGGGGGGGGGGAGAGAATGGTTAGCAGACGACAATGCACAGAAAAGGATGCTCCTACAAAGGGATCGAGAAGCCTTATAGTGGCTGTGGGATTTTTACTTAATTTCTCCCACTACAAATGCGCAGTCCAAATTTATATACGACGTGTAGTAAGTTGTCGAAAATTTGCTTAGAAATAAATTTGAGTAAACTCTGTGTGTGTGTGTGTGTGTGTGTGTGTGTGTGTGTGTGTGTGTGTGTGTGTGTGTGTGTGTGTGTGTGTGTGTGTGTGTGTAATTTCGCTGATGAAGCGAGTGGGGTGGGTGGGTGTTTGGGGGTTTAACGTCCTTTTTCACCACATACGGGTGATATCAAAGACGGGGACCGGGCAACTGACGATGAAGAAGCCAGCACAAATGTTTGGCCCCAACCGGCTGATGAAGCCATCGACATGGAAGTTCGACATCAGAGAACTGTCGTCACTGAGAAATTATCCGACGCCAGAATTGAATCTTGCATCATGTGACGCACATCCCGTAATCTAGCATCACGTTTTGCCGCTATATTGCTGCCTCATTTTTGGATTGAGTACAAGACTGATACTGATAATAACAAGACGACGAGGCGCCGGGGTCGGATGGAAAGAAAATTATAATTCTCTCTCAGTCACCGGCAAGTCAGTGTATCCCCGAGTTGAAATGGAACAAGTGGTTCTCTTCTTCTTCTTCTTCTTTACAGTGTACCGTTTTGGAGGTAAGATCATGTGCTGAACTGGTTAATTCTGGCGGGGAGGAGGGGCGGCGGAGGGGGACGGAGGGGGAGGATAGGGGGTGGAGGGGGAGGAGGGGGGGAGGGGCGACTCAGTGAGTACTAGTTTTCGAAAATCAGGCATTAACGGTTCCGTGACGGATCTTACTGCAGCAAACACGAGTATAATCAACGTGTCACTTGGCCAAATTTAAATCCATGCCGGCAGACATCAATTAATTATGATTTTGTTGCTGTTGCTGTTGTTGAGTGAGGACACTAACTGATGCGCAACCCCAAACTTACTTGGTAGGAATTGATTTAAACAAGTTTATTGCAATACAGGTTGTGGAAACGAAACAATTAACGCGCATGAGAATAATCAATTACCGGCTGTTACGTAATGTCACTGAGACACTGAATCCCATGCATTTTCTTAACCATCGTGCGTTTGATTACTGTTGCTCATGAACTTGTACCCCCTCCCCCCTTCACCCCCCCCCCCCCCACACACACACACCCGTACCCTCCCCCCACCCACCCCCCTCTCCCCCCCCAGCCTCGCTTTTAGAATAGCCACACAAAAAAATACGATTTTTTTTTTTCGTTTCCAGTCCAGTCTTTTGCTCCTGTCATCAAGGATCCACTGAAGCTGATTGGACCGTCGTTCGTCCTTCCTAACATCTCCTATGATTGGCTGTGTTGGTCACGTGAAGCCCCGTGCGCAGACCCATCTCTCACTTTTCAGTCAGAAAATGGATCTGTTCTAGCAGCTCGGAGCTTCGGCTCGTCAGCGAACGAATCCTTGGTCGACAATCAGACTGACAGTGAGAGCTGTACAATTTTATATCTTAAGCAAAAAAAAAAAAAAAAAAAACAGGATGTGAACATTGAGCATCTTAGTCGATGAGTCAGCCAGCCAGCCAGTCAGTCAGTCAGTCAGTCAGTCAGTTAGCTAGTTCGTTATTCAGTCAGTCAATCAGTCAATCGGTCAGTCAGTCAGTTTGTTCATTCGTTAGTTATTTGGTTTGTTTGTTGGCCTGCTGGGTAGTTGCTGGTAGGTTGGTTGGCTGGCTACCTAACTGCTTGCTTGCCAACGGGTTGGTTGGCTGGTTAGTTAGTTATCGGGCAGGCTCGTTATTTAGTTGGCAAGTTAGTTAGCTGGCTGGTAGAGCAGTTGGCTGCCAGCTAGTTGGCTGGTTGATTGGCTGGCAGGCTAGTTAGTTAGTTAGTTAGTTAGTTAGTTAGTTAGTTAGTTAGTTAGTTAGTTAGTTAGCTAGCTGATTGATTGGCTATCTGGCTGGCTGGCTGGCTGGCTTGTTGGATGGATGGCTGGTTGGTTGGTTGGATGGCCGGGATGGCTGGCTTGCTGGCTGGTTGGTAGGATAGCTGGCTGGCTTGCCGACTGGTTGGTTGGTTGGTTTGCTGAATGGGTGGTTGGCTGGCTTGCTGGCTGGGTGACTGGAGGGTTGCTTATCTGGCTCAGTAACTGGCTGCATGGATGGCCAACAGAGAATTTTTGGCCAAGAGGGATTTTGTTGCCGGCTTTGAGCCCTAGGGGCTTTTAAAGCCATGTAATACAATCCATTTAACATCAACACGGGCGACTATGTCAGCCGGTCAGTTGTTTAGTTAGCAACTGTTAATTAGCTGAGCAGTTTGTTGTCTGGTTGGCTGGCCGGTCCAACTAGTTGGTCGGTTGATTTTCTGGCTGGCGAATTAGTTACTTAGTTGGTTGGTTCATTCGTTGGTTTGTTGGCTGACTGGCTGGTTGGTTAGTCAGCCTGTTATTGACTTAGTCAGTCGATGTTTTCACAGGTCACGAAATCTCTCTGACATGGAGTCACCAGTTTCCAGGTGAAGGTGATCCGTTTACCCTGAGCTGCCTAGTGGAATGTCCGTCATCAGAGTGGCGCGAAAAAGCATCAGCGATAATCCGGGTACATCTACACGGTATGCCAGTAATCTCTCTCTCCCACCCCCACGCCCTACTCTCTCTCTCTCTCTCTCTCTCTCTCTCTCTCTCTCTCTCTTTGGTTGACTTCGTTTTGGTTTTAGTGTCATTGCTAAGTATGTTCTTGCTGTTGTTGTTGTCTGTTATTGTTTTATTCGTGTATCTCATAGCTTGATTGCTTTGCTCAATTCTTCTTATTTTTTTAAATGTTGTTGTTATTGTTATCTTTTTGTTGTTTTTTTTATCTTCTAATTCCCTTGTGCTTTTATAATACCATTATGTTGTACGTAGCTGGTAGTGTAGTGTTCAACGGCAAGTTTGAAAAATGGTTATTGTAACCAACATCTTATACCGGTGTTAAATAAAGCATCAAAATGAAAATCAAACACTCTCTCTCTCTCTCTCGTAATCGGTAGTCTATTTGATATTGTCAAGGAGACAATCCTGAGCATGATTTATACAAATACACAATTTGTTTTTGTTGTTATTGTTTTGTTTATTAATCTTGACGAATTGGAATAGCATGTTAACGTTAGTGTAAGATAGGTGTGGTGTGTGTGTGGTGTGTGGTGTGTGTGTGTGTGTGTGTGTGTTTTCAGTTGTTGTTTTTTTGTTGTTGTTTGTTTGTTTGTTTGTTTTTTCCATTTGTTACGTTGCAGTTACAGCAAAGGCAAGTTAGAATTAATTAAAATCGACCTATATGTCAGTAAAACATTCACCACTATAATTTTTAAAAAATATTTTTGTCCTTCTTGTCGCCTCTCTCTTCAATGTACTCTCAGTTTTTCTTTTAAATGCATGTCTAAACTCTTTTTGTTTTAGGGATTCCGTCAGTACATGTTCCCTACAGCAACATCACCGCAACGGAGCTATATCCCGTGACCTTGGAGGTCAAGGTCAACAGTTCATTACCAGTGACAGAGGTCGTGTGGTACAAAGATGGCCGTCCTTTAAACGTAACGGAACGCTGGGACTATTTCGGCGGAACGCCTTCCGTTCCCAGTCTGACGGTGAAGCGACCAGGGCGGAGTGATGCGGGACTTTACTCTGTATCTGTCAGGAACGACGTGGGCGAGGTCCTTGGTTCATCACCGATCAACTTGTCAGTTTACTGTAAGGCTCAGATACTCGTTGTTTTGTTGTTTCCTTTTTTTTTTTTTTTTTTTTGCTGACTCAACTCTTTGCCAGCTCCAGTGGTGTTCCTCACGGGTGGAATGGGTGGAATTCACGGAGGGCTCGAAACTGGGGCAATTTTTAGTATGCATGATGATGATGAAGATGAGGAAGGTGGTAAGATGATACTATTGAAGTCCGCGTGGTTTGGGACTGCGGGACAGGGCCGCATTCCACGCTTCCTGTCAAATATCCCGGCGTTAACCAGGCCCGGGACTACGGCAGCTGCGGGAACAGCCTCCCCATTGGGCCCATAGCACACCCGCTCTGGGTAGGAGCCGACCTAGGTAGGAAAAATCCCGCTTGCCTCGGCTGGGGCTCGAACCCGGGTCTCCCGGTCCATGGTCCGAATTGCTAACCATTACACTACGTGGGCCGGTAACAATACTCGATTTTTGATGAAGATGAAACGAACAGTAACACTGAGCAGACAAAGGGCCAGTCTACTCTATCTGCTTTTGAAATGTTCAGCCCACAAAAAAGAGAAAAAAAATGAACATAAATGCAATTCTAAATTCCGAAAGTTAATGATTGCTGAGCTGACCCTTCGCACCACGTGATTGTAAAGTGTTCATGTCCAATGTGTGAGAGCTTCCGTGTGATTCACGTGAGCGTGCGTGTTGGGTTCAGTTCGCGGCGCTTTGAGCCAATTGATGAAATTTGATAAAGCGCCTGCACAATAGACAATTATTATTATTATTATTGTGTCACTGTCTTGACAGACGGTGTAACACGACAAACTTACTCCCACGAGAGATTTACTCCGGAGTAAAAAAAATATCTTTCTCCGGAGTAAAAACAACGCACAACAGCAGTAATGCCTTGGCTTGGGAGTACATGCACTTTTTACATGCTAGGTTTTTACCCTGGAGTAAGAATTTCTTTACGATATTTTCACTCCGGGGTAAATCCCTTAAGGGGTCAGTTTGTTACTGCCAAGTTAGTGGCTGCAGTCAGTGGTTACACCACGAACTATGTTTTCAAAACACCCCCGGGAAATCATTTTCCGTGGCGGAGACGAACCAGATCAGATACCCACGAAAAAAACCAAACCCAAATAACAACAAAAAACAAACAAACAAACAAAACCCACCAAACAACAACAACAACAACAATAACAACAACAAACTCATCATTGCAGACGTTCCCATCATCACCTTGGATTCAGCCACCATCCGGGTTCCGCTCGAAGGAACAGTGACTTTGACCTGCAACGTGAAGGCCAACCCTGAGGTCACGAACATCACGTGGCATCTACGTCACAGTGATGACAAGTACGAGGCCAGCTCCTTTCCCGCGGATGTGGCAGAAAGGGGAGGAACTGTGCACAGCCCAGTATTAACCATCCCAAGGGTGACGAAACAACAATCAGGTGTCTACTATGTAACCGCGGTCAACGCCATGGGCCTTGGGAAAAGTCAAGGGGTTACGGTGGTCGTTGACACAAGTACGCCATTATTTTATGTACATCTCTTGCTTTCATTATCCCCCCCCCCCTGGGTTTTTGTTGTTGTTGTTGTTGTTGTTGTTGTTTTTTTTTTTGTTGTTGTTGTTGTTTTTTTTTTTTTTTTGCTGCCCCAACTCTTTTTGCCAGCTCTAGTGGTGTTGATCCCAGGTCATGGGTGGAATCCACGGAGGGCTCGAAAGTTGGGGCAATTCAGTTTTATTATGCATGAGGATAAAGATGAGGATGATGGTAAGATGATGCCATGGAGATCCGTGTGGTTTGGGACTGCGGGACAGGGCCGCATTCCACGCTTCCTGTCATAAATACCCCGGGGTTCACCAGGCCCGGGAACTACGGCACCTGCGGTGCCGGCCGTGTAATCATCCACATCATATGACGTCTCATACTAAGGGAAGCTCCCCCATGTTCTTGTCACGGTTATAAGCCTAGGTCGGTCTGTGAACTAACCTTAAAAAAACCTGCAGGATGTATCTTTAAGTGGCTGTGTTGTGCAAGTATCTGGCATTTATTCCTTCGCACCTATACTGCCCGGGCAATTTTCGCCTCCTGCCTTCAATATTTCATTGTATGACGAGAATGACAACACAGCAGCGGCTAGCTATGTAATTCGTGCTACTGGTTGTAAAAGCAGGTTTTGCGCTAGAGAGAATTGTTAATATGCAAGATCTCTTGCATGGGCCACATGGCGTTAAGAATGAAAATAATATGAAAATGTAAACATATCTACTGGAGCAAAAACTGGACACATTGTGGAACTGTCTCGATAATAATTATACTCACACCCGTCGGCTTCAGCGTCACTGGTGACGCAAGGTGGGTTTGGGTTCTACAACACCAACTGCACTTCCCTATTCATATATGTAAGTGCCGCTATAATTACTGAAGTATGGCGCGCAAGTGACACCAGCACGTTATCGAGGATCCCTTTTACTTGTCAGCATTACTGAAACCACCTTTGGTGACCTTCGCACGACCTCTGCTGCCCGGGAGACAAGGGGAAGCCGTGTGCACGTTCAACACGTCTATCGTCCTGAGAACATCCCCGCTGCTCTGGGTGCTTCCAGAGGATTTAGAACGGAGGGCCAGCACCTGGACAAGCCAGACGACAAGCACCCAGCATCCGACCCAACGCTTCCAGAGTACTCTTTCTGTAAGTTTAATCTTCGCCGTAACTGGTGACGGGAAGCCGGGGTGGGCGAATGGTAGAGCGTTTGACTACTAATGCTCGGGTCGTGAGTTCGTATCCCGGCTGGGGCCAAATATTTGTGCTGGCTTTTTCATCGTTGCCCCGTCTTTGATATCACCCGTATGTGGTGGAAAAGGACGTTAAACTGCCAAACACCCACCCACCCCACCCGTAACTGGTGAACTCTGCAATGACTCCGTCACGCTCCCTTCGGTCTTCAGCTGACATTCTTATCCTCAAGATTCCCCGCACTAGGGTGGGGTGGGTGGGTGTGGAGTTTTACGTCCTTTTCTACCACATAAGGGTGATATCAAAGACGGGGCAACGAGAAAAAGGCCAGAACAAATATTTGGCCCCAGCCGGGATTCGAACCCACGACCCGAGCATTGAGAGTTCAACGCTCTACCATTCGGCTATCCCGGCTCCCTCACAGCACTAGACTTTCTATGGTTGGCACTAGAGCACAGAGGAAATGTACACGGTCTAGTTCACTTATTTGTAATTTTGAGAAAATCGAGATCAAAGATTTTTTCCCCCCAGAAAGTGGTTTTCAACGAAAAATAGAAATAATCTGCACAGGCTTACGGATATATTAAAATGCACGAAAAACTCCCCCCAAAAGTGACTTTCACAAAAAAATCCTATATTATGATTATAGTATAAATTTGATTATACATAATACCGTTAATTAGACCGGGGCAATTTGCTTTCCAAACACAACGAGTGGAAAAGTGATTATCTGCACTGAGACACCCGGCTGGGGCCAAATATTTGTGCTGGCCTTTTTCTCGTTGTCCCGTCTTTGATATCACCCTTACGTGGTGGAAAAGGACGTTAAACTCCCAAACACCGACCCACCCAGCCACTGCACTGAGACAACTGTTACGTGTTAAACCCTTAGTCCTTCCCCAGGGAGGCAAAGAGAGGAAAACTGGTCTACCTGGATATGGATCACCTCTGCTCTTCAAAAATGACACAAGACATGATTGTGATCTGACTATACACTTGGATCACTCTTCCACTGAAAATTATCAGTCGTACGTGTTGGGGGTAGTATCGATAGGCTCTGTGTTAGTTCGGGCCACTTTGTGTGATTGAAAATGGGCGAAACGAGAGGGTCTCTCTCTCTCTCTCTCTCTCTCTCTCTCTCTCTCTCTGATATTCTGGAGCTGCGTTATGGAATTCCCTTCCAACAGAACTTACTGCAGCTCCTTCATTCAAAACCTTCAAGATCCGGGTATTCAAGCATTTACGTATTTTTTTTAAAGGAGTGGTCTGCTCATACTTACCGCCCCCTCTTCACCGACCCTCTTACCGGTTTGCGGACCACAAACTTCCTCCGTTGGAAAACAAAGGTTTCATTTCATCTCTCTCTCTCTCTCTCTCTCTCTCTCTCTCTCTCTCTCTCTCTCTCTCTCTCTCTCTCTGTGTGCGTGTTGGCACAATTGTTATTTTATGGTATCTACTGCTGTCACTGGCAGATCTACCCTGTCCGTGCTTCAGACGACCAAGCGGCAGTGACATGTAAAGTCCAGATTGACAGTGCATGGTCAACAGCTACTGCAACCCTCTACCTGACTGGTATGACGACGATGTTAATGGCGACGATGGTAATCACGGCGTTAGTAATCACGACGAGATGATAAGACGACTAAGATGATGACGACGATGGTATGACGACGACAGTAATCACGTCGATATGATAATGGCGACGAGGATAATGACGACGAGGATAATGACGACGATGGTAATGACGACGATATTTCGCGCACGCCGAATAAGAAGCCTGCTCTTCGGAAAGCGCTCATCAGGGCCCGTATGTAATAGTCGAGGTTAGGGCTTTTAGCCCCGGGTTAGAGTCTAACCTCGAACTAAACTAGCACCAGGGTTAAATTTTCTGTTGTTTTTTGTTTTAAATCAGGAAGCGGGCCCATTCCAGGAAGGTGCCTGAGCCGTTATAGACTGATTTTCTTCCTTTCTTCGCTTCCTTTTTTATTTGATTTTGCTTTTGGGTTTCTTTTGTACTATCCTGGGTTAGGCCCGTAGCCGTGGGTTAAATTAACCTCGACTTTTCCATACGGGCCCAGGTCTCCTGATTCTATCGTGTTTTCAGAGGTTTTTTTAAAAGTTTTTGTTTGTTTGTGTGTTTGTTTGTTTGTTTATACTTATTATTTACAAGAATGACTTGTCTCGACAGAAACCTCAACTCCCAATGTCACCGTGCCCTCCTACCTTCCCCCTGTCCTGCAAGGAAACCTCGTGACCATACCCTGCCACGTGACTAGCAGGACCCCACCTACGATGGTCACGTGGTACAAAGACGGCCTGCCCATTGGCTGGGTACAGCGCAGCTTCAGCGGCGGTAACCAATCCACGCCCTCGCTCAGCATTCCCGGCAGCGTGGAGGCGGATAGCGGACAGTACGTATGCGCTGCCAGTAACTTGATGGGGCAAGGGAACAGTAGCGCTGTCAACATCCTCGTGTATGGTAAGTTCGTGCTTATCTTCACCTTTGTGCATGCACTGTAAAATTATTGCCTCTGGTGTGCAAGATTGAAACAACGCAGTTGATGCAAGCGGTTGGATATGGTATCTTTCGCCTCTGATTGTGTGTCAGTAGCTGTCCGTTCACCAAAGATGAGTACCTGTTCCATTACCAAGGATGAGTAACCGTGCCATCAACAAAGACGAGTAACTGTTTCATTATCAAAGATGAGTGAATGTTCCATCACCAAAGACGAGTAACTGTTTCATGACCAAAGACGAGTAACTGTTTCATTACCAAAGATGAGTGAATGTTCCATCACCAAGGACGAGTAACTGTTTCATTACCAAAGACGAGTAACTGTTTCATTACCAAAGATGAGTACCTGTTCCATTACCAAACATGAACACATGTTCCACTACTGTGACCAAAGATGAGTAACCGTTCCCTCACCAAAGACGAGTAACAGTTCTATATAATATTACCAAAGATGAAGAACTCGTTCCATTACCAAGGCTGAGTAACTGTTCCATTTGTGTGGTAGTGTGAGCGTGCGCATGCGGGTAGGCACAGGATAATCAAACTGTGATTAAAAGCTGTAATTTACGTCAGATTGAAACTTGGAAGGGCAGCGGAGTTAAAGTCCAAACATCTAGATGTTGTTTGAAGGCTTAGGCAGAGGTGGCCTGGATAGCGTGAGTGGGGATGGAGTTCCATAATATGCGACCAGAAAAGGGGAAGAAGTACGTGTCAGTAAGGTCCGTAGTCTGGTGGTTAGGAGACTTTATCACCAATGCGAGAGGTCAGGTTCGAGTCCCACTCGGGGTACGTAACTTTTTCCTTCTCGTACGTGGCACCGTTCATTCAGGCCGATCGGCGGGGGTTCTCTCAAGGTATTCCGGCTTTCTCCCTTCTCTTCTTTGGAAATGTTCAGCTCACAAAATTTGAAAGTAAAAGCAATTCTAAATTCCGAAACTGAAACAGCTGAGCTGTCCCTTCGCACCACGTGATTGTGTAATGTGTATATGTGTTTGAGAGAATGCGTGTGGATTCACGTGGGCGTGCGTGCTGGGTTCAGTTCACGGCGCTTTGAGCCGATTTAAAAAAGAAGGATAAATACTCTGTTATTAAGGTCTCGCATCTGATTGTGTTCCATCCCGGCTGGGGCTAAAATTAATATTTGTGCTGGCCTTTTCTCTTTGCCCTGTCTTTGATATCACCCATATGGTGAAATTTAAGGACGTTAAACTCCAATACATTCACCCACTTACCCACCCCCACCCACAAACCCACCCTGATTGTGCTCCTGCTTACTTTCAGCCATTCCTACAGCAACTATTCCTCGCGCCCAAGAAACAATCTTTTCCCTCCTTGACGACGAAGTCACCGTTCCTTGCCTCTACACTGCTACGCGCCCCACCCGGCTGCTATGGTACCGTGATGACGTCATCATCACCGTGCCCGGTGCGCGCTTCGTTGGCGGGACTTTGGCCACGCCCTCTTTGACCATAAAAGGAACGCGGGTGCTGGATTCTGGGGAGTATGTGTGTGAGGTGCAAACAGCTCTTGCTAACGGAAGGAGTCGGCCGGTGTACGTCAGTATTGACGTTTGTGAGTTGGACCCAGTTTTCCAATTGCAATAAATAAATAAATAAATAAATAATTAAATCCAATCTATCCTTTTGTTTGGGGTTTTATCACTGGTACTTGTTCTTGGTTTTTAATTGTCTCTGCCTATCCTTTATCATTTCTACTCAGCTGTGTGTGTGTGTGTGTGTGTGTGTGTGTGTGTGTTCTTTTACTTTTTAGTTGTTCTTGTGTAGTGTACATTGAGTGAATGGGTTGTTTGTTTGTTTGTTTGTTTGTTTGTTTTGTTTTGTTTTGTTTTTTTACTTCGGTTTTAGATTGTAAGGCGCCTAGAGCTCGCTCCCCGGGGATAGACGCCCTATTATTATTATTATTATTATTAATGATAATAAATAAATAAACAAAATAAAGTAAATAGTTCGCAGTTAGTGACTGCAGCAGCGCAAAGTACGAATCAAGGGAACTAATCTAAATCGAGACTTCTACGCTACAAGGGAGTAATCTGTGCTTGTATGGAAAATATGATCCCACTGCAGATCTACAGATCACGTTCCCATAGAAGTACAGTTCCTTCCCTTTGGGCCTACAAATCTCAAGTTTGTTCCCTTGACAATTTTCAAACTTTGCGCTTGTTCTCTGTCCTGTCTTGGGGTAGTGTTTGAAACGACGAAATTATATTAAATTTTGTTGATGTTGTTGTTGTTGTTGTTGTTGGCGGTGGTGATGGTGGTGGTGGTGGTGGAAATGAAACACGCTGGCTCGTTTACTTCGAATGTCTCCGCAGAATCCTGACCATCATCATGCCCATACTATGAAAAAAAAAAAAAAAAAAAAGCAGTCTGAACAGCTTTCAAGATAGCGTTCGACATAAAGCCCTGACGCCTGTGGCCACGCCCACTGACTTAATCGAATCCATGGCGACCGCATGCAGCGCACGCATACTTACCTGCTGATCTCTTTGTCAGACCCATACTTTGATTGGCTATCACGACCTGTCAATCAGGAACTGGCAACGTGTAGGTAATACTCTTCACAGTATGGTCATCAACTTGACGCGGCAAGTCCTTAAAAAAAAAAAAAAAAAAAAACATACCCAAATTGGGACCAAAGAAACTCAGCATCTTCAATCTTGAAATCTAAATTGCCCCTTTGCTCGATTGAAGTCGATGTACATGATTGGCTAGCACGACCTGTCAAAGTGTCAATCAGGAACTGGCAACGTGTCGGTTATACCCTTCACAGTATGATCATCAACTTGACGCGGAAAGCCGTATTAAAAAAAAAAAAAAAAAAAAATTAATACCCAAACCCTGATTTGCCCCTTTGCTAAGTTCTCTTGAAGTCGATGTACATGATTGGACAAGTTTCCAAAGATGAATAATCGTTCCTTCTTTTTTCTTTTTTTTTCCCCCAACAGCCGCACTGCCTACACCAAGAGCTGTCGCCCTTGGATTATTCCGACGTGGTGACTCCTTGGTTTACGTTACCATGTGCACGTACCGCAGTGCTCTCCCCTCGCAGGAGCCGGATGGAGAACCTTCTCTCACCTGGACCACGGAGAATCAAAATCTTACCTCGGTGATGGAAGTGAAGAGTTTGCGCAAGTTCATTGATCAATACACGGTGATTATATCTGATATCGTCATTGCTGCGTAGTTACTTCGCTTGACAGTTTGCTTCATTTTGTTTTTCAGTTTGGTCAGTTCATTATTATTTTTCAAACCATTATTATTTTCCAAGTCATTATTATTTTTCAATTCATTATTATTTGAAATTCATTATTATTTTCAAATTCAGTATTACTTGTCAATTTATTATCCATTTTCAGTTCATTATCATTTTTTAATTTCATTTTTTTCCATTTATTATTTCAATTTTTTTCATCGTATTATTTTATCATTTTTCTAATTCATTATTTCATTTTTTTCTATTTATTATTTGAATATGTTTTCTATTTATTATTTGAATATGTTTTCAATTTATTATTTCATTATGTTTTCAATTTATTATTTCATTTTTGTTGTTGAGTGCATTGTGATTGTTTATTTATTTGTGTTCCGTAAAGAAAAATAAACCTAGTTTGATTCTGTAGCTCCGGCAGGCTGATGTGTCGCGGACGATGTCGTGAATGGCCTATGCACCACCGACGCTATTGTCAAAATCTCGGCTGATAATCAAAGCGAATGCATTCAGCGTTGTTGTTGTTGTTGTTGTTGTTGTTGTTACAGAAAGCAGTCAAACGTACACAGCATGTACTTTGTCCGCGACGTAATGGGCCGTCGCGTTGTTTTCAAAATTGTCAGGTAAAGGGTTGCATGTTTATCAAGCACTTTCTTTTGCCAAAGCAGACTCGAATGGTGACTTAAACAATCGTACCACACCATACCATACCATACCATACCATCCCATACCATACCATACCATACCATACCGTACCGTACCGTACCATACCATACCATACCATACCATACCATCCCATACCATCACCATACCATACCATACCATACCATCCCATACCATCCCATACCGTACCGTACCGTACCATACCGTACCATACCATACCATACCATCCCATACCATACCATACCATACCATACCGTACCGTACCGTACCATACCGTACCATACCATACCATACCATCCCATCCCATACCATACCATACCATCCCATCCCATACCATACCATACCATACCGTACCGTACCGTACCGTACCATACCATACCGTACCGTACCGTACCGTACCGTACCGTACCGTACCGTACCATCCCATCCCATACCGTACCGTACCGTACCGTACCGTACCATACCATACCATACCATACCATCCCATCCCGTACCGTACCGTACCGTACCGTACCGTACCGTACCATACCATCCCATCCCATCCCATCCCATCCCATACCGTACCGTACCGTACCGTACCGTACCGTACCGTACCGTACCATCCCATCCCATACCATAGCATAGCATACCGTACCGTACCGTACCGTACCGTACCATACCATA
>JACVVK020000620.1:237500-297500 GCA_018292915.2 Batillaria attramentaria
TGTTATCACAAGAGTAAAAGACACATAAACATCTACATCGACATTTCGCCTCAGCTGATATCACAATAGTAAAAGACATAAACATCTACATCAACACGTCGCATCACTTGTTATCACAAGAGTAAAAGACACATAAACATCTACATCAACATTTCGCCTCAGCTGATATCACAATATTAAAGACATAAACATCTACATCAACACGTCGCATCACTTGTTATCACAAGGGTAAAAGACACATAAACATCTACATCAACATTTCGCCTCAGCTGATATCACAATAGTAAAAGACATAAACATCCACATCAACACGTCGCATCACTTGTTATCACAAGGGTAAAAGACACATAAACATCTACATCAACATTTCGCCTCAGCTGATATCACAATAGTAAAAGACATAAACATCTACATCAACACGTCGCATCACTTGTTATCACAAGGGTAAAAGACACATAAACATCTACATCAACATTTCGCCTCAGCTGATATCACAATATTAAAGACATAAACATCTACATCAACACGTCGCATCACTTGTTATCACAAGAGTAAAAGACACATAAACATCTACATCAACACGTCGCCTCAACAGATATCAACAACACCACGTCACTTCAGCTGATATCACAAGAGTGAAAGTACATTTCAACATGTCGCCTCAATTGTTATCACAAGAGTAAAAGACACATAAACGTCTACATCAACACGTCGCCTCAGCTGATATCACAATAGTAAAAGACATAAACATCTACATCAACACGTCGCCTCAATTGTTATCACAAGAGTAAAAGACACATAAACATCTACATCAACATTTCGCCTCAGCTGATATCACAATAGTAAAAGATATAAACATCTACACTAACACGTCGCCTGAATTGTTATCACAAGAGTAAAAGACACATGGAGATCTACATTAACATGTCGCTTCAGCTGATATCACAATAGTAAAAGACATAAACATCTACACTAACATGTCGCCTCAGTTGATATCTCAACTTTGAAAGACATATAGACATCTACATTTACATGTCACCTCAGTTGATATCTCAACAGTGAAAGACACATAGACATCTACATTTACATGTCGCCTCAGTTTATATCACAACAATAAAAGACACAGGCGTAAGGACACAAAATGACCCTGGGGTCGTGTTTGGTGTTTATTTGAGGTACCCTGTTTGGCAAGTGTGCTAGTCTGTAAGTTTTTTTGTTGTCATGAAAAAAGCGTGATTTTCGTGCTTTTGTGTTATGTAGGTCAAGGTGCACGGCAGGCGGTCACGGTCTTTTTGCACAGAGGTGGGACACAAGTGAGGCAAGCGTATTTGTGTGAACTGCCTTTCTGGCCTAAAGAGAAAGTAGACGTGCATGAGTCCAGTGAGGCCTGAGCGGAAAGGAGACATTCAATTTTTTTAAACCCCTGTCAGGTGCGTGCCTTTGAATGGTCTGTTCACGGTAGGTATTGTTTCTGAAGCATTTAAGGGTGACTATGATGCCTGAGGCTAATAGGGAATGTATAGGCATTTTGAGGCCCTGTGTATTTGTGTCCTTCGCCAAACAGTGACAGACAAAATTAATAGACACATCACATAAATTTGCACAAAATTACTGTTTTACCAACAACAACAACAACAACAAAACAACCATAAAAAAACAACAACAAAAAAATCCCGAAAAGCTTTGGCGACTGCATTACCAAATGCACTATACAAATTTCGGTTCTGTATGAATTCGAACCAACGATCATCCGATCTCGGGTCCAGCGATGGACCTGTTTAGCCGCCCGACTGTACCTGGCAGTATAAAATACCACGTCACTAAGCGACAGTGTTAAGTGTGAAGCTTTCTCCAGTTTCTTTCTGTTTCGGCTTGTCCCGAACCCGACAGGAACACGGGCTACGTCATTGTGCCACGTCACTAAGCGACAGTGTCAAGCGTGAAGCTTTCTCCAGTTTCTTTCTGTTTCGGCTTGTCCCGAACCCGACAGGAATACAGCCGCACGGTCCACGTCATTGTGCCACGTCACTAAGCGACAGTGTTAAGTGTGAAGCTTTCTCCAGTTTCTTTCTGTTTCGGCTTGTCCCGAACCCGACAGGAACACGGGCTACGTCATTGTGCCACGTCACTAAGCGACAGTGTTAAGCGTGAAGCTTTCTCCAGTTTCTTTCTGTTTCGGCTTGTCCCGAACCCGACAGGAACACGGGCGACGTCATTGTGCCACGTCACTAAGCGACAGTGTTAAGTGTGAAGCTTTCTCCAGTTTCTTTCTGTTTCGGCTTGTCCCGAACCCGACAGGAACACGGGCGACGTCATTGTGCCACGTCACTAAGCGACAGTGTTAAGTGTGAAGCTTTCTCCAGTTTCTTTCTGTTTCGGCTTGTCTCGAACCCGACAGGAATACAGCCGCACGGTCCACGTCATTGTGCCACGTCACTAAGCGACAGTGTTAAGTGTGAAGCTTTCTCCAGTTTCTTTCTGTTTCGGCTTGTCCCGAACCCGACAGGAACACGGGCGACGTCATTGTGCCACGTCACTAAGCGACAGTGTTAAGCGTGAAGCTTTCTCCAGTTTCTTTCTGTTTCGGCTTGTCTCGAACCCGACAGGAATACAGCCGCACGGTCCACGTCATTGTGCCACGTCACTAAGCGACAGTGTTAAGTGTGAAGCTTTCTCCAGTTTCTTTCTGTTTCGGCTTGTCCCGAACCCGACAGGAACACGGGCGACGTCATTGTGCCACGTCACTAAGCGACAGTGTTAAGTGTGAAGCTTTCTCCAGTTTCTTTCTGTTTCGGCTTGTCCCGAACCCGACAGGAACACGGGCGACGTCATTGTGCCACGTCACTAAGCGACAGTGTTAAGTGTGAAGCTTTCTCCAGTTTCTTTCTGTTTCGGCTTGTCTCGAACCCGACAGGAACACGGGCGACGTCATTGTGCCACGTCACTAAGCGACAGTGTTAAGCGTGAAGCTTTTTCCAGTTTCTTTCTGTTTCGGCTTGTCTCGAACCCGACAGGAATACAGCCGCACGGTCCACGTCATTGTGCCACGTCACTAAGCGACAGTGTTAAGTGTGAAGCTTTCTCCAGTTTCTTTCTGTTTCGGCTTGTCCCGAACCCGACAGGAACACGGGCGACGTCATTGTGCCACGTCACTAAGCGACAGTGTTAAGCGTGAAGCTTTCTCCAGTTTCTTTCTGTTTCGGCTTGTCCCGAACCCGACAGGAACACGGGGCTACGTCATTGTGCCACGTCACTAAGCGACAGTGTTAAGTGTGAAGCTTTCTCCAGTTTCTTTCTGTTTCGGCTTGTCCCGAACCCGACAGGAACACAGCCGCACGGTCCACGTCATTGTGCCACGTCACTAAGCGACAGTGTTAAGTGTGAAGCTTTCTCCAGTTTCTTTCTGTTTCGGCTTGTCTCGAACCCGACAGGAATACAGCCGCACGGTCCACGTCATTGTGCCACGTCACTAAGCGACAGTGTTAAGTGTGAAGCTTTCTCCAGTTTCTTTCTGTTTCGGCTTGTCCCGAACCCGACAGGAACACGGGCGACGTCATTGTGCCACGTCACTAAGCGACAGTGTCAAGCGTGAAGCTTTCTCCAGTTTCTCTCTGTTTCGGCTTGTTCCGAACCCGACAGGAATACAGCCGCACGGGCCACTTCATTGTGCCACGTCACTAAGCGACAGTGTTAAGCGTGAAGCTTTCTCCAGTTTCTCTCTGTTTTGGCTTGTTCCGAACCCGACAGGAACACAGCCGAACGAGCTCGGCCCGAAATTTGGATGAGCGGCTTATGTACACGAAGAAATTGACGGCGCTGTTCAAGGTTCCCAGAACCAGGTACAGAATGTGAGTCGCCACGAAGATGTTTGCGTATCGCCCAGTCAGCCAAAAATCCGGCACCAAAGACCGAACGATTCCGAGGATGATGTTTGGGGCTGTCGTGGCGATGTATATGCATGAGACGGTGACGAGCATTTTGACGAGGGTGGCTTGGGATTTGGTGTACGGGTTGCCGTGAGCGCTGCTCTCTCGCCAAACCATGGACTGCTTGATCTTGACGATGGTGACCCCTGTGGCCACGCTGACCACTGAGAAGGTGACGGTCGGGATGACGACCATGATGACGGTGTTCTCCATGATGTCGATGAACTGTTTTAGGTCGGCGTACACCTAAGAGTAACAGTAGTATTTGATAGTAGTAGAGGCAGTGGTAGTAAGTATAGTTGTCGTCGTCGTAGTAGTAGTAGTATAAACAACAACAACTACATCATCATCATCATCATCATCATCATCATCATCATCACCATCAACAACAACAAAAAATACCAACAACGATCATCATCATCATTGAATGTGAACTTGATGGACTCACTATCCCCTCGCAGAAGACCAGGGCCTGTTTAATAGTAGTATATTTAATAGTATTAGCAGTAGCAGCAGTAGTAGCTGTTGTAGTAGCAGTTGTAGTACAAGTAGTAGTAGTAGTAGTAGTAGTAGTAACAAAAACAGGAAGAACACACACACACACACACACACACACACACACACACACACACACACACACACACACCTGGGTCGGAGGCAGGGCCACCAGGGTCTGGTTAGTCGTCGGGTCGACAATCGGCACAACGTTGAAGTTGAACAAGTACACGGAGCACACGAGGTGGAGCGTCACAACCGTGCCAAAGATCACCAAGCCCATGGTCTTCGTCCTTACCAGGGACTGCGCCTTGAAAGGCAAAGCCACGCAGATGCATCTCTCCACCGCCACGATCATGGTGAGACAGCCCGAGGAGTAGTAGAACCCCCTGTGGAAACCTCGCAGGTACTTCCTCACCTGCCACTTCCACAGATCCCGAAAGTCTTCCAGGTAGTGGCCCACGAGACAGAAGGAGCCGAGAAGGAACCAGATGAGAACGCAGAACATGTCTACGATGCTCAGACTGAACAGACAAAGGTTCATCCTGTCTCTCAGCCCTTGGCGGTAGAAGACGATGGCGTTGAGAATGTTGGTCGGAACCCCCACCGTCAGCAGGACGACGTTGACGTAACACATGACGACCTTCTCCAGGAGGAGGAGAGTGTCCCGGCTGATGACGTTGTCTGGATTGTTCCAAGGGATAAACGCAACGCCTCCGTCCAGTGACTCACCGCATGAGCAGGTAAGTCCGTCGGAAACGATGCCATCAGACCCGTCTGCACAAGAGCAGCGGGAAAATGTTCCCAGTCCAGTGTCGTTCGTAGTGTTCAGGAAACTCAACGAGTCTCGACTGTCGTTAGCATAACCAGCAGTAGTCTGGGCTACCCATGCGTCTTCGTGAACTCCCCCACCTGTACCGGAGAGGGTCGCCGTGACTAAATCAGCAGCTGAGTTCGTGACAGCAAAGACAGAGTCATTGAAAAAATCGCCGATACTTTGCGCCATCCTGGACAATTTAGTGGGTTCTTGCTGAAGTCCGGGTCCTTTCGCTGGATTCTTTTAGAGGCTTCAGTTCAGTCCTTTTGGTGGGTTGTTAAGAGGTGTGAGTCTTCCTGGTGGGTTCTGTTTGAGATTTGAGTCCTTTTGTTGGGTTATTTCTGAGGTACGAGTAAATTAATGTTGATAGGTTCTTTCTTAGGTATGAGTCCTTCTGGCAAAGTTTGAGTCTGATATAAGTTGTGTTTTTTTGTTGTCGTTTTTTTTTTTTTGGTAAGGCGACCACGCACGCATGAATCTGTGAAAATAAGTAAATGAATGAATGAATAAATAAGTAAATACTTAGGCAAATACAAGCGACACAAAAGAGACAGAAACCACGAAACGAAAGCCGAAACGTTGACCTGTGCCGTCCTTTGTGCAAGTTAAGTGGTTTCTGTCCCTTTTATGTCGCTCTTATTTGCTTAACTTGTAACCACTTCGCAGTCATTACCGTTTCCTTTTCTAAATACTTGGGATTTTTTTATTTTTTTATTTTTTTACTTTTTTATTTTTATTTATTTATTTATTTATTTATTTTTATTTATTTATTTTTATTTTATTTTTTTTTTGGGGGGGGGGGGGTTCAAAAGGGTTGAACTTCTAGACAGAAACCCTAGGAATTCATGTTTTGCAATCAAAAATAATAGACAATAACAAGGATGGATGGGAGTTTCACGTCCTTCCCCACCACGTCTGTGTGATATCAAAGACAGGGCAACGAGAAATACTTGGCCTCAGCCGGGATTCGAACTCACGGCCCAAGCATTGAAAGCCCAACGCTCTACCGCTCCACTATACCAGCTCCGCAAACAAAACAACCAGGATGGTTGGGTGTTTTGGAGTTTAACGTCCTTTTCCACCAGGTATGGGTGATATCAAAGGCGGGGCAACGAGAAAAAGACCAGCACAAATATTCGGCCCCAGCCGGGATTCGAACTCACGACCCAACGCTCTACCATTCGGTTATCCCGGCTCCGCAAACAAAATAACAAAGCTGTCTTCTTTTTTTGTCTTCTCTGCGCTGAATGCTGCTTCGTCTCACATACCAGATACCCTAGCAAGGAACCAAATGTGCCGCAGGCAAAAAGCTTAACCCTTTCACTGCCGCCGTCGCAGGATTTCATGAATCGCACCAGTAGCCCCGCTGTCATATTAGTTAAAAATGTTCAGTCTATAGTTTTCAGTAGCTGGGTAGGGATGTGCCGATTAATCGAAAACCGGAAGAAATCGATTTAGTTTTTGGACGATTCAATAAACCGGTTCGACGCTCAAATCGCGATTCACTCGGCAACTTCCGGAACCTTTCCGGACATTGCCGAAGTTGTAAAAGGGGCATAACTCTCGAAAAATAACTCGACTGAAAAATGACAGAACAACAACAACGTGAACGTCTCGTCGAAAATCCGAGAGGGAAATCAGCAGTCTGGAAAAGTTTCTTTGTGAAAGAAGTTGGCGGAACAATTCTGACAGATGAAGCCATTGAAGCTTACTCGGGATTGCCTCCCCTCAAAGGCCACCCGGTTCGCGGTAAATCGCCGAAAAAAACAAACAAACCGGTTTCGTCGTGAAATCGCAATTCGAAAACCGGTTCGGCCCACCCGAATCGGAACATCCCTATAGCTGGGGCATAAAACTCTCTGGGTGCAGTACAGGTTTTGATTCCTGTTGACAGCAGGAGTAACATGAAGAGATGTTATCCGTGAGTGAACCGAAACGCGTCTGGCAGCAAAAGGGGTTAAAGTCTTTATGTTCGTAATGTGTTTGAGGGGAAAAAAACTGCCGTTTACAAAGCTCTAATGTGTTTGCCAAATGAATAGATGCTCCTTTTGGTCATTTGTGACTTTGCGGTTCCGACTAGTTAAAAAAAAAAAAAAAAAAAAAACTTTCTTGGCCTACCGCTTTCATACCTATACTAAGCCTATACGTCGATCAACAAAGTCCCTAAAAATAGCCTCCAATCAGCGCTGTCCACTTGGTCTTCAGCCCGCAACTGTCGTTTGCTCAGTCAGCTGCACGCTTGTACGTACACAGACTGAACAACGTATACGCCAGCCCGAATCACGACAGTGGTTTCAGATGGTACACCGTGTCCCAGGTGACGGATTCTGATGCACGCATTCGATGAGAAGTTTTTCACGGCGTTGTTGTGTACATGACAAAAGTATCGAGACTGAAATAGCTCTGATCAAACCTCCCCCAAAGCCAACCGCATATAATGCGCTTTTCTGCTTCATATAGCTGATTGGTCAGTTTTCCTTCTTCATGTACCTGATTGGTCAGTTTTCCGACAAGAGCTAGGGAGTCTAGATGTGTACAACATGCTCTACGATCTTTGCTTAAAATTAAAAAATCATTCGAACGTAAAATGTTACCTTTGCAGAACGTCTTGCTCAGAATCTGGAATTAACGACAATGAAGCGCGTGACAATCAGTCGTTCCTTCCTAGGACATCGCCGTAGCATGAAAGAAAAACACGGAGTTAATTAATTAGATTAAAGGACTTGGATCTTCAGCCATACACAACCAGAGACGCCGAATGAGTTTACACGTCAAGATCTCTTCCAAAAAAAAAAAAAAAAAAACCCTTGGAAGATCTCTTCAAAAACACCATGGACATCGCACGCCGAAGCGACACACACACACACACACACACACACACACACACACACACACACACACACACACACACCACCACCACCACCACCACCACCACCACACACACACACACACACACACACACACACCACCACCACCACCACCACCACCACCACCAACACACACACACACACACACACACACACACACACACACACACACACACACACACACACACACTTTTTTGTTGTTGTAGGTGGCATGCAGAGATAGAGAGCGGGGAGGGGCCGCGCCAGCAACAAAGACTAATTCGTGGCTATCCTTTCTTCTGACAGACAAAGCCGGATACGCATCACGCAGCTTTCTCCTGCCGGCATCCGTATGTGAAGGAAGTGCGTCACAGCTGAAGAAGCTTTGTAGGCACATAAAGTACAAACAAAGGGAACAGGCATTAGCACGAGACGCATAAGCACTATGGACAAAGGCGCGTCTCCCTAAGTGCCCCTTGTTTCTCGTGGACGGTTCATTTCCTCTGCTCTCAGACGCATGTCAGAATAGCCGCTGATAGCTTTAATTAGCTAAGTGAGATGAGTAATATAATAATGTGCATTATCCATAAACAGGACTGATGAACAAATGCATTAATCAAGGCAAACATAATTATGTACCGGTTGTTTTGTCTGGTCGCTGGCCTCCTAATTCTCCGCTCGTGGACCGTTCATTTCCTCTGCACGTAACAGAATGTCTTCAAGTGATGGATTTAGACAGCTCCCGTTTGCTACGTGACTAAAGGCGATGTCACACTGAAAACATGTTTTCCTAAAACATGTTTTATAAAACATGTTTTGAAAGGCAAAACGCCCGAAACATGCTTTCCGAAACAATACATGACACACGTGAAAAGAAGCAAGCGCGCGTCTAAGGCGAGAGAGAGAGAGAGAGAGAGAGAGAGAGAGAGAGAGAGAGAGCATCTATATATGATAAGGAAGTGCGTCATAGCGAAAGAGCCATGTTCAAAGAAACGAACAACTGTATTAATCAAGGCAAATATATCTGTACGTTGTTTTTTTCCGGTCGCTGGCCTCCTAAATATCCGCTCGTGGGCCGTTCGTTTCCTCTGCACGTAACAGAATATTTGTACTGATATTTAATGTCTTTCTACGCCCATGAACCTTTCATTTCCTCGGCACATTAAAGATAATTAAAAAAAGTTTACTTTCTAAAAGCAAACAAACAAACAAAACATTAGTAACACTGTCACTTGCTTTTACTCTACGCTGATCTACCTTATCTATCCGTCGCACATAAATGTCTTTACAGCCTTTTACAGCTTTCATCTGCTGAGTGGCATTAATACTTATTAACAGAAAGGACTAGCAATAGACATTTAAAAGAGGACTGATGAAGTAATGCATTTAAACAAAATCAACAGCAACTGTTCCTTGTTTTCGTGTCGCTAATGCGTTAATTCTACACTGATGAAGGGGAGCTGGGGTGGCCGAATGGTAGAGCGTTGGACTTTCAATGCTCGGGTCGCGAGTTCGAATCCCGGCTGGGGCCAGATTATTTGTGCTGGCTTTTTCATCGTTGCCCCCGTCTTTGATATCACCCGTATGTGGTGAAAAAGGACGTTAAACTCCCAAACACCCACCCACCCACCCTCTACACTGATGAACCTTTCACAGTCTCGCACATTAATGATGATAGCCTATTATATTCACTGAATAACATCCATAACAACAGCAAATTAATAAACACATACACGAATTGGTATAGAAGACAAATCACAATAACTTGCCTTTAACTCTATGCGTATGGACCTTTCATTTCCTTAACACTTTAAAGACGGTACCCTATGATAGTTCTTATTTGCTAAATAATATTGATAAAAGCACTAAAAAACAAACAAACAAACAAACAAACAAATGCATGAATAAGAGAAATTACTGTACCGTACTTAAGCTACACGCTCATACACCTTCATTTCCCCCGTTCGTAAAAGAATGTCTAAATAGCTTATAATGGCTTTCATTTGCAGAGTGCGTTTTGTACTGATTAATACAAAGGGGGTAATAAAGGAACCATAAAAGAGGATTAATGAACAAATGCATCCAGAAAACAGACAATTATACCTTGTTTTTTTCTGGTCACTAATGCCTAATTCTACGAGGGGAGCCGGGGTGGCCGAAAGGTAGAGCGTTGGACTCTCAATGCTCGGGTCGTGAGTTCGAATCCCGCCGGCTGGGGCCAAATATTTTGTGCTGGCGTTTTTTTTCTCGTTTCCCCGTCTTTGATATCACCCTTATGTGGTGGAAAAGGACGTTAAACTCCCAAACACCCACCCGCCCCACCCTAATTCTACGACAATGAAAGTTCAGTTTCAGCCGCACATGAAAGGGTGGATTCGGCGTTGTTGTTGTTGTTGTTGTTTGGCGGGACAAAGTCTATTTACTGCTACACGGGTGTTAATGAAAACGGCGGGGACTTTTTACGGTGCTGCTTAGAATCAAAGGGTTTGACGACACTTCGTCCAAGTTTCAGCCAAAGGAAAGGAAGTAGGGAAAGATTGCACACAGTCATGTATGGCTACAAATGCCACATGGGACAGTCTAACTTCATTTTTGAGGGCTTGAATGTCAGTATTTTACTTTTTGGTGCCAAGAGAGGCTGCTAAATGCCTTTAAAGATGCTAAAATTTGTTTTCTTAAGTGGGGAGCCGGGGTGGCCGAATGGTAGACTCTCAATGCTCGGGTCGTGAGTTCGAATCCCGCCGGCTAGAGCCAAATATTTGTGCTGGCCTTTTTTTTTTCTCTTTGCCCCGTCTTTGATATCACCCTTATGTGGTGGAAACCCTACATGGTCCAACCCTTGTCGTGGGGTAGTGCCTCAATGACCCAGAGAGCTACGCCAGCGGGAGCACGTGCTCCTGGCAGGGTCACCCAAGCTGGACAGGTCGAAGGGTAGAGGTCAGACGAATGTGGACCACCTCTCCAAGAGGCTAAACGGGTTTGCGTAGGGTTAACAGCCCTACCTGTAAAAAACATAACGTTACAGAAGCATCGACAGCAACAAACCAAAACATTCACCTGGGCAAGGAAGGGTCTCCATCCCGGAGACCTATGACGCATTGCAGTGAAAGCCGAAAGGAAGCTGCAAGGCCGACCCCCCTTCTAACACCCAGGACAACGACGAGAGTAGCCACATGGAACATCAGGACTATGTATGAAGTAGGAAGGACCACACAAGTAGCAAGAGAGATGAAGAACTACAAGATAGGAGTACTGGGACTGAGTGAGACAAGGTGGCTACAGACAGGACAGCTGAGATTTTCATCGGGAGAGCAATTGCTGTACTCGGGACACACAGAGGATGGAGCCCCCCACACTGAGGGCGTGGCCCTGATGCTGGCACCGGAGGCACAGCGGGCACTCATCGGCTGGGAACCTGTCAACTCCCGCATCATCACAGCCAAATTCATCACCAAGAAGAAAGACATCAAGCTAAACATCATCCAGTGCTACGCTCCCACCAATGATGCGGAAGAGGAGAAAAAAGATGACTTCTACCAACAACTGCAGACAGTGATAGATAGAGGAGGAGCCAAGGACATGACCATACTTATGGGAGACTTCAACGCCAAGATTGGATCAGACAACACAGTCTATGAGAACACCATGGGAACACACGGACTGGGACAGATGAACGAAAATGGCGAGCGCTTTGCAGACTTTTGTGCCCTGAACCAGCTAGTGATAGGAGGCAGCATCTTCCCACACAAGCGCATCCACAAGGCCACATGGAGATCGCCGGACCATGTCACGGAGAACCAGATTGATCACATCTGCATCAGCCGGAAGTTCAGGAGATCGTGGCGAGATGTGCGCGTGATGAGGGGTGCCGATGTATCATCAGACCACCACCTTCTTGCAACAACACTGAGACTTCGGCTTAAGAGACACACCAACGCCAACAACACACGGACCAGGTACAACGTTGGCCTACTCAGGAACACAGAGACACAAGCAGCATTCCGGATCAGCCTTTCCAACAGGTTCCAGCCACTGCAAGACCTGATAGAAGACAGTGGAATGGATATCGAGACACAGTGGGAACACAGCAAGAAACTCTGGCACGACACATGCGAAGAGGTCCTTGGCAAGAGAAAGACCCAACACAAGGAATGGATCTCTGCTGATACCATCCAGAAGCTGGAAGTTAGGAAAAAGAAGAAAACTGCACTGAACACGAGCCGAACAAGAAGAGCTAAGGCAAAGGCACAGGAAGAATACACAGCAGCTGACAGAGAAGTGAAGAGGAGCACCAGAAAGGACAAGAGGGACTACATCGACGACCTGGCCAATCAAGCAGAGGAAGCAGCTGGACAAGGGAACCTAAAAGACCTGTACCAGGTGACCAAGAAGCTCGCGGGCAAATTTCAGCAGACAGACAAACCAGTGAAGGACAAGAACGGGCACCCACTGACAACAACTGAGGAACAGCTGAAGCGATGGGCAGAACACTTCAGGGAGCTGTTAAATCGCCCCATCCCTGAAACACCACCAGACATCCCGCCAGCTGAGACAGAACTACCCATCAACTGCGACAAGCCCTCTAAGGCGGAGATCAGGAAAGCCATCATGACACTGAGAAATGGGAAAGCTGCAGGGCCGGACGAGATACCAGCAGAAGCCATCAAAGCAGACACAGAGACAGCCGTCAACATGCTGCACAGCCTATTCAGCAAGATCTGGGAGAAGGAAGAGGTGCCAGCCCAGTGGAAAGAAGGGATCGTCATCAAGCTGCCAAAGAAAGGGGACCTCAGGGACTGCAGCAACTACCGAGGGATCATGCTCCTGTCAGTGCCAGGCAAGGTTCTCAACAGAATTCTACTGGAGAGGATGAGGGAGGCAGTCGACCCTATGCTCCGAGACCAGCAGGCGGGCTTTCGCAGGAACAGGTCCTGCGCTGACCAGATCGCCAGCCTACGCATCATCGTTGAGCAGTCACTGGAGTGGAACTCCCCCCTCTACATCAACTTCATAGACTATGAGAAGGCCTTTGACAGTGTAGACAGAGAGGCGCTGTGGAAGCTGCTAAGGCACTATGGAGTTCCCGGGAAGATCATCTCCCTGATCCAGTGCACCTACAAAGACATGAGTTGCAGGATTGCCCATGCCGGCCAGTTGTCAAAAAGCTTCGAGGTGAAGACCGGTGTCCGCCAGGGATGCCTGTTGTCCCCGTTCCTCTTCCTCCTGGTCATCGACTGGATCATGAAGACCACCACAACAGGCAGGAAAAACGGGATACAGTGGACACTCTGGACGCAGCTGGATGACCTCAACTTTGCGGACGACCTGGCGCTCCTGTCTCACAGCCACAGCCAGATGCAGGACAAGACTACATGCCTGGAAGCCACATCAGCCGGAACAGGGCTCAAGATCAACAGGAGGAAAACCGAGCTGATGAAGATCAACACCACTGCCAACACACCAGTCACAGTCGGTGGAGAGTCCATCAGGGAGGTAGAGTCCTTTGTCTACCTGGGGAGTGTGGTTGATGGACAGGGAGGCACAGACCGAGACGTCACAGCCAGAATCGGCAAGGCAAGAGCAGCAATGGTCATGCTGAAGAACATCTGGGCATCCAAAGTTGTCAGCATAAGAACCAAACTTCGCATCTTCAACTCCAACGTGAAGTCAGTTCTGCTCTACGGATGCGAAACATGGAGGACAACGAAGACGATGCAGCAGAAGATCCAGACATTTCTCAACACCTGTCTGAGGCGCATCTTCAACATCCGATGGCCAGAGAAGATCCGGAACGAAGAGCTGTGGGAGCGAGCAGGGCAGGAACCAGCGGCCAAGCAGATCCTGTGGAGGAAGTGGGGCTGGATTGGACACACCCTCAGGAAGCCAGCATCCAGCACCACGCGCCAAGCCCTGACATGGAACCCACAGGGGAAAAGGAAGAGAGGCCGGCCTCGCAACAGCTGGAGGCGGGACACTGAGGCAGAGTTATATAAGCAGGGGACCAACTGGACTGGAGTGGCAAGAATAGCCCAGAACAGAGTGCGATGGCGAAGGGTTGTCGATGGCCTATGCTCCACGTGGAGCCAGGGGCCTAAGTAAGTAAGTAAGTTATGTGGTGGAAAAGGACGTTAAACTCCCAAACACCCACCCACCCCACCCTAATTCTACGACAATGAAAGTTCAGTTTCAGCCGCACATAAAAGGGTGGACTGGGCGGGTGCTTGGGAGTTTAACGTCCTTTTCCGCCACGTATGGGTGATATCAAAGACGGGGGAAACGAGAAAAAGGCCAGCACAAATATGTGACCCCAGCCGGGATTCGAACTCACGACCCGAGCATTGGGAGTCCAACGCTCTACATTCGGCTATCCCGGCTCCCCGTGGCACATAAAAGAATGTCTTAATAGCCTGTGATTGCGTTCGTTTGCTAAATAGCAGTAAATTTCTTACCCATCTTCCATACGAGAGGAATTATGTACAACCACATGAAGAAAAGACAAACAAAGAAACCAAAACTTCAACAACAACTACCATCCACCATCCCCACCACCCCAGCTTTTTTTTCTCTTCTTTTTCTCATGCCTTTCTTTGCTCATGAAACTTTCATTTCTGCCGCACACACAACAAAATGTCTTAATAGCCTCTGATAGCTTCAAATTTCTAAATAGCATTATTTTTTTTTTCTTGAGTACCATCCATGAAAGAGACTTAATACACAAACGCCATAATAAATCAAATGACAGTTTCTTGTTTGTTTGTTTGTTGTTATTTTTTTTTCCGGCCGTTAAATTCTACGCTCATGAAACTTCATTGCAAGATTAGAGAACTTAGATCTTCAACCATACACAACCAGAGACGCCAAATGGGTTTACATGTGAAGATCTCTTCACATTCAAATACTAAAATAACATTAATTTGTCTTGAGTACCATCCATGAAAGAGACCCAATAAACAAATGCATTAATAAAACAAATGACAGTTTCTTGTTTGTTTTGGGTTTTGTTGTTGTTGTTGTTTTCTGGCTGTTTATGGCTTAATGCTACGGTCATGAACTTTCAATTTCCACCGCATTAAAAAAACAAAAAAACAAAACAATTTCTTACTAACCTCGTATAGCTTCAATTTCCTGATTAACATTGATTTTCTTGCACACGCACCTTCCATACAAAGAGGAATTAGTGGTACGCACGCACGCACACACACTGGTGCAGATAATTATACGATCACAAACAAAGGCGCTGAAAAAAAGACAGACTACTTACATGTCAAAGACTCGACGAAAGAGATGGGTTTTCAAGCTGGATCTGAACTGGGACAGTGTGGGAAGAGCACGTGCATTCCATTGGGCCCTTCCACGACAGATATTTATTCGTATGTAGCACTTTCTATCCCTCCCCCTTCCTTTTTCCCTTCATCTAAACCAGTCCTTTTCCTTTTTTTTCAGGCTAGAGAATAGTAGATATACATTTTGGCTCACATCTCAGCGATGTTGTGACATCAAGTTGACATCACGGTGATATCACGCTTTTGTCTTTCGAAGCAGCACACCACTACTTATCGTACATCTAACCACGGTACTGTCAGTGACAAATGAGACTGAGAAATATTCGAAGGAATATTGGTAAAGAATAGTGAATATACTAGCAACGGCATCCTGTGATATCATGTGACATGGTGATATCATGCTTCTATGCTTAGAAACAGCAGAGATCGTTGCTCGGGCTTGAAAAAGTTGCCTTAGGGACATACACTATACTTAAAAAACAAAACAACCCCCCCCCCAAAAAAAAACAAAAAACAAAAAAAAAAAACCTTGAAACAGAGGCCTATGCGGTCTTGCATACATGTCTCTACTAAAATGACACAATCGCCGTGTAAAGAATCAACACCAACAGTACGGAAGAAATATTAAAGTGAAAAAAGAGTATGCAAATATAAAAACAAATGACGATCATTTGTCCGTTTAATTTGCTTCTACATGCACTCAGTTGTTTGCAAGAATCTGAACCAACAGCTGTGTGTTTAGTTTACTGTTGACACAGTTTGATCAAAGAGAAGATGAACTAAAAAAAAAAAAAAAAGCCTCTAAAGATATTCGCTGAATGTTGCAACAGAATCAATGCGCATCAATAGAAACAGCTCCGTCATTGTGTGTATCATTATATCAGTCATAAAGCTCAGTTTTTTCGTTTGTTGGCTTTGCAAACACACACACACACACACACACACACACACACACACACACACACACACACACACACACACACACACACACCGCACACACGCGTTCGCAAGCGACTTCGTTTAGTTGTCTATACAGTTTTCTTAATTAAATGTTTCTGGGAAAAAGTTTTTTTGTTTGTTTCTTTTTCCTTTTAATGATCTGATCTTCTGCGTATTGAATGTTCCTGGCAAAATCTCTGTCTCCCTCTCCCTCTCATCGACTGTCACAAAAATCTAATTAGTGGTTGTTATTTTTTCTGCCAGAAACGATTTTTTTTGTGTGGAGAAATCAAATTACTCCCGCTCATATCCTTATGACAAAAAGGAAACCATTTTGTACCAGTTATTTTAATGAAACTGTCGCAGACATGTTTGACTTTCGATAATAATAATAATAATAATAAAGGTTTTAATGTACAATATCAATTACAAAACTATAATTTTCTTTACCATAATGTTTGACGTATTCTATGCTCTTTACAACTCACCTGTAACTGCACGTGCAACCAACGCCCCGAAGAATGGTGGTGAGATAAGCCGCTATGGCTAATCACACCCTGAGAATGATCCAAGGAATTCAAATGAAAAGTCTGCCATCAAAGTCATTCTGCCATCAAAGTCATTGCAGAGGCGTTGTTGTTGTGTTCACTGTGGTTGTTGTTGTTGTTTGATAGTTTAACGTCCTTTTCTTCGGCGTCAGGATAATACTAGAAACAGGGTGGGGTGGGGTGGGGGAAGCGCCCTGCACAATTACTGGCTTCCAGGCGAGAATGGAACTCACAGCCCCACAGTTAACAGTCCAACACCCTACCAGTTCCGATGTCCTTTTCTTCGACGTCAGGATAATACGAAAGACAAGGGGGTAAAAAAAACCGCCCTGCACAATTACTGGCTTCCAGGCGAGAATGGAACTCACAGCCCCACAGTTAACAGTCCAACGCCCTTCCACTTCGGATGTTCCGGCAGCTCCTCTCAAATCACAGGTAAGGGAAGAAGTAGATACTGGGTTCTCTCTCTCTCTCTCTCTCTCGTGTGTTTGTTAGTCTACTTACGTCCTATTATTACACTTACACACGTTGAGAGTCAGCTATCTTTTGTAGACCGCGCTACACATGCTGTTTCTATGTTTGCTAAGCCAGAGTATGTGTTTAAACAGTTTCACTCGTGAGTGCGTTCATACGCTCGAAATGCTTTGATCATATCCTGCAGTTCTGTCCAACCTTCCAAACCCTTAGGACAGAGACCTGGCCAACTGGTTCTACCCTGCAGCAGAAACTCTGGGGCTCCTTACCCGACCTCCAGACGACTGCTGCCTTCATTGAAAAAAACAAACTCTTGGTCTGACGCAACCAACAAACACTGAACGCAGAAGAAGAAGAAATGCTTTGATGATTACTAGGGCTATGTACAATGCGATACAACGTTGTTGACACTTTGCGCGAGCGCTTGTACATTCAAATTTTACGACTGGTGTTACACTACTGAAGCGCTCAGTGTGGTCGCTGCTTCATCGAGTACGCTTCAGTTGGCTCAGTGCCAGCATTACAGACGCTGTCTCTATGCAGGTGTCTGAGTGGTGTGATGATAGATACCACGAAAACAGCTCAGAACGATCTGTGAACATAAAAATTGTAAACTGAGATTGGGCCTTTAACTAAACTACTGATAAGTGATTTTAAAGGCTCTATTGCCTACGTATCTAATTTCACAAATATGTCTGAGCTGGTTTGCTGATGTCTAGCCTCTTACCACGGTGATTCATGCACACGCTTTCAGCCCCGCCTTACACAGACTGCCCCAGAGCCAACAGAAGCTTAAACGCAAGCCGAAAAGTACAGCGCCTGCGAATGCGACAACCTGGATTCCAGCACGGCTGACTACGACAGCGGCAACTCTTTCAATTCACACAGCAAGCAGACTGCGGCACCTGTCAGAGCTGGTCAGTTGTCGGAGGGTTTTGATAACGTGTACCACGTGTCCGAGGGGGGCGGAGCCGGTCATGCTACACGTCGGTTGGTCGAAGAACATTTGATATCAGTTAATGCATGCATAAGGCACACTGTGATAAGAACCGTTGTGTGTCCATTCGGTACCGCGCGAGGTTGAGCAAGACGCGTATATCATGGAAGGACATCTGTGCCAAAAACGAATCGATCACTGTGATTGAGACTACGTTGAAAAATACTGCGTATCTGCGTGTTAAGATTCAGTTGGACGCAGACCTCGGGGATAAGAAAAGTACTCTTGGCTATAATACTGGTGGTATATATTTTTATTTTTTTTACTTTATTCGATTTTTTTTTTTTTTTTTTTTTGGTATCACGTTACGATACCCGAGATGCTGGCAGTGCCCCGAGTTGAAGTAATTTGTCAAACTTTGTGGAGCGAGACAAAGTGTGCTGGTGTGTTTTCGCTTATCTCCCTTTCTCGAGTCTTTTTTATCTCCCCCCCCCCTCCCCCCCGCAGGCAACGGGACAACGTCTCACAATGTTTCCGATGCTCAGTGCTAATTCCTGTAGAGATTGTAAAGTGTAGTGAATCTCGGTGTAGCTTCAGAAGTACAGCCTGATCAAACACACAGATGTGCAGCATCCAAAAGAGGAAATTAGTGGACGCTAAAAGCGCTTACGAACTGCGTTCCGTTTTGTGGCAGAAATGGTCTGCGTGCGTGCGTGTCAGTGTGTGCGCGTGTGTGTGTGTGTGTGTGTGTGTACACACACACACACACAAACAGCAGCTGAATCAGGAGGAGGTAAGCGGACCTAGTCGAAAGCCAGCCGGAACAGATGCGTTTTCAAGTCAGATTTGAAGCGATCTATGTCCGACAGGTAGTGCGTTCCAGAGTGACGGGGCAGCAAAGCTAAACGCGCGCTCGCCAACTGTTTCGACGAGGAACTTTCAACATATATATATATATATATATTTTTTTTTTCCAGAAGAAGAACGAAGAGTGCGTGCCCCTTAACCCCTTCTTCTGAAATTTCTAAGCTCACAAATGGTTTTTTTTTTTTTTTGGTAGTCACGTATAACACCGAAACACTAAGACACCTAAACAGTGACAACATCTCACAGATTGGCACTGAGCCAACAGCCAGAAGGCTTCCTGCGACGCGAGTATCGAAGAGTCAGTTATGCCACAACTTTTTATGTTCACAGATCGTTCTGAGCTGTTTATCGTGGTGTCTACCATCACACCACTTAGACACCTGGACAGTGACAGCGTCTGCCATGCTGGAACTGAGCCAACAGAAACGTAGTCGATGACGCAGCGACCACACAGCGCTCCAATAATGGAACCACAGTCGTGGAATTTGAATATTCGACCGCTCACGCAACACTGTATAGCATTAAGAGCTGTACTCATCACCAAGATAGAGTATTTCAAGGGTATACATGTGCCTTCACGAGCGAAGCTGTTGCAAAACGTCAGTTGGCTTAGCAAAGATGGACTTAGTCCGTTTAAGTGTAAGTAAGCTCAAGTGTAAATATGATATATGACTCAGTCGACACATCTAAGACAAAGCTGACTGATCACCAAGCATAAAATAGCTGATAATGATCACAGCTGGATTTAAAACACCTGCGCACACAACCTTTCTGTTTTTCTCTGAGAGCTGATTGATTTTTGCTGTTACTATTCAAGGAGTGCTCTCTCTCTCTCTCGTCTTTATCGGAAACGACATATTTGAACTGATTTGTGGTGTTGTACAGTATTGTAGCCCTTCCCAACCCCGTCTGGTGATGAGATATATAACGGCCTTCACCAAGCACCCATTCCTCTCTCTCTGTCTGTGTCTATGTCTCTGTCTGTCTGTCACACACACACACACACACACACACACACACACACACACACACACACACACACACACACACACACACAGAGACTAACCTCTTTATCATCACTGCTGTCATCATTGTCATTTTAGGTTGTCGTATCGGGATGTATCATGGCTGTGTGTATGTAACGTGTATGTGATGTGTATATCATGTGTAACTGTATGTAATGTGACATATTTCATATGTATGTACTGTATCTCCAGCCTACTATTGTGAGGCGCCCAGAGCTCCAGCAGGAGGTTGGGCGCCAGACAAATCCTCATTATTATTATTATTATTACACACACCAGAAATAGATACAAAGAGGCCACGACAAAAGAAAAAAAAAATCGTGAAAAATTTAATACAATAAGTGATTGTCAAATACAACGATCATACATCAAAGAAAGACCGAATGGATACTGCTCACATATTTCTTTTTCTAATTTGCATATCAACAATTTCCCGAGGTAGGGGTGGGGGAGGGGGGGGGGGTATTGTATTGTATATGATTTTTGAAAATTTATTTTTTGGTGTGTGTTCTGTTCTGGGCCCGTGTGTAGAACGAGGTTCATTTAACCCACGGCTACGGGCCTGACCTAGACTAGGACAAAACAAACCCCAAAACAAAATTAAATAAAAAAAGGAAGCGAAGAAAGAAAGACAAAAATCCTTCTATAATGGTATAGGCACCTCACTAGAATGGACCCGCTTCCTGATAAAAATACAAACAAACAAACAAACAAAAAACAAACAAACAAAAAAATTAACCCTAGAGTTAGTTTAGTTCGAGGTTAGACTCTAACCCGGGGCTAAACTCCCTAACCCCGACTTTTACATGCGGGCCCTGGGAGTGGGGTCAGGGGTTAGATGTTAATTAATTGTGTCAAATCGATGCAGGGAATTGCAATAACGCCCGTTGTCCATGCCAAAGACAAACTGTGCAGCACAGAATAAAGTATGTACCTTACAGCATGTGGGTGGGTGTTTGGCTGGGTGACTGGGGGTTTAACGTCTTTTCCACCACGTATGGGTGATATCAAAACGAGAAAAAGGGCCAGCACAAATATTTGGTCCAAGCCGGGATTCGAACTCACGACCCGAGCATTGAAAGTCAGGCCAACGCTCTACCATTCGGCTATCCCGGCTCCCCCACCCCTTACAGCATGTAACCAACCTCTAGGGTGTCTAGAGTACATACGTGACGGTGACGGTACAAAATCATTGCCAACGACTGAGCACAGAAACTTGTTGACAAATATTGACAAACGGACACGAGCAATTCTGAGCGTGGTTTGGCAGAACAAATTTAATACAAACCAACAAGAAAACAGCGCAAATACTGACGGAAGCGATCCGTGTAATTACATGAGCTCCGTGCTCCCCTTCCCGCCAGCACTCGTCGCGACACATGTGAAGACTTGTTCAGTGTTACCCTCAACATGTGTGCCACGCCTCAGTCAGTGGCCGCAGTCCACCTGTTGTCTTTAATTAAATTCTCTCACGGCAAATCGTTTTGTTAAAAAGAGCACACTTACTACAAACAGCAAAAACACGTCTGTTGTTTCATTAGTCGGCAAGTTTGGATGTTTTAACACTTTCACGCACTTCCTCGCACTATTTGGACGGACCCTTTGTTCACCAAAAGACGGAGACCGGGACACCGAGGTTGGTTTGATCACAACGAAAATTAATACTGAGTTGTCAACATTCCCGCACGGCAGCAATGTACAGTGAGACTGTTCTTCTCACATGCTTCACATCAACACGGGATGTCATCAAAATGCATGCGAACACCGGCCCCCATAGTGTAGTGGTTAGCACTGACTTCGGACCATGGACCGGGAAACCCGGGTTCGAGTCCCAGCCGATACAGGCGGGCTTCTTCTTACCTAGGTCGGCTCCTACCCAGAGCGGATGTGCTATGGGCCCAATGGGGAGGCTGTTGCCATACAGCCGAGATTAACCCACTTCACGGTTGCGACTTTGAGGGTGCTTCCCTTGGTATGACACGTCTTATGATGTGGATGACTACACGGCCGGCACCGCAGGTGCCGTAGTTCCCGGGCCTGGTTAACGCCGGGATATTTATGACAGGAAGCGTGGAATGTGGCCCTGTCCTGCAGTCCCAAACCACACGGACCCCCATAGCATCGTCTTACCATCATCCATCATCTCCATCATCATGCATAATAATAATAATTTAAAAAAAAAAACGCCCCAGCTTTCCAGCCCTCCATGATCTGAGAGGAAAAAACACTGCAGCTGGAAAAAGAGTTGGGGCAGAAAAAAATAAAAATGGTCGGGAGTGTTTCCCGTGCTACTCCGCTTCAAAAGTTTCCACGAAAATTACTCTCACGCAAAGCCATATGTATGTATAATAATTATGAACCTGCACATGTCTTTGCTATCAGCACAAGAACCAAACTTCGCATCTTCAACTCCAGCGTGAAGTCAGCTCTGCTCTACGGATGCGAAACATGGAGGACAACAAAGACGATGCAGCAGAAGATCCAGACATTTTTCAACACCTGTCTGAGGCGCATCTTCAACATCCGATGGCCAGAGAAGATACGAAACGAAGAGCTGTGGGAGCGAGCGGGGCAGGAACCAGTGGCCAAGCAGATCCTGCGGAGGAAGTGGGGCTGGATTGGACACACCCTCAGGAAGCCAGCATCCAGCACCACACGCCAAGCCCTGACATGGAACCCGCAGGGGAAAAGGGAGGAGAGGCCGGCCTCGCAACAGCTGGAAGCGGGACACTGAGGTAGAGCTATGTAAGCAGGGGGTCAACTGGACTGGAGTGGCAAGAGTAGCCCAGAACAGAGTGCGATGGCGACAGGTCGTCGATGGCCTATGACACGTCTTTGCATTGTAGCGACGCGTTAGTCAGAGTCGGTGTCTGGCTGATAAACGGCACCGTCTTTATTTTCAGTTTAACTCATTCCCTACTGAGCGATTTTTGCTCTGGCATTTCTCTAAGTACTGGTCATTGTAAGAGTTAGTTTTAAAAAAATATAAAAAAATTTCAATTAAACAATAACAACACAACACACTTCATGCCAATTTCACTCAGATAATGTTATTAACGTATGACTGCAAATACTGTTTAATATTTCAAGCATGTATCCCTCTGAATTACCAATGTAGAAAGACAAATAAAAATCCCCTCTTTTCTGTTACAACAGTATTACCCCCAAACACCACAGTCCGCTCGATGTCAAATCACATATTATCCACAGACTGTGTGACACTCATTCCCTAATTATTATCATTGCCATGACGGTGATGGCAAGTGAAGCGCTTGCATATACTGACCACCGTGATCCTGTCCTGATCAGCAACCAAGTGTTGCATAAGCCATGACTGGGATCGCAGTGATCAGTAGCGAGTGAGTTAAAGTCTCAGTGCGTATGGCAGGCATAGAACAGCGTGTATGAAAAACTTGCCATCAAATGCGTTGACTACGCGCATCAGATTCAGTCACTTGGCTCACAGTATGAGACCAGCGTGGTGACTCTTCCTGGTCGGCGTATTGGTTATTGTGGAAGTATACCGCGTTCTCAGCAGACGACGTTATTTGGTTGTGGACTGAAGACGAGCTAGACCGGCGGCACTGATTGGTTGTTTATTTTTAGAAGCTTTGTGTAGTCCCATTCGGTTCAGGAATGGACCGTAGGGTCAAAGAAAATCGTATTTCTCTAATATTAGAAGCGGCAAAGTCACGAAAACGGGCGCAATGGCCAAATGAAACGTCGTTGCATCTGGCAAGCAGCCTGAGAGGATTCGGAAAGCGCCAGTGTACCATCTGAGCGGTCACAGTGTTACGAGCATACAGGCTTTAACGCCGGCAAACCGACTTCGGTTGGAAAGACGTACTCGGTGAAACTCAAATTTGGAAATGGAAACACTCGGTGGTACTCAAAAAAAAAAAAAAAAAAAAAAAAGCATGTAGTGATTGCAGCAGTGAAACGTACTACTCAAAGGGAGCGAATAGGAGAGTGACCGCTGCAAGGAAGAGAACTGTAGTGATTGCAGCAGCGAAAGGTACACTCAAAGGGAGGAAATAGGTTTGTGACCGCTGCAAGGGAGAGCACTGTGCCTGTTCGTTGTGGTTGCAGCAGTGAAAGGTACCACTCAAAGGGAGGAAATAGGTTTGTGACCGCTGCAAGGGAGAGCACTGTGCCTGTTTGTAGTGATTGCAGCAGTGAAAGTGTTACGTGGTGAATGTTTGAAGAGCCCGTCGTCTTACCGAGCAATACGATGACAATCAGACCAACACTCTTCACGTAGCGAGTTGTTATATTGACTGCGAAAGAAGTCTCTTTCACTCACAAAAAGACACGTGAGCGCGTCGGAAAGTGATAACCGTGTGGAGTTCATTACACCACTTCTCTGGTGTCACACTGCACTCTCAAGCTTCGCACATAATTATAAGCTTCTCTCGTGCACACCCACCCACACAAACATCTCAGAGTCTTATATACAGTCATAACGTTCTAGCACATTCTGAACCCCTATCAAAAATCAGAACATAAATCACCTTATTACCATTTTAAAACTTAAGAAGAATCCAGAATTATCGAGTATCCGCCCGTCGAATCTAGGCGCGTTATATAACCACTTCTAATCGTAAACAGCTACAATCAAAACAAGGTCACGACTTCTAGAATCAGAGTTTTCGTGAGAACACTAGAAACTTCTGGATCACGGAAAACAGATTTAAATTACTAATACACAATATGAACTAAACACAGCAACTTCTCTGTCTCACTCTGACTTCTAACAAAACAAACAATACAGCTGCTATCAAAACACAAACGAAACAAGCAGCCACGCTCGTAACAGAAAGGTACCACTCCAAGGGAGGGAAAAGGTAAGTGAGCTGCAAGGGAGAGAACTGCCTGTATGGGTGGGTGGGGGGGGGGGATGGATCACTACATCTAGCAGTTCCCCGCACAAGAAAAGACTGATAGGAAAGGGCGAGGGAGGGGTGGGGGTGGGGGGGGATGGGGAGTGTGTGGGGGGGGGGGAGTAAAGGAAACTGAGAGGAGGTACTGTGGTGCTGTTTTGAAATACTCTGTGCTGGCGGTGCTACTACCTGGTGCGGAGTAGCACCCGAAACACTTACCGCCGTCAATTTTAACTACACCCCGTAAAGAAGTGAAGAAAAAAACATCACAGAACACGTGGCAGTCAACAGTGACTGAACATCATCAACACAGTCGTAAAACCAGTGTATAATTATACAGTTCGCTAGTCCGAATGAATAGCTCAATATAATCAGACACTTAAAAACTAGAGTGTGTGTCAACAATGTCAAACATCAACAAGCCTCGTGGTATCAACATCAACAAGCCTCGTGGTATCAACATCAACAAGCCTCGTGGTATGGTTATGACTATCTTCATTTGGTTTAAAAAAAAAGTGCCTGAGTGCTACGGATTTGATAGGCACCGGGCTTTTTAACATTTCATGGTAGATTCACATCGATGACCGACTATATTCACACGTGTTTTAATAACAACCAAAAAAAAGCAACACACACACACACACACACACACACACACACACACACACACACACACACACACACACACACACACACAGCTTCTCTCTCTCTCTCTCTCTCTCTCTCACTTGTGTGTCTATGATCTCATGCTTGGAAACTACAGTTTCAGTCAGTCAGTCAGTCAGTCAGTCAGTCAGTCAGTCAGCAACTCTCTCTCTCTCTCTCCCGGTTGGGGCCAAATATTTGTGCTGGCTTTTTCATCGTTGCCCCGTCTTTGATATCACCCGTAAGTGGTGGAAAAGGACGTTAAACCCCCAAACACCCACCCACCGAACCCATCCACCCTCACTCTCTCTACATCGCTCTCCTCGTTCAAGGAGAGCCTTCTCAAGTATTTACTTTCAGGCTCGGATCGCCGTGTTCTGCCGTGTGTACTCTCGATGTTACATGCCAGCAGTTACAGGTTTTGTTAGGTAGCCAAAAGATCCATGTCTCCACACACACACCTGAGTATTCTGTCGTATGTTTCCTGGATGTTACTTGCTAGCAGTTATAGGTTTTGGTTAAGTAGTTGAAAGATTCATGTCTCCACAGACCTGAGTATTCTGTCGTATGTATCTGGATTTTACTTTCTAGCAGTTATAGGCTTTATTTCGGTAGTCAAGCGTGTTAAAGCATGACATGTAATTTTGCCATGTGCATGTCAGGCTGTTATTCTCACGCTGACTTAATATTACCTTACTTGTAGTATAATAGATTTTGTTTTTGATGGGGGGGGGGGGGGAGGTCTCTTGTCTCTTCTTTTGTTTTACGTTTTGTACTTTATCAACGGCAAATTATAAACTGGCACGTGTGCTACAATTTCTACCGTTGGAAAATAAAGTTTCATTGTCATTCATTGTCATTGTCACTCTCTCTCTCTCTCTCTCTCTCTCACACACACACACACACACACACACACACACACACACACACACACACACACACGTCATCTGTCACACGTCATCTGTCACACGTCATCTGTCACACGTCATCTCTCACACGTCATCTCTCAACCCTCAAGTTCCCTCGGCGCACTTTGTAGATCTCTTTTTCGTGTGTATGCGGGATGTTCTCTATCTCCGGTTTGAAGAGCACCTTCCGTAATGTATCGTCGTCCGGGCGTCTCCCGAACACACTGATCCGGTAGAGAAGAATTTCCAGGGAGTACATCTGCTCTGGGGGGACGTAGTGGAAGGTGGTGGTCAGCTGGCTACAGCAGTCGATACCCTGAAACGCGGAAAGGAGAGTGAGGGCGTGAGTTTTTAGGGCATAACGTCGCGTAAGCAACACTGAGTAATTCGCGGCGCAATGTGCCTGCACTGCTTGAAAAGGGTGGGAGGGTGTTTTGGGGGTTTAACGTCCTTTTCCACCACATACGGGTGATATCAAAGACGGGGAAACGATGAAAAAGCCAGCACAAAGATTTGGCCCCAGCCAGGAATCGAACTCACGACCCGAGCACTGGAAGTCCAACGCTCTACCATTCGGCCACCCCGGCTCCCCCACTGCTTGAAGAAAACAACAAAACAAAACAAACAAAAAAAAGAGAAGTAACACTGAACAAATAATAATAATAATAATAAATTGCTTTTATATAGCGCAATATCCCAGCAGACGCTGGCTCAGAGCGCTCTACAATTACAATTACAGACACACACACACACACACACACACACACACACACACACACATACACACACACACACACACACACACACATACACACACACACACACACACACACGCACACGCACACACACACACATCCATGTCTTTTGTGTGATGTGGGAACATTCGTCCTACGAATCGTTGATGTAATAAAGGAACATGCCTTAAATTATGCGTCTTTTCAAATTTGCGTTATATTTCCTGAGACAGGGTACCTTAAGCCATATTAATATATATCGATCTTTCTTGTAAGTCAAATACTTTCAGATATACAGAGGGGTTTTATTTTGGACACAAATTTTTGATGTGATAAAGGAACGTCCAGACTGACACAAACAGTAGGTGTACTCTGGGAACCGAGCAGACACAAACTGCAGATTCAATCCGGGAACATTGACAATAACACGATAAATCAACTTTTGTAATCCTTTAAACCGAGTTTGTCCTTTACCAACCATGCTGAAAACGTTTTCATATAGTGATTTTCCTTGTATGTGGAAGGCTATAGGATATACAGAGGGGTGCATGTTGGACACAAATTGTTGATGTGATGAGGGAACATTCACGCAGACACAAACAGGAGGTTTAATCTGGGAACCGACCAGACACAAACTGAAAGTTCAATTTGGGAACCTAGACTATGACACGATAAATTATCTTTGTAATGCTTAAACTCGAATGTTTCATGACCAACCATGTTGGAAACATTAAAAATCATGTGTCATAAGTGGGCACCAGCAATAGGTTATGCATTCACCATCAAATTATTGTTGACAAATCACAGTGGTAAAGGCGTACCATCCAAGATACCTATACAGGTGCGAATTGACAACCTGCATTTGGTCGGCTGGTTTGCAGATTGGTTGGCTGGATTGATGAATGGTTGACTGTTTGGTTGAAGTTTTAATATCGCTCGCCGAAAAGATGGAGACGGCTCATTGGGCGATGGCTTAAGCGTTGTGTATTGTGTAGGCTTTTAGCTCTGCCCAGCCCCGCTTTGTCCAGCCTGATCATGTAATTACAGCCTTTCAGCACGAGTCCCACGCGCCTATTACCTAGGTGCGTAGTGCCGCGAGGGAGGGGAGGTGGGTTGGATAACTGCCGTACTGAAAAGATGTTTAAACTAGTCATGTACTGCCTTTTTTTCGGTTTTACCACAGAGAGAGAGAGAGAGAGAGAGAGAGACTCTGGCTACAGAGAAAGAGAGAGGGGCGGCATTGACGAATAAACAAAAGATAGTTTCTTTTAGGGTGAGGTGAGTGTGTGTGGGGGGGGGGGGGGGGCGGTCTACTGACGAGAGAGAGAGAGTACTTTCTTTCGATAGAGCGTAGTGGTGGTGCTCATGGTAACGTTCTCACTCGGCCATGAGAAAGTCTCACATAACTGTCACCAGGGCCCGCAGGTAAAAGTCGAGGTAAGGGATTTTAGCCCCGGGTTAAGGCCTAACCTCAAACTAAACTGACTCTAGGGTTAAATATTCTGTTGCTGTTTTGTTTTAAATCAGAAGGGGGTCCATTCCGGCAAAGTGAATATGCCGTTATAAAAGAATTTTTCGTCTTTCTTCGCTTCCTTTTTTAAAATTTGATTTTATTTTTGGGTCTCTTTTGTCTTACTCTGGGTTAGGCCAGTAGTCGTGGGTTAGATTAACCTCGAGTTTTACATGCAGGCTCAGGGTAATAACTGAAGTAACGGCCAAAACTGGTTCAAATGCAAGAAAAGGGAATAGAACATATTTTGTAGAATAGCGTAATTTTCGAAATAAAGTACCGATCCTACCCATCTTTCTCTCCGCCGCCGCGCCGTGCACCCGGCAGTCAATCTATGTATCTGGCGACTCCAACTTGTAACCTCTTTCTACGTACCTCTGACGCCAGATGCCACCTTGTGTCTTACATCATAACATTCAGAATGGATTCCCCTACACCACTATGACCGTTTCATGCCGACTGAAAGTCATCAGGCAAATTCTCCCGTTTGCTACCGCAGTGAAGCCATTTCACCGAATACAGTATCTGTGCCGTTAAACCTTATTTTCCACTACTCCGACGGCTACACTATACTGATGTTATATACCATTAGATTCTCTAAGCGGCTGAACGGCACGTTTTCCTCTGATATACTTTTTATCCCGACTTCATCAATATCTCCGCGGCAGTCAGTCTGTGTATTTGCCGACTCCCAACTTCTAACCTCTATCTAAGTACCTCTGACGGCTGACACCACATCATTACATTTAGCTTGCATTTCTCTACACTACTATTACCGTTTCATACCGGCTGAAAGCCATCAGACAAATTCTCCCGTTTGCTACCGCATTGATCAGCTATTACACTGAATCCAGTATCTGTTCCTTTAAACCTTATTTTCCACTACTCCGACGGCTACACTATACTGATGTTATATGCCATTAGATTCAGCAGTCAATTCTCGTTGTGCATCACTAGATGACTAAACGGCTCTACGACCAGTTATCCTAAAATACCCCCCCCCCCCCCGATCCTACCCATAATTATCCCCGCCGTTGTGCACCCGGCAGTCAGTCTTATGTATTTGCCGACTACCAACTTCTAACCTCTTCCTACATACTTCTGACGACTGGCACCATCTTGTGTCCTATACCATGACATTCAGCATGGGTTCCCCTACACTACTATGGCCGTTTCATAAATTAAATTTTTCGCGTTTGATACCGCACTGATCAGCCATTTGAAAATGTTCAGCCCACCAAATTTGGATAGGTTCAGCCAACCAAATTTGAAAAATAAATGCAATTCTAAATTCCGAAATTTAAATAGCTGACTGTCCCTTCGCACAACGTGATTGTAATGTGTTTACGTCCAATGTGTGAGAGAATGCGTGTGATTCACGTGAGCGTGCGTGGTGGGTTCAGTTCACGGTGCTTTGAGCCAATTCACGAAATTGGGTAAAGCGCCTATACAATACTCATTATTATTATTATTATTCTTTCACGGAACCCAGTACCTGTTTCTTTAAACCTTATTTTCCAGGGCCAGGACCAAAGCATCTCTCTCTCTCTTTCTCTCTCTTAAGACCCCAGCAATGAGCGGCCACACATATAATTTTATCTGTGTGCCGTAAAATCCACACTCCACAAGTGGTATCTGAAGCAGACGAGTGGGTGAGGTGTGGGGGGTTGGGGGTTTAACGTCCTTTTCCACCACATACTGGTTATATCAAAGACGGAGCAACGATGAAAAATCAGCACAAATATTTGGTCCCAGCCGGGATACGAATTCACGACCCGAGCATTAGAAGTCCAACGCTCTACCATTCGGCCACCCGAAAGCAGACGATAATAAGTCCAATTAGTGCCTTTTGCACACGAGAAGGTCACATAGCCGCTTTGAGTACTGCTTCCGAGACCACAAAAAGAAGGCTTAGGAGCCGCCATGGTTCAAAAGAAAATTCTACTCTGAAAAGGACGATACTTCTCGCAACACGTCACGACTCTTACATCAACATTCACTTTATGCCGAGTCCTTCGTTTATGTACACTGTACAGCCCATGCCCCATTTCAAGTTTCCAAAAAAACTGACGAATGTACACGTGCTGTTTTTGCTGATTTTATCCCCCCCCCCCACCCCCACGCGCGCCAACGGGTTTGCTGATACGATCTTGATTGCACGAGAGTATCGCACGGTGTTTTGCGGAACAAAACTGCTCCCCGTTGCTGAACGCCGAGTCCGGTCGGTCCAAATGGTGTGAGGACGTTCGAAGAAGAGCTCAGCTGAAATGATTAGACAGAATAATTATGCGTCTGCGGTAGGCCGGTAGTCGTGTTGAAATGAGAAAACAAAAAGTTTAGTAAGGACATCATGTGAAACATAGGCACGTGTCCTACTAACGCCTGTAGGGGTGAGATGCGGGTGTTTGCTGATTAGCTATTATATTGATCCATGGCGTGTCGCAGCTATTCAGGGCCAATGCAAGTCTTCACACCTTTCGAGACTGGTGCCGATAGGATGGGTCAGGGAGTCTTTACCTTTGTTACCGCTTTTCCTGATTAGCTGATAATCGAGCTAAACCGGGTACATTGTTTTAATTAACAGAGAGAGAGAGAGAGAGAGAGAGAGAGAGAGAGCACCCAGTATCCATTTCTGGGTTGTGACGTGTATACACTGGGCCCGCTTGCTAAAAACTAATAAGGTCAACGTGATATATGCCCGCTGGCGCGTGCCGTATACACTTCTTCACATGTCCCTGGTGTCTGCAACGTGTAACCAACCCGGGGTATTGGAAGCTCCAAGCCACCCTGGCGCCGCGAGCGTGTCCCGTCTTCGGGGTGTCTGCTGCGGGGTATTGGACGTTTCACACCACTGCGATACATGACTGCGAGCGGCGCAGGTGGTGGAAGTATTCTCGGAAGTATTAATCCACAAAGAGTGAAAAGACCTCCTTACTTTTTTGTTGTTAAACAAGAAGCCTAAAATTTGTCACGCACCACACAGTTAACTGAAGTAAATAAGTTAAAGATTCGTAACTATCAAAGTAACGACTTAAGGGTAATTAACAAACAGTGCGATACACAACAAGAAAGTGGAGAAAACTCATATGCGAGGTGAGGTTTTGTGTACAATGTTTGCTTCCTTGGTCAGTTACCATCTCAGCCCACACCTGCCCCCCCCCCCCCCCCCCCGGCCCCTAAGTTACCAAACACCATGACACCAAGGTGTTTCAGATATATTTGTTTAGTCCGTGCTGTTCAACGGTCGCAGCTGCTCGTACGCCATGATACCTAAATCGTTTAAGAAGGATTTTTCCTTCCATTCTTCTCTTCCTTTTTTATTTTTGTTTTTGTTGGTTTCTTTCATCCATCCTTCACCATTTTCCGACTTCTTTTTATTCATTCGCATGTTTACAATGCGCATTTCATAATAATAATAATAATAACAATGCGTCAGGTACAAGCTGTGCCGTCAGCTGCTTATCCTTTTTTGGTTAACGTGTCAGAGATAGCGTTAACCGGCTACAGCCGGTAAATTACCGTTTTGAAAACTGAAAATACCGGAATAAATTGGGCTGCCGGTAAAGGTGACCGGTTGGATCTTAAGATGACCGGCAGAAAAAAAAATAATTATGAAAAAAAGCCTAGCTGATTTCTTTTAGCGTGTGTGATGCACGTTAATAGCCACGATTACAACCTCACCCACCCCCACCCCCTCTCAACCTGTCGATGCGTCACTCTAGCGAGTCGCTACATTGTCTCTGTCAGCCGTGGTGTAGCTATGCAGACAGTATAGCGCGACCGTCTCTCTCAGTATAGCGCGAGTTTCTCTCAACTGGCTGGTTCGCTGCGACATTCTAACTACACACTTCCCGCCAAGGTCTCCAAACTGCAGTATAATAATATCTATTAGCGATAGGCGCGAAATAGCTGGAACTTTCGGGGCACTCGCGTTTGCTGTCAAGCCTGTCATAATTATGGCCGGGAAACAGAGATCTCTGCTTGCATTTTTTTCGAGGAATTCGGCAAGTAAGCCATCTGACACCTGAAGATACAGAGAGTGGCAGTCAGTCATTGACTGAGTCTTCAGCAAATGCGTGCGGTAGCGTTGGTCACAGTGGTGATTCGGCAGAGAGGCGAAGATGGACCACAGTCTAAAAAACCCAAGCGAGAATTTCGCGAGCAGTGGCGAAAGGATTATCTTTGGCTTAAAACGGACAGTGAGGACACAATTTCTACTGTCTGCATAGCTGTTTCTCAGGCCACCGCATAAATGTTTGGTTAGCATTGTTGCGTTCCAGCGGTATCTGCGGCTTAGTAGGGGGGGGGGGGGGGGGGTGACCGATCTCGTTTTCACCAGTACCGGTTTACTTTGCTGGGCTTGCCAGCTGTTTTTGATAGTACCGGCTGGCAAAATTTCTAGCGCCATCGCTGCGTGTACACGCACATTTTTTATCAGTGAAAAAAAAATTATTGCAGGACGAAAATTTATATATTTAACACTTAATGAGCACAAATAAGCTTTAGCTTATACAGTCTTCACAAAAAGTTAAGGACCAGTCAACATAATGGGTGACAGTTTCAATAAATCAGAAAAAAAAAATAAACGAATAAGATTTTTCCCGTAAAATTCGGTAGCAAGGTTAAGGGGTAATTAGTGAACATGGCGACCACTGTGTGGATGGCACGTGCGCGTCACACAGCATGCTTGGCGCGTTTGAAAATCTGCAATTCCGGCAAAACTAGACGGAGTTTCAGTGTTCAATGAGTGATACCTGGGGCTTTCTGCACGGAAAAAAATGAGATGCAGGTCAAAGAATGCATCCCTGGTTATGAACTGTGCTCATTTGTTTGCCTACATAAGCTGCTGTTTCAGCGATGTTCAGCACTACACCAGCATGCCACCACGACAAAAGTTGAATGATATTTGCAAGTGGTCCTTAACTTTTTGTGAAGGCTGTAGTAACGCTCAGGGTGAAACAAACACAGTGTAACGGTATTGCAATGGCAGACTAAATTAATCCTAAAATCTCATTAATCAATACTAGCGAGAGAGCGGGGGGGGGGGGGGTGTCTGTGTAGGTAGACAAAAAGATAAATACATGTATACATATAAAAAGATAAAATAAAAAGAGATAAAGACCCCCCAAAAGCAAGAAATAAAAAAAAATAAAAAAGATTAAAATTTCCTATGGTCTACACTAGACACAGTTAAGGAAGTATCAGTAAGCAGACAAAATTACTCCTAAAATCTGATAAATTTACACAACAGAAGAGAGAGAGAGAGAGTGGTGTTGCCAGGAGTTTTTTTGTTCGGCGATTTAGCCAAAACAGCCATGAAAGTTTCGGCTTTTTACAGAAAGTTTCGGCTCTCTCTGCCGAAGCAGTTTCACAAGTTTTTCGACTAGATTCCCTACTGTTACGTTCTCCCTCCACCTCCATGAATTAAAGATGTTCTGTAGATATATATTCCGCAATAAAACAAGTCTTTGGAGTAAAATAACAAAATTGAACAAACTTCATTTCCTTGAACTTTAGAATGCTGTCTACCAAACATTCAGCACAAATCCAAGAAAAAGTGGGACTTTGAGTGTGACTGTCCCTTGGAAATTAGTCCAGCCAGCACAGGAATCTCACAGAAACGGACATAATCGAGCCGATTCACTCGTGAAAACTTCGGCTCGGCCAGCCGACATGACAGACAGATTATCGGCTTTTTTAAAATAAAAAAAAAATCGGCTTTTAGCCGAGATCCGTCCCCAAACGACATCCCTGGAGAGAGAGAGAGAGAGAGAGAGATTGTGTACTCACAAAAAAATAAATAACAAGGAGGAACGGCCCCGTCCTACAAAGTTGTTTCTCCAAACTTCATTTTATTTTGTCTGTTTTGTTGTTATTTTTGCCGGTTCTCCCCTCTCCAAGTTCTACCGATGACACTAGATCCTCTACGACCTCGACCGATTAGCCACGTGACTGGGGGTGGGGCCGGGTGTGGGAAGAAGGGAGAGAGAGAGGCAGAGGGAGAGGGTGGGTAGGTGGGTGTTTTAGGAGTTTAACGCTCTTTTTTCACCACATAAGGGTGATATCAAAGACGGGGCAACGAGAAAAAGGCCAGCACAAATATTTGGCCCCAGCGGCCTGGATTCGAACTCTCGGCCCAAGCATTGAAAGTCCTACGCGCTACCATTCGGCCACCCTGGCTCCCCAGAGAGAGAGAAAGAGAGAGAGAGAGAGACGTCAGTTCCGTGAACTAAACATTTGACGTCAGCCTCAAGCAGGTCGTCATACAGAGAGAGAGAGAGAGATGACGTCAATTCCGTGAACTAAACTTTTGGCGTCAGCCTCTAGCACTGAGATCGTCTGAGGATGCTTGTTTATGTCCTGTGATTTCCCTACTGGCTTTGTGACTTCTCCGACTGAATTATTTTTCACATGAAATCTGGAAGATGTAGAGGGCTGATGAAATGTCGGAAGCAGTGACGATCCTTGCAGATTTGTCTGTGAACCAAACATTTGCCGTCAGCCTCACGCTGCTCGTCTGACAGATGATACCTCTCCATATCTTGTCATTTCCTTGTTGCTTTTGTGACTTCCGGGACTGAAGTAATTTTGACATAAAATCTGGAAGATCTAGAGAGCTGATGAAACGTGGACTTAAAGTGCCTTGGATTGTACTTACGAAATTGCAAAATTGGAACTTTTTTGACCGGCGCTTCTCGCAGAAACGTGAAAAAGTGTGTTTATCTAAAAGCTCTGTTATTCTTAATACTAAAGCTATTATATACAGGGGTGCCAGATTTCCGATTCAGATCGGATTTCCGATTTGAAATTTTACGTAAACTCAGATTTCCGATTTGGCAGAAAATCGTATGTTCGTTTTTTTTTTTTTTTTTGTTTTTTTTTTTTTGGGGGGGGGGGGGATTCCGATTTGTCGTTAGGTGGAACTTTCGCGAGACCGTCTTCGGTGGAGTAAGTTGCAATGGCCTGCCTCGCCTTCAAGTAGAAACACTTTTCGTAACCGCAAAATCGCGAAAAGAAACGAGTGGGGCGTGCAGGCGGCAAGGTCTCGTGCTGCACATACTGCGTAGTTTGCGGTAGCTTAGCATCCATGCGATCTTCGCGCCGATGAAGCATTTATCTGGATTTTTTAAAATCGAATAATTAAACCAACAGAAAGAAAAATACAATACGGATCGTTTCTGAGGGGCATACGCGACGTTTTAGCTACAAAAATACGCGTATGATGATCGTCCGACTTGGGCGTACGCGTGCCGGATTTTCCCAGAGCCGGCTCTAGCCATGCGTTCAGTCTTTACCGGCGTCGATAAAGCATTGAGCGGTTGTGTTTTCTTACGCAAAACTAAAACAGCTGAAAGAAAATGCATTATGGATCGTTTCTTAGGGCCAGACACGACGATTAAGTTACCAACAATTTGCCTAGAATGATCGTGCGCGTGGTACACCTGACTTGAGTACCGGATTTTCCCGAAGTCTATTTTAAGGCGAAAATCAATACAAAAAATCAATACTAGTGATCTCATTTGGGGAGGGACTAATCAAGATAACCATATAGTTAACAGTCAGGGCTTAAGATCTTCCACCGTGCTTTTGTCGGATTTCCACCTTTGGCTATAAATTCAAGTTTCTGGTCTCTCAAAAAGTGTTTCAGTCAGTCCGGCTTTGTCTGAAGCACTTAAACTGAATCACACACAGAGTTCAGTGTATTTAAAAACAAATCTTGGGGAGCATTCCCGTGCACACCTCTAGCTTAACAATTAAGCAGGCGTGCACTCCTGGCTTTGACACTTCATCACCATTACGTCCATAGTAAGTGTTAGGCAGTTTGTGGTAAACACACTGTGTAGTTTTACACAGATAAAGAAACGCCTGTGCTTTGAAATCAAAATGTGTACTTGCCAACTGTAAATTTGTATAAAGTGTCATCCTGTTAAGTGGGTCCGACTGTATTACAGATACACTTTGCTATTCAAAAACTACACTTTGGCACCCTCCTAAACCATGCTGAACCTTTCTCAGTTTCTGAGAGTAAACTGACAGGTCTTTTAATGTGTGGATTTTAGAGTTTGATTCTCCACAATGATTATTTGGATAAACTTGTGTGCAGCAACAAGAGGTCTATAATAGCTAGTCTAAGGGTTGAAATTTGAAGGGAAATGTGGTAGATAAGATAGCTATCAAATGCTCTCAGGTGCCATGAGAGGCCTAGAATTGGCTCTTAAATTTGGCAAAATTCGTGTTTTTTTCCGGGGGGGCGTTGCCCCCCTGGTTCCCCCCAGCAGGGCTCCGCCCCTGCACCCTGCCGGGGCCTAGGCGGCCCCTGGACCCTGGCCTGGGAAAAGAAGTTTCAGTATTTTCAAAATTGCCAGCTTTTACCCATGTACAAGTTGCAATGGCCTCCTCTTCAACTAGAAACACTTTTAACCGCAAAATTATAAAAAAGAAAGAGGTGGCGTGTTCGGCGTTTCTTGCATTCCGATTTTGAGGGCTAATCCCCCCCCCCCCCCCCCCCCCCCCCGCTTGTCAATTTTTTCTGGCTTTCCTTGCATTCCGAGTTGTGGCTTTTCAGATTTGGCAAAACATCTTTAAGTGGTTTCAGATTTGTAGGTCCCGAGTTGCTAGCACCCCTGGCTATATAATAGTGCAATAGTTCATGTCATATGTGCAGTTGTCACAAGTGACAAAAATACCGGAATGATGAGTAATTTGAAGGAGTCTTTTCATAGATATTTGGCCTTATATGCAAACCACCCCTACCTCGGAAATATTTTTCTTACACAAAACCTGTCAGAGCTACAGAGCTGTGCTACGAAAACAGGCAGTATAATTGGATGATCTTCCCAATTTCAGAAAATAAAGCCATTTGAACATTTTTTTTCGAAAAAATTCGTAACATGACCGATTTTTTTAAAATCGGCGATAACTGTTCTCAAAATGCGGCAGGATAAAAATCATGAAAAATAGCTCAAAGTAAAAAGCCATCCGGCGAGGTGGTTTAGCAGATAGCCATCATTACATCCGTCCACACACACACACACACACACACACGTCATTCCCTCCAAAAAGAACGCAGCAGCAAAGTGTGCACGTAAGGTGTCTATGACGCAGATTTCGTTACGTGACTGTCTGCGTGAAAGTAAGTATTGTGTGGAGAAACGTCACAGTCTTGTTTTGTATCACTGAAACTTGCTGCTGCGCGTAGCAAAATCTGCCCCGTCTCATAAAGTTGTTTCTCTATAGAGAAACAACTTAAAAACGTGATGGTGTGGAGTGGGGTTTGCAGGCGCACAAATGTGGTAGTGAGGGAGTCAACGCATGGTTTTTAAAAAAAAAAAAACAGTTTTTAATACCACTATAAGGAGCGGTGTACTATGTTGGTATTCTGGTGCAGCGTGGTTGCAGTGAAGGCTAGATGGCAAAGATCGTAGATGGACAGAGCAGAATCGAACATTCGCAGGGCTGAATTGGGACTGTGCCCCGCGGCGTGGGGCTGGGGTACTTATAGGGAGATCACGTGCAAACCATCAAAGCAACCCTAGGGTGCGTAGCTGGAGGAGAGTAGATTCACGGCTAGAGGGGAGAATGTGTTTGTCAGCACATGGAAAACTGATGATAGCGGGCGTACTATAGCAGCTAGAACTTTCAAACAAACGGCAGCTAAAAGGCCTGAACAATACTTCAAAATGGCATACGTTTGGAACATCACAGAAATTTTCCTATCACCGATTGAAGAGCGTAAAGCCAGGGACCACGCACTGAATTTAAAAGGGGTGAAAATGGCAAAATGCACCCGTAAAACTATGAAACAGCGCTAAAAACAAAACATGATTAGAAAGTACAACTCTCCTGAAACTACTACAGTTTACAGGGTAGTGCTAGGTTGAACGACTGTGGAGATATTTAGCACTAAAAGGACACAAACAAACACAGCTAATTGGCACATGTGCCACCGTGGATCTACACACTGCGCGCGTGCCTGACTGGGCACGCGGCGGCTCGTGGCATAGCGCTGGCCAGAGAACAGAGGGGGTAGTGGGGCCAGAGACCAAAATAGTGGCCAGCGGGTGGGAACCACGGCTAAAAATAATAAATAATATAATAATCGCTGGGCTGCGCTAGACACTGTTAAGGAAGTATCAATATCTGTATTTTCTGGTCGAAACAGTTCTTGCCAGTAACCAATGTTTTTGAAGACATTCTTTCTTCCGAATGACCCGGCGCACATGGCGTATGGCAAGGACTGCAGTTATCCAACAGAAACAAAATCCACGTTTCGAGCATGCGCATCGAAGGCATTTCCCCAAGTTTAAATAGATTGCCGAGTAAGCTCGTCCACGCTCTGGCTACTCCCGCGTCACGGGTCTGCCTTCAAACGTTAGGAACAAGAGGACAAAAGGGGCTGTTTCGCAGATCAAAGGCGCCGCTACAGAGGGGCGGAGCATCAACTCCCGCGCCACACCCGTGCTGTAAGAGGCGAGGGGACATGGCGGCTCTCAGACGATGAGATCAAAAGGAAGTGGGCGGAGCTTCAGTTCCCCTGAGACAGAGCGCGCACCCACTTCAGGGCTGCCGTGACGATTGCGGGGACTGCTTGACAACAGAGACAACGATTAAGCGGGTATTCCTTCTTGGCGGCCGGGACAGGTAGCCATACCGGAGATCGATCTGGCCTGTTTTAGCGGCTCCAACGCATAGTGACGGAGGAGACCAAATGACCGGCTGAGTACAATAATGTTTTAAACCGGGCACTTGCCTTTTGCTAGAAAGCCAGTAAGATTTGACATGTTTTATAGTTTAGCTGTTATTTCCATCAAGCCGAGTATTTTGATCCAAGATGCAAATCAACACCGAGCTTTACCTCAGTAAAGGCAATTTTTTCCGCGAAAAAGCAGCCGTCAATTCCCCCTAGGCCTAGGTATAGGTAGCATGACGCTTTCACTGTCACTTCGCGGAAAAACACGCGTTTTTTTTTGTTGTTGTTTTTTTTTTTTTTTTTTTTGGGGGGGGGGGGATTTCTAACCTCGGCCTGTGCTGCTGTTTCTGCAAAGACTTCTATAATTTATACATAAAAAGAAAGGACACTGTCTCCTCTTTTCAACCATTGTATTTGTATATTTGTGTTGGCCGAGCCTACCCCCTCCCCCCCCCCGGGTCTTTCCCATTTCTGTCTTTCGGGGATCACAGTAAAGAACTTCAGTTTAAAAATGGGGGTTTTGTCGGAAATGCTCGTCCACTGGCCTTAAACTGGAAAAGGGAACACAAAAATGCGCGGTACGGATGCTGCTGTACAGCATCTAGTCAATATTAAGTACAGAATGAGGGACAGTGCAAACAGTGCTATTGTTTGCCACTGCAGCTTCAAGGGAAGGGTTCACTAAACGGTGCACGTGAAGCGTTGGAATAACAAAACGACATCCCCGCGTTAAATTAGTTTGGCGTCGCCTAGAGATTTCACGGGTAAGTGCCAGCTGGCAACTTGTGTACTGAGCCACGCACGCAGGAGAGCGAGTTGTCATGTGAGGCGACACGGTCCAATTGGCGCTGCTTGATCTGCACTCATCAAATCAACTTTGCTTTGTGCTGCCGTCAGAGTGGACCTTTAGTCTATTGCTCTGGGGCCAGCACCGTGAGACTGTCTCGTGGCCGAGTTAGAGGTATCTGCATTACACTCCCTAAAAAAAAAACAAAAAAAAACGTCAACAACAACAACAACAACAACAACAACCAAAAAACCTACAAAAAAACCCAACCCAACTCTCTTTATAAGAAACCCTCTTTCTCCGCTTTTTCAGTGATCGCACTGAAGAAAGTCAGTTTCAAAAACTGTATTAAGCGGCCTGAAGGATGAGAGAGTGGGATACGGACCCCCCCCCCCCCCCACCCAACTTCACTTGTGTGGCCGCCAGTTTTGGCCGTTACTTTATTGCCCTGGTGACAGTTATGTGAAACTTTCTCACGGCCGAGTGAACACCACCACTACGCTCCATCAATAGAAATCTCTCTCTCTCTCTCTCTCTGTTTCTCTTGTCAGTAGACACCCCCCCCCCCTTCCCAAACACACACAAAGACTCGCCTCACCCTCAAACTATCTTTTGTTAGCTTGTCAATGCCGCCTTACTCTCTTTCTCCATAGCTAGACTCTCTCTCTCTCCCTCTCTCACTCCATTGCTAATTGCCTGCTCATTGTTTTAATCACTACTTCCATAATTAGCTCTTCCGTTTTTTATTGATTATTGTTTGTTAATTGATTAAATCTTCGTAAATTAGGGGGAGCCGGGGTGGTCGAATGGTAGAGCGTTGGACTTCTAATGCTCGGGTCGTGAGTTCGATCCCGGCTGGGGCCAAATATTTGTGCTGGCTTTTTCATCGTTGCCCCGTCTTTAATATCACCCTATGTGGTGGAAAAAGACGTTAACCCCCCCCCCCCCCCCGAAGTAAATTAGTGTTTGTCGGGGGGGGGGAGGGGGGGTCTTTAGTGTAGCAGGACATTGTAGACAGGTAATTTTCTATCTTTTTTGAAAGAAATCTCTCCCCGTCACCAACCTCACCACTTCCTCCGCCCCTCCCCCCCCCTCCCTCCTCGCCTCGCCTCGCCTAGCCCAACACACCCGCACCATACCCCAGCTCTCTCTCTCTTTTTGTTTATATGTCCAGAATATAAGGAATTACGTGAACAGTACATCCCCTCAAAATTTTACAAAAAAACCGTCACAATTTAGATTCTCTGTGATCATGGCAGACAGTAGCCAACTCTTAACCCGCAACCTATCCTTGTTTGTCTATAAAGCTATGGAACACAGGAGTAAGGTACAAGCCATAGTAAGTTAAATATGCTAAGTATGGAGGATATATCCCTACATGGTCCAACCCTTGTCGTGGGGTAGTGGCTTGTGTACCTCAATGACCCAGAGAGCTACGCCAGCGGGAGCACGTGCTCCTGGCAGGGTCACCCAAGCTGGACAGGTCGAAGGGTAGAGGTCAGACGAATGTGGACCACCTCTCCAAGAGGCTAAACGGGTTTGCGTAGGGTTAACAGCCCTACCTGTAAAAAAAAAAAACATAACGTTACAGAAGCATCGACAGCAACAAACCAAAACATTCACCTGGGCAAGGAAGGGTCTCCATCCCGGAGACCTATGACGCATTGCAGTGAAAGCCGAAAGGAAGCTGCAAGGCCGACCCCCCTTCTAACACCCAGGACAATGACGAGAGTAGCCACATGGAACATCAGGACAATGTATGAAGTAGGAAGGACCATACAAGTAGCAAGAGAGATGAAGAACTACAAGATAGGAGTACTGGGACTGAGTGAGACAAGGTGGCTACAGACAGGACAGCTGAGATTTTCATCGGGAGAGCAATTGCTGTACTCGGGACACACAGAGGATGGAGCCCCCACACTGAGGGCGTGGCCCTGATGCTGGCACCGGAGGCACAGCGGGCACTCATCGGCTGGGAACCTGTCAACTCCCGCATCATCACAGCCAAATTCATCACCAAGAAGAAAGACATCAAGCTAAACATCATCCAGTGCTACGCTCCCACAATGATGCGGAAGAGGAGAAAAAAAGACGACTTCTACCAACAACTACAGACAGTGATAGATAGAGGAGGAGCCAAGGACATGACCATACTGATGGGAGACTTCAACGCCAAGATTGGATCAGACAACACAGGCTATGAGAACACCATGGGAACACACGGACTGGGACAGATGAACGAAAATGGCGAGCGCTTTGCAGACTTCTGTGCCCTGAACCAGCTAGTGATAGGAGGCAGCATCTTCCCACACAAGCGCATCCACAAGGCCACATGGAGATCGCCGGACCATGTCACGGAGAACCAGATTGATCACATCTGCATCAGCCGGAAGTTCAGGAGATCGTGCGAGATGTGCGCGTGATGAGGGGTGCCGATGTATCATCAGACCACCACCTTCTTGCTACAACACTGAGACTTCGGCTTAAGAGACACACCAACGCCAACAACACACGGACCAGGTACAACGTTGGCCTACTCAGGAACACAGAGACACAAGCAGCATTCCGGATCAGCCTTTCCAACAGGTTCCAGCCACTGCAAGACCTGATAGAAGACAGTGGAATGGATATCGAGACACAGTGGGAACACAGCAAGAAACTCTGGCACGACACATGCGAAGAGGTCCTTGGCAAGAGAAAGACCCAACATAAGGAATGGATCTCTGCTGATACCATCCAGAAGCTGGAAGTTAGGAAAAAGAAGAAAACTGCACTGAACACGAGCCGAACAAGAAGAGCTAAGGCAAGGCACAGGAAGAATACACCAGCTGACAGAGAAGTGAAGAGGAGCACCAGAAAGGACAAGAGGGACTACATCGACAACCTGGCCAATCAAGCAGAGGAAGCAGCCGGACAAGGGAACCTAAAAGACCTGTACCAGCTGACCAAGAAGCTCGCGGGCAAGTTTCAGCAGACAGACAAACCAGTGAAGGACAAGAACGGGCACCCACTGACAACAACTGAGGAACAGCTGAAGCGATGGGCAGAACACTTCAGGGAACTGTTAAATCGCCCCATCCCTGAAACACCACCAGACATCCCGCCAGCTGAGACAGAACTACCTATCAACTGCGACAAGCCCTCTAAGGCGGAGATCAGGAAAGCCATCATGACACTGAGAAATGGGAAAGCTGCAGGGCCAGACGAGATACCAGCAGAAGCCATCAAAGCAGACACAGAGACAGCCGTCAACATGCTGCACAGCCTATTCAGCAAGATCTGGGAGAAGGAAGAGGTGCCAGCCCAGTGGAAAGAAGGGATCGTCATCAAGCTGCCAAAGAAAGGGGATCTCAGGGACTGCAGCAACTACCGAGGGATCATGCTCCTGTCAGTGCCAGGCAAGGTTCTCAACAGAATTCTACTGGAGAGGATGAGGGAGGCAGTCGACCCTATGCTCGACCAGCAGGCGGGCTTTCGCAGGAACAGGTCCTGCGCTGACCAGATCGCCAGCCTACGCATCATTGTTGAGCAGTCACTGGAGTGGAACTCCCCCCTCTACATCAACTTCATAGACTATGAGAAGGCCTTCGACAGTGTAGACAGAGAGGCGCTGTGGAAGCTGCTAAGGCACTATGGAGTTCCCGGGAAGATCATCTCCCTGATCCAGTGCACCTACAAAGACATGAGCTGCAGGATTGCCCATGCCGGCCAGTTGTCAGAAAGCTTCGAGGTGAAGACCGGAGTCCGCCAGGGATGCCTGTTGTCCCCGTTCCTCTTCCTCCTGGTCATCGACTGGATCATGAAGACCACCACAACAGGCAGGAAAAACGGGATACAGTGGACACTCTGGGCGCAGCTGGATGACCTCGACTTTGCGGACGACCTGGCGCTCCTGTCTCACAGCCACAGCCAGATGCAGGACAAGACTACATGCCTGGAAGCCACATCAGCCGGAACAGGGCTCAAGATCAACAGGAGGAAACCGAGCTGATGAAGATCAACACCACTGCCAACACACCAGTCACAGTCGGTGGAGAGCCCATCAGGGAGGTAGAGTCCTTTGTCTACCTGGGGAGTGTGGTTGATGGACAGGGAGGCACAGACCGAGACGTCACAGCCAGAATCGGCAAGGCAAGAGCAGCAATGGTCATGCTGAAGAATATCTGGACATCCAAAGTTGTCAGCATAAGAACCAAACTTCGCATCTTCAACTCCAACGTGAAGTCAGTTCTGCTTTACGGATGCGAAACATGGAGGACAACGAAGACGATGCAGCAGAAGATCCAGACATTTCTCAACACCTGTCTGAGGCGCATCTTCAACATCCGATGGCCAGAGAAGATCCGGAACGAAGAGCTGTGGGAGGAACCAGCGGCCAAGCAGATCCTGCGGAGGAAGTGGGGCTGGATTGGACACACCCTCAGGAAGCCAGCATCCAGCACCACACGCCAAGCCCTGACATGGAACCCACAGGGGAAAAGGAAGAGAGGCCGGCCTCGCAACAGCTGGAGGCGGGACACTGAGGCAGAGTTATATAAGCAGGGGACCAACTGGACTGGAGTGCAAGAATAGCCCAGAACAGAGTGCGATGGCGAAGGGTTGTCGATGGCCTATGCTCCACGTGGAGCCAGGGGCCTAAGTAAGTAGTAATGAGATATATACATATGATACATATCATTAGTTACGAAACCTGAATATATGGAGCGTGCGTGCTCATCCTACCCCCCCCCCCCCACCCCCAAATTTTCAGTCTTGGGCCGAAAGCCTACTGAATAAATTGATTTGTCTCTCTCTCTCTTTCTGTGAAAAACTATGTGGCCATAGTTGTCAAAGACATTCTCTGTCTGTCACACTCAGTAAAACACAGTAGCTAATTTTTGCATGAACTATGCATCTGAGAGTATAACTCGGGAAACTTTCTCTCTGAAAGTCTCCCTGATACAATTCCGTTAGTTCCCTCTCTGGTAGTATAACTCACGAAATGTTCTCACGTCTCTCAAAGTCTCCCTGATGCAATTTCGTTAGTTGTCAACTCTCTCTCTCTCTCTCTGATATAAATCCATTAGTTGTCAAAGAAAATATCCCTCTCCCCCTCTCTCTGAATAATTATATGGCTTTACTCGTCAAAGAAATTCTGTCTGTTTCATAGAGTAACACAGTTGCGAATTTTGTCATGAACTAAGCATCTGATAATACAACTCAGGAAACTTTCTCTCTGAAAGTCTCCCTGATACAATTCCGTTGGTTGTGAAATCCCCCTCCATTCTCTCTCTCACTTTCTGGTAGTATCACTCACGAAACATTCTCTCTCAAAGTCTCCCTGATGCAATTCCGTTAGTTGTCAAACCCCCCCCCCCCTCTCTCTCTCTCTTTGATACAATTCCGTTAGTTGCCAAAGAAACTCTCTCTCTCTCTCTCTCTCTGGATAACTATATGGCTTTAGTCGAGTGTTTCCAGCTTGTGCAGAGTGAGTTTTACGGGCATAAAGCCACGCAAAGCTTGTGCAGAATAAAACCCTGACTAACTAATTAACTGGCTTCAATTGTTAAAGAAATTCGTTCTGTCTGTCACATTGAGTAAAACACAGTAGCGAATTTTTGTCATGAACAATGTATCTGATAATATAATCAGGAAACTTGCTCTCTCAAAGTCTCCCAGATACATTTCCGCTAGTTTTCAAATGCCCCCCCCCCCCCCCCGTCTCTCTGTGTGATACTATTCCAGTAGTTGTCAAAGGAAATCTCTCTCTCTCTCTCTGACTTGGTAAACCACAGCATTTTGTTGGAGAAATTATCTATATACATGTACATCCCTGATCCTAAGACAATCTCCTTATTTTATCTTCAAGGTAGAAGGCAGAAAGTCTACCACAATGGTGCGTTTTCTGAGGAAGGTGTTGTAAGCTCGGTATGCCCCAGAGGCTCTATCCTTGGCCCAGTTTTCTTTTGTTTATTCATCAATGATATGCCCCTCTCCATCTCAAACTCTAATGTAAGCTGTGATATGTTTGCTGACGACTCCACGCGCCATGCGTCGGATATGGATGAGTCCAAAGTAAACGAAGTATTGCAGCATAGCCTCATTGAAGTCTCCCAGTGGTGTAAAAGTCAACCACATGGCAATCAATACCTAAAAAAAAAAAAAAAAACCCTAAAGCATGCTAATGACAACGTGCCAAAATCAACAACGCAAACTATCTCCTCTGCGGTTGTCAGTTGGATCGGAGTCCATCGAGCAAGTCTCAAACCACCGTCTACTATGTGTCATAATTGACGACCAACTCTCCCTGATGCAATTCCGTTAGTTGTCAAAGAAATCTCTCTCTCTCTCTCTCTCTCTCTCTCTGTGTGAATGATTATACATGTACGTCTCGCATGGTTAAAAAAAAAATCTCTCAATCTGTTTCACTCAGTAAAACAGTCACGAACAGTATCGTAAACTATGTATCTGGTAATATATAGCTCACGAAACTTTCTCTTCCAAAGTCTTGCCGATACAACCCCCCCCCCCCCCGCCCTCTCTCTCACTCGCTGCATGATTATACGTCTTTAGTAGTGAACGAAATTCTCTCAATCTGTCTCACTCAGTATAAAACAGCCGGGAACTGTGTTGTGAACTTTGTATCTGGTATTATGACTCAAAACTTTCTCTCTCTTCCAATGTCTCCCCAAGACAATTACATCTTCCCCCCCCCACCCCCCCTCTCTCTCTATCTCTCTCTCTCTCTGTGCGATACGATTCCGTGAGTTGTCAAAAGAAATCTCCCTCTCCCTCTCTCTTTGAATAATTATATGGTTTTACTCGTCAAAAATTATTCTGTCTGTTTCGCTGAGCAAAAACATGGTCAAGATGCTCAAGCCCCCCCCCCCCCCCCCCGGCTCAGTGAAAGAATTCATTAAGAGACAGTTTTATAAGCAGAGCGGAAGGCCGAGTCAGTACTTGCTGAGCGGACAGATAAAGGAAGAGAATTCCAAATAGTCGGTGCTGCAGAAAAGAAAGACCTTTCTCCAAAGGTTTTAGTGAAGACACGTGGTTTGCAGAGTGTGAGAGTGGATGAGCGAAGTGTTCTTGTTGGTACGTAGACTAACTCAGAGAGATAAGAAGGTCCTGACTGACTAATGACACGGTAGCACATGCAAGCAATCTTAATGCGAGCCCCTGGGGAGCCAGTGCAAAGTGCGGAGGTGTGGGGTGATGTGATCTCTTCGCGAAACTCTCAGAACTAGGCGTGCCGCATTGTTTTGTAACCTTTGGAGTCACTGTAAGATCCTTCGGGCTGTTTACAAGGAGACCATTACAGTAATCCAAGCGTGAAAGCACAAAAGCTGACACAAGAGTCTTTGTAGCCTAAACTGAGAGGAAATGACGAATAGAGCTAATACGACTGAGCTCAAAGTTCACAGTAGGGATGATGTTCACTACATGGGCATGCATAGTCAAGTGTGAGTCAAGAACAACACCAAGATTCTTAGCTGATTTGGCAAATGGAACAGTAGCATCACTGACAACAAGAGTATCAGGTAATGGACCAGCGGACATAACTGATATCCATAGCCAAAAGCTGTTTATTAATGCACACATAACCTCTCATGTTAATTATGCCTCCACTGTTTGGGATGGGTGTTTTGGTTTTGTTTTGTTTGTTTTGTTTTGTTGTTTTTTGGTCGTTAGTGTTACATGATATGTTCTTAAAAGAGTCTAGCACAGCCCAGAACAGACCCCCCTCCCCTCCTCCCACGACCATTGTGAGTACACATAGAGCTCCCCCACCTCCCCGTCACTCTGCCATCGCAGTAACGTCACACTTTATGCCTTTCCTTCGCAAGTCCGCTTATAGACAGATTCAAGAGTCACCATTTTCAGCAGTGTGGGAATCACGGGGAAGCCGTTGTATGCACGTCATTCGTGACGAATTGCATACCGGTGTGGGCATGGCGCCACCATCTTGTTGATACAAACATCTAAACTTACGAAAAACAGGGCTGCAAAACTGGCAAAGCACGTGGGTTTGAAAGATGTCGGTTTGCCAGTTATGCTGCTTTTCGTAAGTTTAGATGTTAGTATCAACAAGATGGCGGCACGATCATTACGTAATAGGGGTAATCATCGAATTTTGTTCAATATCCCGGGGAGTTGTGCAGAAAGTGAAGATTAGAGTGTAGCAAGATATGTAGATTTGGACAGCGGTTTTCCTGATACCATCGGACATGCAGAAGAGTTGGAAGAAAATAACTTTGATGATGGGAACGAGAAGGTGATCAATCAACGCTAATCGAGTGCCAGTGGGAGGTGGCAGATGTGTTCTGTGTGGGGAGGCCAGGAAAGTCGGAGAGGAGTGAGTAGAGGCAGTACTGGGAGGCAACGAGTGAAACTAGAGGGAGTGCTGCATTAGATCTGAATCTCACGGCTGTTTGGATAAACATATACACAGACAGTAACCAGTCTACGAAGGTGAGAATGGTCCTGCTGTGTTTCCCCCTGCTGATTGCATCATGATAGACTTTTAGGATATTCTTTTCCCTGGACTTTGTCATGTTGTTGCAGAGCACTGAACAAACCTGTATGCTAGACAGAGGTGTGTGCATTGGTGCAGCAGGAAGGGTGGAGGGGTGGGGGGCCCGAAAAGCTGGGCACACTGTGCATTTTGCTGTGTCGCATGTGCTCAGTGGTCTGTACATAGGTGTTTCAAGTATGACCTCAGGCAATATAGAGATAGCTCATGAAAGACATCACAGCAGTAAATGCAGTAAGCCTGCAGTACAGCTGAAGTCAGTTGCATACCAAAGTGTTCTGTGTGTGTTTGAACAGTCTGTGAAATAACATGCAAGGTCAGTACAAACAGAAACCATGCACAGCATCACGAAATGTTTTATCTTTTGGAACTGACTCGCAGGGTAAATCTGCACACTGGTGGATGAAATGTACATAACAAGGTTCAACTTTTACTTTCACTGCTTCAGGATGAATATTTCCATAAAACTGGCAAATATGCTTTGAAAATCAAACATGAGGCTAGAAATAGATGAATGGTGTCCCTTTGGGATACAGTTGTCTCCCCGTTTGTTTCCATTGATGATAAGTTTGTGCTCATTGCATTCTGTATTCAATATCCTTTCAGATATTATACTGTTATTAATATAAAATGAGGGGTATGTGTACAGTAAACCTAAGACTGATTGTACCCACAAACTGTCATTTTTTCAAATAGTTCTGCAAAGGAAAGGGTTATTTGTTCCACCTGAGCATTACTACAGGCTCTTGATTTTGCTCAGTAATTGTTGTGTTAATAAATCCGCTCTGGAAAAACAAAAATCTCTTTCCGTCTCTCTCTGACCACCCATATGGCTTTAGGTGTCAAAGAAATTCTCTGAGTAAAGCACGGTCGAAAACTATGTATCTGATTGTATAACTAAAAAAAATCCAACAATAAAAAATCAAAACATACAACAACAACAAAACACATTACTGTGGAATTTGACATGGACTGAAATCAGTATGTGTACTTTCATCATATTAAGTCACCAGAAAGTGTCTTTGCTTCAGGTGGCGTGGGGGGGGGGGGGGGGGTGGGAAGACAGCATAACTTTCAAGCATATGCCAGTGTTACGAGCGTGGCTGTGCCTCTTGTTTATATTTTGTTTGTATGCTGTAGGATAACAGCTGTAATGCTTTTTTGTAGCTTTGGTGAGATAGAGAAGTCGCTTTGTTTAGTTTATATTCTTTTATAGTAATGTAAATCTGTTTCCCGTGATCCAGAAGTTTCTTTTGTTATCACGAGTATTCGAGAAGTGGTGACCTTGTTTTGGCTGCCCCCTTTTACCCTCGGGCGACGGTATGCACTTCGGGCCTAGGGCTCAGTCGCTCGGAAATCTCGTGCAAATCGCTTTGTTCTGACCTGTTTACGATTAGAAGGTGTTATATAACGCGCCTAGGTTCGGCGGGCAGGTACTTGATTATTCTGGATTCTTCTTTAGTTTTAAAATAGCAATAATGTGATTCACGCTTTGATTTTGATTGGTTCTGTTATAAGAGTGGTCCAGAATGTACTAGAATGCCGTTACTGTATATAAGGCCCGGAGATGTTTGTGTGTGTGTGTGTGTGTGTGCACGAGAGAAGCTTGTAATTGCGAAGCTTGAAAGTGCTGTGTAACACCAGAGGTTATTCCGAAAATGTATTCTTAGCAACATTCAATGCAGATAAAGCAAATGTTCTACTGGTTGTCTTATTTCCCTTTCATCCCTATTCCTGTGACCTTGACCCCTCAGGCCAAGGTTACCCACATTATGCACATGGAAGTATTTCATACACACTGCATGTGTCGTAAGCATCCTATTATGGCACGCAAATAACAAATCCCACACTTTAGACCGCGAAAACAGTAATGTCCCACCACCAGACAACCAAAACAAAACCCCCAACAATTCAGCGGCTGGGTGTTTGGGAGTTTTCCGCCATATATGGGTGATATCAAAGATGGGGCGATGAGAAAAAGGCAAGCACAAAATATGGTCGAAGCTGGGGTTCAAACTCACGACCCGAGCATTGAAACCCCAACACTCTACCGTTCGGCTATCCCGTCCCCCTATTTACTGGAAATCAGACAGACGAAAACGGGGTATAGAAAGTGATTTCATGCATTGACCATTGGGTGGTGATCTTTTATTTGCAGGCTCTTAATATAATATCAATTTAAGTGTTACAGTGATTTTGTCTTAGTTCTTTACCTGCACCCCAAAACAGGAATTAACAACAGTAGCGGACTGTTTCACACTGCCTTAGAATATAGAGCAAACCTGTCTCTTTAAAATAATATTTTTGGAACGCTGGCCATTTTCTTATCACTTCGTTGTGGTGGGGTCGTTAAATCCCAATTAACCAACCATATATGTGAAGATCAAAATGACTTTGAAAGAGACAACTGTGCGAAAGTGGTTGTCCATCAGATATGGTGGTGTGTTATTGTGGTGACTGGATTGTAATATTGTTGCACCAGATAGCGGGGGTGGGGGGGGGGGTAATTGGTAGACAATGGCAATTGGATTACTTGTGGGGATAGTTTTAAGTGCTGTTGAAGGAATGTAGGAAGTGATTGTTGGGTGTCAGAAGGTGTTATGCCTGTAACAGTGGGGTGGTAGGCTTGTGATTTTTTTGTGTTTCTTGCGCCTGCATGGGTGTCGTTAGTGGACTGCAGGTTTTGGTACATATATAGTGGGGTAGAACTGTCGTTACTGTATGTTGGTTGTTGGAGAGGAGTTTGGAGGGGGAGGGGGCTGGATGGCGTCTGTACCTTGAAGCCTGTAAAATGGCTTGTGGTGTGCATGTGAGGTATGTGGGGCCGTTATGGGTTGAATAGTGTGTGCAAGTTGGTCAGTGTACAAATGTCCTACTCTGAGGGTTCAGGCTGTAGATCGGTGGGAGTGGTGAATGTGTTCTTGGGTATAAGTGGGGTACGGTACTGAAGGTTTGTTCTGTCATTTGTGATTTGAGTTAGGAGTTACCAGCTTACACAAGTTTGACTGTAGTGTTGGTGTTAACCGTGCATTTTACATCAAATTATGCACTTAGTTTGTATGTCTTTTAGGCGGGTTGTGTTTGTATGTGAGATAGAGTTCTGGGGAGAGAAATATAGAGGGAAAGAGTCTGTGGTGTGGAGTGGGTGGCGTTTGCGAGTTTGACTGTGGCGTGGGGTGTTGGGGGTGTGGAGGGTGGTTTGAATGCAGTAATAATGGAATGTGTGAATACCGATGAAGCTGAGACTCATAAGGAAAACAATAATAATATATTATTTTTACAGTCAAACCTGTGTGCGCTGGTCACCCAAGGGACTGAGTCAAATTGACCGGCTTAGACAGATGACCGGGTTATCCAGGATGGCATGTCAACAGCTAGTATGTAACCCAATGGGTACTTAAGTGGCGCTCAGCTATTCCCCCGCCACCCTCTCTTTTTTTCACTGACCACAGACTTGCATTAAAAATAGAGACAGATTGAGCCCTTCACGTTTATTTAGCTCTGTGCCGGTAAGCCTCGCTTGCAGCAATCGGTTGACTGACTGAATCGTTTGCAGCATACTAAAGAGTGCGATGTAACTAAACTGAGGGTGGGTGGATGTTTGGGGGTTTAATGTCCTATTCCACCACATAGGGTGATGTAACTAAACTGCAACAACCCATAGACAAGTGTGTGTAAGAACAGAGAGACTCAAACACAGACAGGGGATTTGGTCTAGTGGTTAAGGCATCCGACTTCGGATCCTGAGCTGCCGGGTTCGAGTCCCCGGTGGGCAGGAATATGGTGGGATTTTTCCTTCTCATATCGAGTCTAATCCATGTGCAGACTCGTTTGCGGTGCCTGTCTCGCCTTCGTGTACACACGCACGCACAAACATCAAGTGTGCACGCTAAAAATCTCACGTTCATCTTTCGAAGAAGAGTAGGCTGTGGCCGGTGGCGTGGTAAACAGAAATACTGTCGCACGCACCAGAGTGAATAGCAGGGTGGAGGTTTGGACACAAAGTAGCGCTTAACGGCAGCAGGCTTTCACTGCTTCGTCCTCCAGCCCTGCGGCGCCGTGAGCATTTCAGCAGAGATGGATATGTGCGCCGAGGAGAAGTCTACCATACCCATACCATACCATACCATACCAATTTTGATGTGAACACAGAACATTCCAACTTTACAGCATTGGGTTTAATCGCCAGTGCGGATGACTGCTTTCTGGCTAAGTATAGTTCTCCACATAGACCATTTGGCCTTGAACGTATGCCTGTTGCAGCATATTAAAGTGTGCGATACAAATAACCTGAAATAATCCATAGGAATATGTGTGTAATAACAGATAAACCCAAACACAGAATTTTGATGTAAACACGGAACGTCCCATCATTACATACAGCATTTGGGTTTAATCGCCGGTGCAGAAAACAGTGTTTTCTTGCTCAGTATAGTCCTCTACTGAGACCATTTGACTTTGAATGCATGTGTTTTGCAGGATGTTAAAGTGAGGGATGCAAATAACCTGAAATAAACCACAGGCAAATGTGTGTAAGAACAGAAAAACCCAAACACAGAATTTTGATGTGAAGACGGAACGTCCCAACTTTACATACAGCATTTGGGTTTAATCGCCGGTGCGGAAGGCATTGTTTTCTGGCTAAGTGTAGTTCTCCACATAGGCCATTTGGCCTTGAACGTATGCCTGTTGCAGCATATTAACGTGTGCGATACAAATAACCTGAAATAATCCATAGGAATATGTGTGTAATAACAGATAAACCCAAACACAGAATTTTGATGTAAACACGGAACGTCCCATCATTACATACAGCATTTGGGTTTAATCGCCGGTGCAGAAAACAGTGTTTTATGGCTCAGTATAATCCTCTGCTGAGACCATTTGACTTTAAATGCATGTGTTTTGAAGGATATTAAAGTGTGCGATGCAAATAACCCGAAATAACCCATAGGCAAATGTGTGTGACAACAGGGAAATCAAAACACAAAATTTTGATGTAAACACGGGACGTGTGTAAAGTGTTTAAAAGTCACACAGTCGCACAAGTGCAAAATGGGGACATTTCCAAATTTTTGCAAACAATCAATTTTTTATATGTTTTTCAGGGCGTAGAACACGATTTTGCACTTAGTGCAATGTGGGAACGTTCCATCATACACCTCGGTTCCGTCTTTGGAATTGAGATTTGTGTCTGAGTTCCATTATTACACAAATGACACGTACACACACACACACACACACACACACACACACACACACACACACACACTATTCTTCTGGGTAAAGTCTGCAAAATATTTTTGTTTGGGATTCTACACAAAGTTCAAAAATGGGATTATGACTAAGATCCTTCCCTTCGCATGTCTATACGCGAAAAAAGCGGTACCCTGTGGTTTGAACTGAAAAAGTCTACAGCGCTCGGATTTCTGTTCAGTCATACAGTTTTAAACTGTTTTATGATTTTGATGATAAGCCGAATTGACCCGCCTTTTCGAACATGTCTATTATGTCACGGGTGTTGTGTGGGTGTATAAATAAAAAAAAATTAATGGGAAGTGCAAATATAGTGATATATCTGTCCACAGTTAAGTGAAACAATCTGAGCCGGGGTAACACGTGAAATTAGCTCTTCAAAACCCAATGACAACCGAGTCAATTTAGAAAACGTGCAGGCTTGAACAAAGTGGAAATCTGTGCCGCGTGAGCCTGATGACAGTTCACGTAGTTGACATTATTCTGCCTAGGTGATCTAATTTGTAAACTTTCCTTCCATGCATATGCGTATGTAACGGTGTGATATACGGTAATGTAATGTCTTTGGTGATATGCCGAAGAGTTGCTTATTTAAATAGTGTCACATTTATTCTTTGTGTTCGTAAAGCATGCCCTTATCCAGTGGTATTTCGTGCTGTTTTAAGATTTTTCAGAATGGGTTATATGATGAGCCAAAAGAAAATTTGTGAGGTTCTCAGATAATGAAATTTTATTGAATTGAATTGAACTAAACTAAACTAAACTAAACTAAACTAAACTAAACTAAACTAAACTAAACTGAACTGAACTGAACTGAACTGAACTGAACTACCTTTCCAAGCCACAGCGTCCTCGCCTCCAAAATCTACTTTGCCATTCTTCTTGTCCGATTTAATATGAGGCTTTTCAGGCAAAGGCATTTCCCTGTTGGTCTGCAGAGAGTGTGAAAAAAGCGACATCAGCAAAGACATCTTGGATGCACGAGTCATTGATCTCTAAGATCATTAACAAACACTTGGGCATATTCACTTACATATGCACAGATAAATGTCAGCTTTTATCTTACACTTACTTCATTTCATTGAAACTTATTCTTGGTACATGGTGAAAAAGTAAGTGAAATGCAGAGATCACGGGACTGGGTTACTGATATCATATCCAAGAGGTTGATGTTCTGCCGAGCGTTTTATGTTCTGCATTAGTACAGAGAGAGAGAGAGAGAGAGAGAGAGAGAGAGAGATATGATGATGATGATGATGATGATGATGAAGCTCTTTTTCTCAACGTCAAAAGTTTTCCCGGAAGATTTTGTCAGTTTGCAACCCTGCCGTTCAGTGCTGAAACTACATTGAAAATTCAAACGTGACCTTGAACATTCGTGATCAGTCACGTGATTTTTTTTCAGTCTTCTGAAAGTATTTATACTATACATTAAAAAAATCCCAATGTACTATAAGCGTTGACACTTACCTTCATAATGTCTTTTTCCGTTGCCATGTCGACCTCGCGACGGTGAGCCCTATTGCCAGCGTCCGAAGACAATTTGTGTTTTCTCTTCTACAAACGCAGTTGATAGGAGTGCTGGTCGTCTACGTCAGATTCCTTTCAAATGTGACTGAAACCCTAGAATTTGCACGCTTTATATCAAACATGGTCATGTCCTTGCCCTCCTCCCCCCCCCCCCACACACACCCACCGGCCGCTTGTTTTCAAGGCCGATTCCTTCCCCTCACGCCCTGTGTGCACTGGTGTTGAGGTAACGTGCGCTGAAGTGAAGTCAGTTGTTGAGTCGGTGGCCGGTCGAAATCGAGCAAGTTCATTGGCTAAGAATTTTCCGTGTTTATCGTGCTGATAGGAATATTGTATAGAACAGTACAAGCCTGCAGACGTCAGTGCTCTTGTCGATGTAATGTCTATTTGCGTTCGATTTAAAAGCTCAGTACAACTTGGAAGTGATGCGCAATCACTTCAGTGACTCAGTCTGTTTTGTGGATTTCGTCTATACAGTGCCGTATTGTTAGGTGTTTCAGAGTTTAATTGTTAGAAGTATTTCGTGCTAGTTCGTAGATTAAGACAACCGGACCATGAGTGAGGGGCGTGACTTTAAAAGAAATGAATGAAATGACACGGACTTCGGCAACCCAACAACGGAGGTATGCGGACACGCGGTCAGCCAGGGTACAACACGACCGCATGAGGACACGGAATCAGCACTTACGTGACGTTTTCATATTAAACAACATATTGTTTTTGCCATTTCTGGCGTCACACAGGTGGCGTTGGCGACGAGGTTTTGTTGTAAACGGCATTACGCATTTTGGCGGAGAGACGAACTGCATTTCAATCTTTTGCTGTTTATTTTTCACAGGATGCGTATTTCTTTCATAAGTTGATTTTTTTTCTATTTATCTGTTTATTTATGTATTTATTTATTTATTTATTTATTTATTCGTTTGTTTGTTTTTTTCTACTGATCATTTACTTAGCATATGTCATCTTTCCAAATTTATTAGCTATTGGGGAGGGGAACCGGGATAGCCGAATGGTAGAGCGTTGGACTCTCAATGCTCGGTCGTGAGTTCGAATCCCGGCTGGGGCCAAATATTTGTGCTGGGCTTTTTCTTGTTGCCTCGTCTTTGATATCACCCTTACGTGGTGGAAAGGAGGTTAAATTACTAAACACCCACCCACCCGTCCTATCTATCGGAGGATAGTGTGCTGTCTTTGTTTTTCTTTATTTTTGTACATTGTCTTTTGTGGGCTGTAGTTGTATGTGGTATCTCTCGCCAACTAAAATGTAAACACCAGAGTTAGGAGATGCAATCGTCTTGGTGTGTAAAATAATGGTCACACACACACACACACACACACACACACACACACACACACGATGTATGTGAACAGAGAAGGTTCCTGATGTCATACCAAAGAGGTCAATGTCCTGCATTTGTGCAGAGAGGTAAAGCGGGTAGAAAACTGCACTGCACCCGGTTTCCGAAAATAGATTGTTGTCAAAGGGGGCTTATCGGATTTTCGGTGCACTTTGGTCCTTATTAATTTTTGTGTGTGTGCTTTTTGCCCCCGTAAAGTCGCCACTTACGTGTTTCAAGCGGGCTATAAATGTTTCGGAGTTCAACGTACCCGGAACAGAACAGATAACGGACTCTAGAACTATCTGGTTTGAAGGAGTGTTTGAAAGGACTAATGCTTTTTCTGCAAGGTGGTTTTTTCAGGTTGTAACGGTCCTGTCATGCACTGGGTATGTAAAACCCTGGCATGGCGTTGTTGTTGTTGTTGTTGTTGTTATTGTTGTTTTCCCTCCCTCTCAAAATGCAAATGTCATTTGATGATTATGTGTATGCACGTTTGTGTTACCTCGTTTAACAACCACATACTCACTTACAAAATTACAAAAAGAAAAAAAAACCCAAAGAACAAACAAACAAATAAACAGAACCAACAAAAAATACAATCACAATAACAAACAAACAAACAAACAAACAAACAAACAAACAAACAAACAAACAAACAAACAAAACACTTCACTCCACTGACTGGCCAAATGGTCTATTCAATAACATGTCGAGGTGGAATTGTCCCTCTCTGTGGAATTTTCTATTTCTGTACTTTGTTCCATTTTTTCCCCTCAGTCTTCCATGTTGCAATTTTAGCAAGGCTAGATCGTCAAACAAGTACTAAAGAGCCTATAATCATTTCAATCATTGAATAAAGCAGCAGAAGCAGCAGCAGCAGCAGCACCATCTCTCGGAGGAGGGTGGTGGTGGTGGTGGTGGGGGGGGGGTGTTGATGTAAGCTGGGTTTGGGGTTTGAGGATCACGGGGTCATATCGATATAGAGGACATTTCTCAGCCACATACGGTCGGCCCAGGGTCGCAATGTGGGGCACCCAGCCGGAGGATCTATCCAGTTTGAATTGAAAGTAACATTCCCTCTTAAATCTTTCCGGGTGTGGGGGGGGGGGTAACCAAGATAAGACCAGAAACCTCCAGCTTAAACCGGCGGTTTGAAAACCCACGAGTGAGACACGCAGCCTCGCACGACCCACTGCACTAGTGATGTCATCATCTGTCGATCGACCGTTACTAGACTCACGTCCACAAACTCGACAACGGCAAAAGAAGCAAATAACTTCGAAGTACGTATGCTATGAACAAACAATTGTTCGCTACCATCCAGAAACACAGAAGTGTCGTCAGCAAACTCAGACGAGATAATGTCTAAGTCCTTTATTTTCAGACCTTTAATTTCTTTGTTTTGGCGAATTATTGAGTAGGAGAGTATTTCTGCACAAATTAAGTAAATATATGATGAGCAGGGGTCCCCTTGCCTACAGCCCTTTCCTATACTGAACCAATTGGAATACTGACCATTAACAAAAGTGCATGCTGTTATGTTCGTGTGAAATGTTTTAATCCACTGTTTGATATTTGTACCGGGGAGCCGGGGTGGTCGAATGGTAGAGTGTTGGACTTCTAATGCTCGGGTCGTGAGTTCGATCCCCGCTGGGGCCAAATATTTGTGCTGGCTTTTTCATCGTTGCCCCGTCTTTGATATCACCCTTTGTGGTGGAAAAGGACGTTAAACCCCCAAACACCCCACCCACCCTTGATATTTGTACCAAGCTGAAAGAATTCGAGACATTTTTCTATGAAAGACCAGGCCACACTGTCGAGCGCTTTCTCAATGTCTATTAGAAGCAGCATACCAGGAATCTTATTAACGTGTGTGTATACAAGCACGTCATACAACAGTCGAATATTTTCACCAGTGAATCTCCCTTTCAAGAAACCTTTTTGATCACTATGTATAATTTTAGGTAGAACAGTTTTTAGGCCCTGTGAAATACAGGAGGACGCCAGTTTGTATACGGTGCATAGTAAAGTAATTGGCCTCCATCTTAAAAAAAAGAAGATATTTATTACTTTTACCTTCGTTGGGGATACATGTAATGACGCCTGTGTTGCTGTGTAACTGATAATTGTCCCACACAAAAACCATAGTTAACTGACCTGACTATAAAGATGCCTATATCTGCCCAGAAGAATTTTAAAAATTCAACACTATACCCATCGGAGCCGGGACTCTTATTGTTTTTCATTTGCTTTAACAAGGCTTCGTCACAAGTAATTGGTCCTTCAACTGAGCTACTGTCCTCTTCATAAAAGGGGTGGTGCTTCTACAGTAGCAGCTAAATTCACATCAACAAGCTCGTGTTCCCTTGAGGTGTAGAGTTTTTCATAAAAAGCTTTTGTTTCTTTCAGTATGTCGTTAGGAGAATGAATAATCTCCCCACTTTCTGTTTCATGGATTTTTCAATATAGTTTCTATTTTCTAAGTTACTAAAGTATTTTGACCGTTTCTCGCCATCTTGAATCCACTTTGCCCTGGACCTTATGATCATTCCTTCTGTTCTTTTTTTCCCCCAAATTTCTAAGAGTTCCTCTTTTTTTCTTTTTCAGTTTTGATAAATCACCTGGAAGAATACTGGTTTCAAGATTAGCAATGTCTTTATTCAGTTCTTCCTCTTTGCCTGTTTCACACTTCTTTTAGTAACTATCATATGATATAGTAAGACCCCTCATTTGCTAATAAAACCATTTCCAAGAAGAGCATTTCCATTAATAACAAACTGAATTTCATCATCACTAACCTTGCCAATGTTCTCCATATTGTACACTAAACAACTATATTGGATTTTTTTTTCAGTATACGTATAGCATCTTTCACTTTCTTAACATACTCTTTGACCTTCAATAGAGAGTTGTTAAACTTCCAATGTACTCTAGGTCGGCACTAACACCAACATGAAGCAAGACAAGCGAATGGTTCGTACGGTAGCCAGGTTCAATTTTGGCCCAACTTACGTCTGATGATAAACACTCTGAGACAAGAAAGTAATC
>JACVVK020000620.1:300000-306627 GCA_018292915.2 Batillaria attramentaria
TCAGTAACCTGAGGAGGCGTCACTAACGTACCCATGCGGTATAGATAAACACAGCAAAACTAGATTTGGAAACAGGAGTTTAGGAATTGCGCAACTCAAAGGCTTCATAAATGTATTTCGATAACAAAATTACAGGTAGACATCAACGTCGAAAGACCAAAGGCCGAAGAGAACCCATAGAATGTTTTTTTTTTTTTTTTTAAGGAATATATATCTCACTGAGCTGTTGATACCTGCGACATACAAATATAAAGTGGAGTTCCGTTTCAGCCGTGCCAACACAAAATGGACAGGATAAGACCGGTAGAGAATAAAAAAATCGTACGCGATGAGGCTTCAGGTACGAAATACCCAGACGGAACCGTATCAAGGCATTGCGTATATGTTTGATGTCAGACAGGTAAGTACTTAGTGACAATGAATACTTGAAGCGGAAGCGGTCCTCAGAAGATGCAAGATGTGCTTTGGAAGTTATGATACCATGCCATTCCTGGTGCCAGCAATCAACCAACCTTCGCCTGAACACGCGTAAAAATTGCTCAACCCGCCCAACGCTGTGGTTCTCCCACACTAACCCAAAGCCGTGCCTACACAATAAATAACATACAGTATATATCAGAGGTTTGTTCTTTTGGTGCATATTTAGTAACATGTTGTATGTTTTGTGGGGAATGCGTTCTGCTGGCATACGTAGAAGCTGCAACCAGTAACGTACAGAGAAGTCTAAAAATACCAATAACACCATTTTTAGCACGACTAGCCAAGTCCTTGGCTCAGGTGCAAGGCAAGTTTCCTGCTACTTCTTCCGCTCGTTCGTGGCTTGCGTGGCTTTAACCCGTAAAACTCACTCACTCAGTCACTCACTCCCACCCACTCACCCACCCAAGCCACCACCACCACCACCATCAAGCAAAACTGTAAGTTTGTGTGAAATATCAAAAGATAGAGACAGAACTAAGCTCAAACAAATAATGGAGGCATCAACCTAGTTTATTTCTTTGAAAGTTTCCACCTTAGAGAGTTGTTCAACATACAGCAGCACAGGATCGATCCGGAGCACCACTTTCATTATCACAAAAAATAGATTGCAAAAAAAAAAAAGTATAGCAACTTACATATTACATATGTTCAATGGTGCTCAAGAAAGAAACAGTTAACACATCCAGTCTTTCAAAACATAACCGTAGAAATACGCAGGCTTTGGCAACTGTTAGTGTTACATTGGTACAATGCGTTGTTACAACACACACATCATCATGTGCAGCAGTGAAAGACATACAGAAGGCATACTCAGCAACCTTCACTGTGAAGTCAAAGCACCACGTGTACCACCAGTCACCACACATAGGAAAGGCCATGGACACGATGAAGTATTTTCTTTTTTTTTTCACTTTTGACAAGTTACTGGGGCAGGGACAGCGTGCCTGCATGGTACACGAATCTCTATGACAGCTATAGTAGCAGTAAGTAACTTCTGGGCCCATATGTAAAAGTCGAGGTTAATTTAACCCACGGCTACAGACTAACCCAGACTAGGACAAAAGAAACCCAAAAGCAAAATTAAATTAAAAAGGAAGCGAAGAAAGGATGAAAAAAATCCTTCTATAACGGCTCAGGCACCTTCCTGGAATGGGCCCGCTTCCCGATTTAAAACAAAAAACTAGAGAGGCAGAAGCCTCTATGGCTCCCTTGTGACACAGGTCAAGGTCATTCACAAAAGTATGTTTGTAGAGCTCTTATCACTATCCAGTATTATGCTAAGTGATGTGTCTGGCGCTCTGAGTTCCTGGCAATATTACAATTTTCCCCAAAACAGTTTGTACAGCCTTGACCTTTGGTCAAAGTCATTCAAAAGAGATCTCATCAATGTCTATCATCATGCCAAGTTTGATGCCTCTAGCATTTGTAGTTCCTCCGAAAACAGTAATGTTAAAATTCACAATAGACAGCTTTAATGACCTTGACCTTCAGTCAAGGTCATTCAGAAAGGTAGGTCTCATTGCTGTCTATCATCATGCCTCGTTTGGTGCCTCTACTGTTTGTTGTTTTGGGGAAAATGCCAAGGTTAAAGTTTCCAAAAAAAAACGCTTGCATGACCTTGACCTTGACTAAAAGTCACTGAACACAGGTATGTCTGTAAAGGTGCTGCCAATGTCAATCATCGCACATAGTTTGATGCTTGACAGCTTCTGATTCTTCTAGATACTGAGAAAATGCAAATGTAAAATTCCGAACAGTTTCAATGACCTTGACCTTCAGTCAAGGTCATTTAAGATGGTATTGTGCATAGGTCTTATCACTGTCTATCAGCATGCCAGGTTTGGCACCTCTGCTGTTCATTGTTTCTGAGAAAATGCCAATGTTAAGGTTTCACAAAACTATCTCGTACGGCCTTGACCTTGACAGAAGGTCACTGACTACATGTATATCTGTAAAGTTCTTATCAATGTCTATCATCATGCAAAGTTTAAAAACTCTGGCATTTGTAGATTCGAGAAAATGCCAATGTAAATTTTCAAACAGAGAGCTTTAGTGACCTTGACCTTGGGTCAAGGTCATTCAAAATGATATGTTTTGAAAGGTCTTGTGCTAGTCTATCAGCATGCCAAGTTTGGTGCCTCTACTGTTTGTAGATTCTGAGAAAATGACAACGTTAAAGTTTTCTGGACACACACACACACACACACAACACACACACACCCACACAACACACACACACAGACAGACAGACAGACAGACGACGGAGGGTTAATACATAGACTCCCATTGTTACACAAGGGAGCCAACAATAGAAAATTTAACCCTAGAGCTAGTTTAGTTTGAGGTTAGACTCTAACCCGGTGCTAAAAGCCCTAACCTCGACTATTACATACGGGCCCATGGTGTTCCCGCAGCAGCTGACAACATTTTTGCAAAGCAAGACCCACCCTAGTTTAAAAAAAAACAAAAACAAAAAACTCTCTGATTGAAAATTCCTAAGGGTTAGGGCTCGCCCCTAAAAACTAAAAATTGTTTTTTCTGGACCATGCATGGTGAAACGTCAGGCTAAAGTAAGAAAATTGACAGCATACCTCTGACGTTCACTAGCCGAGGTGGACCTAAATGTGCGAAGGCACTTGATATGGTATCTCCTATGGCGCATGTGGTAGTGTAAAAGTTGGACATTGTCGACTGAGACAAGCGTGCACTGTAACAAGTGAGGGTAACCCGTGTATTTTCAGCGTCAGTTGTGTCCTACTGGTATACAAATATTCGTCCAGCACCCCAAAAGATATTTAGGTTCCGACTGTTTTCCTATGGAGCAAACCCTGACCCTCGGGTAAAAGATGAGGGCCACCTACAGCAGAGCTGTCCCAAACACAAACATAAGCTGCTCAATGCACAAACAGCAGTGATAACTTGTCAAGCTTCTGCAACGGCACTCGTTAGTCATCTCCACATCTATCAAAGGTTTGTCCATGCACATCAGCCTTGCCACAAAATAAGGAAGTGAAGGCTGCATCTGGTAGAACATTTACTGGTAAACAGCATTTACAACTCGATGCACGGTCAAGCCCTTGTTTCAATGTTCCACTTGTAATCTGGTAACCTGTTATGGAAACAGTTCAAACTATCTGAAACAGATGCACAGTATAGTTGGTATTTCGATGTTCCGCCAGTATCAACCTGTTATGGACACAATGTGCTCTATCTGAAACAGTAAAACGCATGTTCACCGGCTTTTTGAGAAAAAGGAAAATGTTTGAAACAAATTTTCAGAAAGCAGATCTATCACAAGTACGATGCCAACGCAAAGTGCAGATGTTTATATTCAAGCTGTGATCCTTTCTAGAACCCTCCTGCCAATATCATTTTTTTTGGTAGCAAGCATAGAAAAGAAATGTAAATGCCTTGATGAAGACAGTCTTCTGGTGTAAATGAACACAAATGAGACGGTATATTTACAATTGCCCTCTTCTATGGACTGAATAAAGCGAGCATCTAGGTAAACCTTGTTTCACAGGCCTGTGTCATGATGACTGTTGTGTTTTAGAATTGTCACAACCATCTGACTGGATCCATCACACCATTTTCCAGTTTTGTTCAAGCGAAACCAGAAGAAACTCATCTCAGCGAATTTCGACGCCCAGCAACTTGGTTGCAGAAGTCTCTATCTGCCGGTGAATCACATTCACTTCCTCCTGTGTCAAAGTTCGCTCCATGTGCCGGTAGACTATCCGGTAGCAATGGCTGGTGCGCTGTTTCTTGGGATGGACAAACTTGTCAAACAGGTACACCTGCTCCACCAGGTCGCCGCCGATGTTGCGGACAAGATCATAAAAGTCATTTGGTGTGTACGAGTATGAGGAGTCAGACGGAAGCCAGAAGGATATGTCGTTCGTACACTGGGGGAAAATGCTGACAGGCTGTGAATGCACAAAAAACAAACAAACAAATAAATACTGACAGCAACTTTTAGGTGTGTGTGTGTGTGTGTGTGTGTGTGTGTGTGTGTGTGTGTGTGTGTGTGTGTGTGTGCGCGTGCCCCGGTGCGGCTCAATTTTTGTAAATGTATGTGACCGTCCATGAGAAAAACCCGGCGTACGACGCATGCCGCTGTTCCGAGCTAGAGGCTAACAAAGGTCAGCGGGTGCTATCTGGTCGATATTGAGATTTTGCCAAAATCAGGTAGTTCTGCCCTTAAATTATGATGTCTTAAAAGGAGTTTTTTTTTGCACTGTAAAGAGCAAGGCTGTTTCTTTAAGATGGCTCCAAAAACAAAAAACTGAGAATTTTTCACTTAAGCCGTGTTTTCTTATAGAAGGTCACATATGATTTTTATTGTTTTGTCTGAGCAGACACTGCAATTTCCCTTCGAGGGACGAATAAGGTGATATCTTATCTTCCATTCTTTGATTCAGTCCAACAGATTTTATACACATGACTCTCAAGAGAAATTATGACAATTCACAGAGTGGCGTAAAGTTGGTGTCGGAAAGATTAATACGGCATATATTTCGAAGACAGAAGACACAAAACTGTGTCAAATGGGCCACTGCATACTCTGCCAGCTAGCTTCTATTTGGAATGCACCAAGGGGCACAATTTTACTAAAGTTTGCTTGCATTGCAAACGCTGGTACATGTGAAAATCCATTAAGAATTGAGCTACGCTAGTACTTGACTGGCCTGCTGGAACACTCTCCTGCCCGCATAGCCGAGTGGTGGGGGTGAGCGGTGGTCTAACAGGTAGCGCGTCGGATTCAGCCGCTGCGCTACTGAACGGCCGTCACCAATGTCATGGCAATGAAGCGTGGGTTCAAGCCCAGGTCGAGCTTGTGATATGTGATACAGGTTTTTCCTGGCTAACGGGCTGCTCATCGGGGGTTTCTCTCTGGGTTATCCGGCTTTCATCCCCAGCAAAATTGTAAAAAAAAAAAGTAAAAAAAAGGATAGGTATTGGGTGGCACTGCACTGCGGCGACACCTTCCCCTGGGAGAAGCAGCTTGAATTTCCCGAGTAATAAGAAATTTAAGAAAAAAAAACTCTTACCTACATAGCATCTGCAATCTGGAAGACCACTATGCTTAAATTTTCAATGTCCTCCAGTGAACATACACCTATGTAAAATGTGTTTACAATTTGAATATTTACCCTGTTTCTATTGCCAGCAAAGAGAGAGAGAGAGAGGACAGAAAACAGTAATCTGCAAAGCACAACATAAGGAACATCACTCACCTTGTATGTCACAGGTGTTGGATCTTCAACGTCAAACTGTGACAGGAATCCTGAGTCAGTGCTCCAGAAGAGGCGAATGTCGGGAATGGTGAAAAGTTTCATTGCCAGGCGTTCCAACCCCAGACCGAAGGCCCAGCCTACCTGGTTGCCACTGCCGGCTAAAAGTGCAGAAAAAAACAAAAACAAGTAACTGTTTCATTTGGGTGTTTTTTGTGTCAGTCTTAACTGTGACATGAAAACTGTTATGAAGAAGTAAAAACATAAACTAAACAAAGTTACACTTTAAAATCATGTGATGCATGAGCAGAGCAACCTCAGCTCTATTTTCAAATGGCAAATGGGCCTATCAAACCCATGACACTTGCAGCCTTTTACAAAATGACAGTACAGCTACAACAGATATTTTGAATTTACACTAAGCTGCATTTATTTCCCTGAACTGAACAGTGCTGAAGAGCTGTCTTAAAAAGCGTGACCAGTTGAACAAGAGTCTAAGACGCAAGGGAAGTAATCTGCCTTAAGGGTCTTCGGAGCTGTTTCTTTCCAAAACCAGAAAACTGTGGTGTTATCAAAAGCAGAAAACATCTGATCTTCATCAGAGGGACAGACCACAGCATGAGTATGACATACCAGAGTGGAGAAGTTTCTGCTCTACGATGCCGCAACCCAGCACCTCCAGCCAGTCCCCCTTGTACTGTATCTCCAGCTCCCAGGACGGGTGTGTGAAGGGAAAGTAGGCATCCACCCAGCGAGCCTCAATACCTGCAACACAGCATCACATGGGGATTCTCATCTGTGCAAATGCCAATTAAAAATATACACAAAGACAAATGTGCACAGGTGACTAGTCACAGAGGGCAACCCTCGATCTAACTGCATGAGACGTCCTTTACCCTAGCCCAGCGCAATC
>JACVVK020000621.1:0-10000 GCA_018292915.2 Batillaria attramentaria
GTTCAGCCATGCAGTCCTGAAATCAATCAATCATGCAATCATGCAATCCTGAAACCAGTCATTCAATCAGCCAATCCATCAGACAGTCAATCAATCAACCATTTAGCCAGTCATTCATTCAGTCAGTCAGTCGGTCAGTCAGCAAGAAACCGAAAGAATATAAAATAATTAAAAAAACTGAGACAAGGTTTATCTTAAGGAAATTTTAACTACTAAGTTACTAACTTAAGAACCAGTCAAATGTATTTTGTCCTGATTTGTGTTTGATTATTAGGGATTGCGGGGTGGGGGGGGGGGGTTGGGTGGGGGGGGGGGGGGGGGGGGGTGGGAGTCGGGGTTTGGATCTTCATTTTCAGGTTCTCTCTGTTGGGTGACAGGTGAGCATGAAAGCTTCAGCTTCCACAATCGCATCACAAGCTAACTTTCTTCAGGACGGTGTAACAATCCGCAATATTACACCCCCAGACAGCCAGTCGCCGTCTGCTCAGTCACATATATACACCGCAGCACAGTGCTTTATATACAAAGACACTACCCGGCTGATCTAAATATATGCAACCTTTGACAGTCGCTGTACACATATCGATCTGTGAACTGCCAGCGCTGTGTAAGGCCTGATCGAACCCTTAGCTAAAGGCGGGTAGAATCACACATGCACAACGTGGAGGGTAGGAGAGAACGTGTGAGCCGTGGAATTATGTAGACCTGACGCAAGAGGGTGAGTGGGCATATGATTCAAACGTGGTGCTCGTGTCTTGTGGCTTGTTGTCTTCTCGAAATGTGTGTTTTTAGTTTTAGCATTAATCAGCTTCAAACGCGCGCTCATGTGTGTGTGTGTGTGTGTGTGTGTGTGTGTGTGTGTGTGTGTGTGTGTGTGTGTGTGTGTGTGTGTGTGTGTGTGTTTTCTTTGTGATGGAAAAGGACGTTAAACCCCGAAACACCGACCCCACCCGTGTTCTGTGTGTGTGTGTGTGTGTGTGTGTGTGTGTGTGTGTGTGTGTGTGTGTGTGTGGTTGCTGTGTATGTATGTTGTTGTTATTGATCATATGATAGTGCTTGTTTGTTTGTTTGCTTGTTTGTTTGTCACTTGAGCGTCGCCGAAAACTGAATTTTTTTGCAGTATTTGCACTATTTTGTCCCAAACTTGTCTATCACATTTCTCTGGAGGTTATTTTTTATTTTTATTTTTTAGTGTAGAAAACAATAACGTTGGAGAAAAAGTACCGCATTTCTCGCAGGTTTATTGTTGTCATGTGGAATGTGCAGATTTTGCGTCTTAGTTTACACACACACACACACACACACGCACACACACGCACACACACGCACACACACACACACACACACACACACACACACACATTCCTCTATTCGAGACAGCCAAGCTGGTAGAGTGTTGATCTTGGGTGCGGATTTCGTATCATGCCTGGGAGCCAAACATTCAGCCGCATCCACGTCTCCTGCATCTCCGGGATGTGGTGGAAAAGGTCGTTGAACTTGCAATAAAACAACCAGCTGACACATTCTGCCCCCAATCCCCCACCCCCACCGATCTCCCACCACTCACGCCCCAACCCTAACCACTACCTCACCTCACAACATCACTAACCTCATCAAACCATCCCCTCCCCCCCCCCCTCTCTCTCTCTCTCTCTCTTCTCTCGTCTTTTGTTTATGTATCTGTTCTTATTTTTGTTTTGTTTTGTGTGAATCCACTTATCTCAGTCCGCTTGTTTATTTGTCTATAGTGTATCTACCTCTCTGTATGTGTGCCTATGCTGTAAAATACTAAAAACAGAATAATAATCATAATAAGAAAAACTCATCAAACTATGTAATCGTCGACGGCCGTGCAAAACGATGTATGAATTATGTGCTTATCGTTGCACTTACGAGTTTTTTTGGGTTTTTTTTTTAGCAAAGACCGGCACTGATGAAATACAGAGACACGCGCACAGTGTCGCCAAATTTGAACGAGGGTTGTTGGAGTCAAGAACGTGTGCACAAAGCAGCCAAACCCGAGGCGTATGTTACAGAGCAAACAGCGTGAGCGTTGAACGGTCCGCTTTCGGTTTTGTCCCGACTTGCTTCGACACAAAAAATGTCGCGGGTACAGAATGTTTGGAGTGCAATTGTCGAGGGCTGTTTTTTTTTTTTTTTTTTTTTTCCAAGTGCTTTGGCGTGAAGTTTTTGACTGCGTGTGGATCACAGGTGTCGTGAATCGTTGCTTTTCAAGCTCAGTGCTAAAACCAGCGAACAGAAAAAGCAGTTACAGATCACCGTTTAGCCCCCAAGGGGTCATCATCATCATCATTAGCTTGCTTTACGTCCTATGGCTTTTGGCCCTTAAGGACAAGTTGTTCCTGGCGTGTGTCTTTGGGGTGTGTGAGGGCTGTTTTGCTTAGCTTTGGGCGACGTCAGAGGATCTCTGCTTGGCTTTTAGGTGCCTGGTCTGGGTTTGTTTTTCAGTGCCTCAGTCTGTTCTGTCATCCGTACTTTTGCCTTTTAGATTATCACTGGGGTGTCCCCTCGCTTTTTGGTTTTAAAACCATTTTGTCAGATCTGATCTGACTAAGGGGTCCTGAATGAACTGCGTTTAATACGTTTAAGTAAAACAGGAAAACGGGGGAGGGGGAGGGGGAAGGAGTGCCGATTTTTCTACAGTGATTAGTTTATGTCTGCAGCAGTCAGCGTACGCAGATCTTGCAGTAACTCCTCAAATGAAAGTCTCAGTCCCAACAGAATAACTACACGGACTGAATAATGTAGATGTTCAATATTTCACCACAATGAAAAACAAACCGACTGACATCCTCAGGGACGAGACACATCCACTAAGACAAGACGTTGACAGCTTGACTAACTATGGTACGTAGTGGCAGGTTTAGAGTACCAAGAGCAAGAAAATACAAGATATGCAAGATCCTTTGTGTCCATGGCTGTCAGAGCTGCTAACTCAAGCAGAACGCGCGCGCGAGAGAGAGAGGTGGGGGCGGGGGGGGGGGGGGCGGATGAACGTGTAGAGTGAATGCCAGAATGAGTGTACATGTATCAGCTAATGGGTGTGATATTAAAATGTATGTATGTGATAGTGTATTACACTGCAAAATTTCTTGATTTTAAGTAATTTTACCGGTCATATTTGTTTGTTAAACTCAATTTTATATGCATATATTCGTAGTCTTTTTATGTTTGTTGCTTATGCCGGACAGAAAAGCAATTTCCCTTTTCGGGATTAATAAAGTATTCTGTAATCTGTAATTGTTTAAAGTCTGCACCCCCACTGCATTACCTGCAACGTTTTTCGCCCCCAACACAATAGCCTACCTACAATTGTTTTGTAATCTCCACTCAGGCGTGTCCTCCCAGTTGACGAGGAGCCATGGGAGGGTGTTTGGGTCGAGACCGGGGTCAGCCGAACCCGCTGATTCCAGATGTGGAGCAGGTTATCGCCGATGATGCATGGGATGAGTTCGTCGCCGTGAACAGAAGGTACACTATGTCTGTATTAACATCCTCTGAGTGTGTGTCCCTATTTGGTTAACACATCACGGAAGCGTAATATCTTCAGTTCTGGCACTGCGTCTCCCGGATCTTTCAGAGAGTTCGTCTGATGACCCTTGAGGGTAATGGATTTCCCTTCACTGCTGCTTCACCTCCTGTTGTTGTTGTTGTTGTTATTGTCATTAGCGTTTTAGGTGTGTTGTTGCTGTTGTTGTTGTTGCTGTTATACCTCCTGTTGTTGTTGTTGTTTTTGTCATCAGAGTTGTGTATGTGACGTCTATTTCATGTGTATGTAATGTGTAATGTATTTTCGTGTGTATCTCATGTGTACGTATTGCCACTATACTAGCTATTGGGAGGCGCCCAGAGCTCCAGCAGGAGGTTGGGCGCCAGACAGATCATTATTATTACATGTATTATTATTATTATATGTTTTGTTGACACCGGGGGACATACACACATTTCGTTAGTGACTCGTTTTCGGTTTTGGTCGTGTACGCCAAAAATCAGGACAAGATTTATAGCGCCTTAACGGCTCTTATTGCAGCAAACACGAGACTGCAGAATGTGCTCCGGGGTCTGCGGGACTGTTTCGCGTAGGCAATCTGGTAAATATATCAGCCCAAGGCGGAACAAGTGGGCACGCAGTCTGCAGTGTCCAATTCATAAGCGCAAAATGGTGGTCTGTTGGTGACGCTGGAGCTGTGCCATCGGTGGTCGTCAGATGGTGGGTTGTGTTGGGCCGTCCAGATTGTCCTGCTGTGGCATCCGGTCGTCAGATGGGGGATTGTGTTGGGCCGTCCAGATTGTCTTGTAGTGGCGTCTGATGCTGAGACAAACTAATATACCTTCCGGCCAAAAAAAATACCCGAGATTTCTTTTATTTTCAGACGATTTAAGTGCAAGCGATTGCTGATGAAACGTAGCGACTACGTCATCGAAGTGCCCATGAACTATTATCTCTTTGAAGAAACGGCACAGAAACCTCTGCAAGATCTAAAGAGAGTCGGTCACGCTGCTAACAGGACAGCCAAGCAATCAACGGTATATTCGTTATCGTTATCGTCATTTCTTTTATCACTAACATCATCGTTTATGTAAGGATAGGCAAAGTGTTTGGTTTCGTGGTTATTTGTTTTTTGTTTGTTTGTTTGTTTGATTTTCTTCTAAGCTTTGTTAGCACACTAGCAGTCAGTCGATTTCTGTTGAACAGATATGATTAGCTTCCACAATCGTAATACAGTCAGCTGTATTCTTGAAAACGTGTAACAATGAATAATGTTCCACGCCAAACAGCCAGTCATCGTCTGCTCAAAATGATATACACCGCAGCACAGTGATACATACGAAGACACTGTATATTAAAACCGTGTAACATTTTCACCAAGTGTAAACGGCTTGATCGAAATTCTATATTTACAGACGGAAATATGACCTCGTGCTAAACGTTTACTAAGGAATTCACCTACCTGACCTCTAAATTTCAAATAAAAAAGTGGTTGAGTGTCTGGCTTCTTATAAGCTTTATATTATCACTTGCTTCCTATCATTACTAGTCTTGCTTCATATCATTAATTGTTTCATATCATTACTTGCTTCTGGAGCGTCTGGTTTTCTGGTTTATTTCCTTTATATTGTTATTCGCTGTTTATCATATTTTCCTTTACAGTTATCATCTTCGTCTCAGTTCTCTGACTCTCTTTGAAACATCTTCGTCTCAGTTCGCTGACCCTGTTTTGAACCATCTTCGTCTCAGTCCACTGAAACTCTTTTGAATCATCTTCGTCACAGTTCACTGACTCTCTTTTGAACCATCTTCGTCTCAGTTCACTGACTCCTTTTTGTACCATCTTCGTCTCAGTTCACTGGCTCCCTTTTGAACCATCTTTGTCTCAGTTCCCTGACTCCCTTTTGTACCATCTTCGTCTCAGTTCACTGACTCTCTTTCGGCTCTCCAGAGTCAGCTGAAGGGCAAGGAGATGGCTCATCAGGACAAGACGAGTCCAGAACACAGTCGCCTGGAGACCAAGTTCCGCAACGACACGGACAAGACCCAAACGTATAGCTTCAAGTTCGAGAAGACCCGCACAGCGACTCTACACGTCACATACCAGCGTGGATTCTCCATCGGCGGCAAGGCCAACTTCAGCATCGGGTTACCGGCTGCCGGGGAAGGGGAGGTTCGGTATGAGGTAAGGCAAATCGCCAAGGTTTTGTTTGTTTGCTTGTCTTCTTCGTCAGCTTCAGTGGTGTTCCTTCCATGTCGTAGGTGGAAACCAGTTCTTTATGCATGATGATGAAGACGAGAGTATTAGAGTGACGCTGTCGTGGAGGTCAGGGTGGATTTGGAAATTTGTGACAGGGCCGCATCCGCGCTTCTGAGCCACAAAGCCTCCACAGAAGACTTACGGCTGAAAATGCATGCAACTTGAAAACATCTGGTTTTTGTTTGTTTTCTTGGTTGCTGTTGTTGTTTTGTTTTTTGGGTTTAAAAAAAAAATTCTACTGTAAAAGGGGTGGGAAAGACGTTTGTAGCCTCCACATGAAGATGACACTGTGGGAAAGTTTTATTCATTTATTTTACAACATGGTAGCCCCTCAAGTGCCCACACTTCTCCCAGCGCCCCTGCAGTGCTTTAATCCCTGTAGGGAAGAAGTCCTTATCTTGTGGGGTTAAATAGGCCATTGTAACATCCATATAACGGTTTCGTCCGTTGCAAAACGTCTTTCGGCGAGGTGTTTCTTCAGCGTTTGATACAGATCGAGGTCAGATGATGTCACATCTGACGAATAAGGGGTGGTTAAGAAGTTCGAAGCCAAAGTTTTGAATTGTTTCCATGGTAACGTCTGGCCCTTTTACATGTGTGTTGCGATAGTGGAACAGAATGCCTATGGTCCACTTTTCGAGGCGGTTTGCGATACTTTCCATCCGCAGCTGCCGCAGCAGGGTCAAATAATATGCCCCGTTTGTTGTGCAACCTTTTTCAAAGATATCCACCAGCAAAATTCCATATTTGTTTTATGGAGTAGATCACTCAGATGTATTTTGATTTTGCAGGTTACGAAGGCTACGGGTGAGACGTTTGAGGAGTCGCTGACCACGTGCGCCAGTAGTGACATCAGAGTGTCACGTCACAGCAAGTGCACGGCGTCTGTTGTCCTGGAGGAGCGCCACCTCTTGGCGAGGTTTGAGGTTCGTGTTTAAACCCTGGTCTCCATTTTTGGCAATGCTTAACAATAGACTTTTTTCCGGCGAGGTTTGGGGTACTCAAAAGACTATGGCTTCACGGGCATTCGGTTAGTTGCCTGTGAGCTGGTGTATAGTGCGTTTGGTAGTTCAATCGCCACCGATTTTTGGTGATCATGTTTCATAGAGCTACTTTCATACACCTATCAGAGATAAAAAGTTGATCCTGACCTAGTGACTTAATTTCGTTTCTTCTCGGCATAACCGATATTTTAGTGAAAACCCGAGCTGTAGAAATGTATAGTATCGAAATTAACCTTAAAAAAAAAGCCTCAGGTGACAATGAGGTCAAAGGGAATCACGCTTAGTAATTGACGTGTGCTCGTAAAACCTTCAAGAGACAACAAAGAAACAGTGACGTCAGCGAAATGGCGTCATTAAAAGTATTATTTTGGAAATGTTACATTCTTTGAAAACTCTGGAACTGTGACAGTCGGATAGGTTTGTTAAAACACACACACACACACACACACACACACACACACACACACACACACTGTGTGTGTGTGGCTTTTTTTTGGGGGGTGGGGTGTGGGGGGGAGGGGGATTGCAGACCTCTAAGATTGGAACTGGCTTTGTGCCGGGAAGTTCCCCTGACGTGTTACGTCCGTTCGTAAATTCCTTCTTCACTTGATATATTATCAACAAGAACTGCACGCTGAACCTGAGAGTGACGATGCAGCTTTTGTTTTAAATGATCATGGATTTTCTTTAAGACAACAATGATGAACATAAGTCCACGTCGTTTCATTTGTAACTATAAAGTATACTCTCCTCTCCCACTGCTTTAGTGCTAATGAAGTGCACTTTTGAAATTACATTTTGTTGTTGTTGATGTTGTTGTTGTTGTTGTTTTCTTTCCTCTTCTCTTCTTTTCGGTTTGTTTGCGAAAAAGCGTACGTGACTATTTATAAGTCGTTTTGTTTTTTGTTTTTTTGTCTGCAACTGTAAAAATATTCTTCTCTCCAATTGATTTTGTGCCTGTGCATCCCTTTTTAAAAAAATCATTTATTGTTTACCATTTTTTCTTCTTTTCTTTCTGAAAGATTGACGTGACCATGTCAATGCCGGAAGGAGAGGCCTTGGTATTTATCAAAAACAAGGACGGGAAAGTGGTCTTCGTGAAGCAAATCCAAACTCTCGTACCATTGTTTCCTACATATAGCTTCAAAAAACCAGACGGCAGCAACGAGGACAAAGCAGTCAGGTTCAAAGTGAAAGGCGTCGTTGAGGGAACTCAGCTATCCACTCATCACATTCGCTTGAAAAGCCGAAAACTTCTGAAACCTGGCGCGAAAGAAGGGACTGAGACCGAAGTAAGTCGACTAGAGGTGGACGATTCGGGCGATGAAGATTCGGAAATGTCCGAGGACGACCGACCGCTGTGATGAGATTGTTACAGGCACCTATCCCAAGGCTATTACAGGTTTTACAGAAGACAACATTTTTGTGGAAACATTTGCCGTTAAGAATGTGCAAGCGCGCTCGAAGTGTGCCTTAAGTAGTAGCAGAGCATTGACTGCGATACAGGGACCGGTCTGCCGACCGCGCGAACTTTGAAATGAAACAGTCAAAAGCTCTGCTGGTAGAAAAGGGACAGCAACACTAGAACAGACGCCTCGTTTGGCGCTTTACGGTTAGCCATCGTTTTGCTCTTTGCCAGTTTTCGAGATGCTGTAACTGTGCAGGTGACAAAGTGGTATGATGTAAGACATCACCAAAACATTGTAAGCCTTGATATCATGGAGGATGGGCCTTTAAGGTGAAATATTTGCTATCGTATCATGATGATGTATGACAAATATAACAGTGCGGTTTTGTGTCGGCGTTGTTTATGATACTTGCGTGACTTGCCTTCAATAAAAGTTAATAATCAGCAACGAAGTGTGTGTGTGTGTGTGTGTGTGTGTGTGTGTGTGTGTGTGTGTGTGTGTGTGTGTTTCCAGTAGACTGGGGGGGGGGGGGGGCTATACCTGTCTCTTGTTCTCATCAGCCGCGTCGGAATTCTCTCTCTCTCTCTCTTTCACACACACACACACACACACACACACACACACACACACACACACACACACACATCTCACACACACACACACACACACACACACACACACACACACACACACACACACACACACGCATACGCACACACACACACACACACACGCACACACACACACACACACACACACACACACACACACACACACACACACATGACATTCTTTTTAATCAACCTTCTTTTATTCCGAAAATAAGAAAATTTGGAAGTAGTGACTGTCGCAGAGCAACTAAATCCCCATCTTTGGGTTCTTTGTCAGTATTACCTCGTCCCAGTCTCCCCCGCCCCCTCTTTACTATATTATCAGTTTGTTTCTCCTGTGCTGGGACCTGTAGATCTGCATTGCGACCCATATTCACACAAGCACAGTTTCCTTCATTCCAGCGTCTCAAGTCTCAATTTCAGAAAACAAAGAAAGAAATATTATAATGAATACAAAAAAAAGTTGGAACAAAGGAAAGATGATGACGGAAGGAACCCCCAAAAAGAAAAAAAAAACAAACAAAAGAAAAAAAACAATAAAAACAAACCAACAACAACAACAAAAACAATAACAAAAAAGCAACCTTCCAAAACGGTCCTATTTGGACCCTCTTACTGATTCCCTAAAAAAGCCAAAAAAAAAAAAAAAAAAAGTCTCAATTTCAGAGACCTGAATCGGAAAGTATGAGTTCTTGCTGTTGAAAGTAACACCCCACAACCACAGACAGTAAAGTTCTATGTTATCACACAAGTTGTTGAAACAGTCAAGTAGGCTGTTCGCCGGTATTTGTGACGTACCACTTCAGACTCACGTCGGCTGGTTTCTTGATATCGACGAAAAACAGGCCCTTTTTCTTGCTCTTGCTCGTTGTTACCTGGAAAAAATTGAAAAATAGGATAGGAATTGGGTGGCGCTGCACCGCTGCGACGCGCTTCGCCCGGGGAAAGCAGGCCGAATTTCCCGAAAGGGATGATAAAGTAATTTAATACTAAAACAAAACACACACACACACACACACACACACACACACACACACACACACACACACACACAACGAAAATTATATAGAGAAATAAAAATGTCCATAAATAATTGAATTGAATTAATAACACAAGACCTGTATCACATCTGCTTGAAAAAAAACTATCTTCGCATTGGATGAAGGGGGAAAGGGACACTTACGAGAAGAGGATTTGGTATAGTG
>JACVVK020000621.1:15000-92500 GCA_018292915.2 Batillaria attramentaria
GGCGCGGAATTTGTTTCCCTCTCTCTCTCTCTCTCCCTCTCTCCCTTTATGTGCGTAGTTGCAAGCCAGCAAGCTGTGTGTATGTGTGAGGGTATGAACGAGTATGATATAGATAAATTTGTATATATATTTGTATATATATTTGTATATGTACTATGCCGTGTACTAGGTCAAATTTGCGTCTATTTTCCCTTCCTGTATGTATATATAGCATATATTATATTTATATATAATGTAAACAACAACAACAACAAAGAAATAAAATTTAAAAAGGGGCAAGCTTTCCCCGCTACGGAATACCTCCAAATTTCCCTCACTAAAAGAAACAGAATACGAAGATGCACACACAAAAAAGGATGGATTCTTACCAGTTATGCTGGCCTCAGCACCTTCAGACGACGCGCATCCTCCCATGGCGGATTGGCTCATTGGTAGTTCTTGAGACTGACACAAAGAAACTGGCTTCACTCTACAATACTGCGAAACAGTATCATAATTTTTGTTGTGTCGTTGTTGTTGTTTTTGTTGTTGTTGTTTTTGTTGTCGTTGTTTTTGTTGTTGTTGTTCCTTTTTTGCAATGAAATATTTTCCTAGTTACTGTTGCTGCTCTTGTCGTGCTTGGGAGAGGGCAGGGACTAGCATATTTCACGGATCTCTGTTTACAAAATGACCTATAGGGATTTGTTTCTGCGATTTGTTTCGAAGGAAATTGCAGTGCGCTATCTTGCGTGACGCCCATTCTTAATAGGAAGTGCAGATAATAATAATAATAATAATAATAGAATATTTATATAGCGCCTAACCTAATCTAAGCTCCAGTCGCTTAATGAGCTGGTTTCGCTGTCCCCTGAGTGGAAATCAACATAATGAAGGCTTGTTGTCACCTAATTTAAGATGTAGTTTTCCCAAGCACCATTAATCCCGTGCTTGAGGTAGGTAAATATTGTTTAAAACATGTACGTGGCTGTTCCCAACGCCTCAGAAAACAATAAATGACATTTTTTTTTTATAACGTTTCTAGCATTGTTATGACGTAAGTGTCTTCTTGGTATTGTGATACCCATTTTACACTTACAATGTTTAGTTGTTTTGTTGTTGTTGGTTTTTTGTTTTTTTGTTTGTTTTGTTGTTTATTTGTTTGTTTGTTTTTTGTTTTTTTTGGTTTTTTTTTTTTTTTTTTTTTTTTGGGGGGGGGTAGTTGTTAATGAAGCTGTGACCATTCGTCCCTGTAGAAACACGAAAAACTAGATGTTTGCTTTAAGAAAACCTATCTGATCATAATTCTGATCAAATCATTACAAAAAGACGCTAGGCATATGCCATTAAATGAGTAAATAAGAGTTTTTGAGTTGAAGCGTGATTGAACTTTATGACAAGACTGTACAGATAAAAAATCGTATCCTCTAACAACAACATGTACATTACTGTCGTTTTGTCTAATAGGGCTCATTTAGTATAGTTCGCTTGCTCGGGGGTGCAAATGTATACCAGTTACATGCAGGGGGAGCAAATGTACTCCAGCTCTCTACTCAGCGGGGAGATTGTATCCCGCTCTTCAACGCGGTCAGCTCTCGCGATAATTATTTCCGCGCTATTTTCATCGAAAGGCTCGTTCCCGGAAAGGGAAATAGTTACACGCACATTACATTCATAAAAACAAAGCAGTCATGTGACTTCCACTCGTGAGGCCTAAATCCAGGAGACATTTGCACCCCTTCCCGCGCAGCTGGTGTACATTTGTTCACTCTGCATATGACTAGTATACATTTGCACCCCCCCCCCCCTAACAGGCCAACTATACCGGCTGAGCTCTAATACGAAACTGATGCCCATTGAAACTTTTCAGCTGTGTTGCAGGCAATGGAGAATACATTTCGAAGAAAGCAATAATATTGCTGCTGACCGGTTTCAGGTTGCACTGTGTGTTAAAATGTAAGTGCCCAACTTGTACGTTACCAACATGTACGTGGTACCCATTTTACATAACTAACCAAAACATGTTTCTAGCCTGGGTTGCAAACTCACGTAGAGCGACGAAGTTTACTGATGACGGTGAAAGATCCTTGTTTTAAGACTGTCTACAGCAATTAATTAAATAAAAGTAGCCTTTGATTTGTGTCTGAAATACACTTAATTGCCGAGGAAAACACAAGACTGGTCCACGACCCTGTTTTATTTTGAGTCCTACAGGAGTAGCAGGTTTTCGAATTTTTGAGAAGTTGAAATTTCTTAAGTGTCCTCTGAGAAAATAAATCTTTATAAAGTGTAGCATTCAGTTCTCCTGAGACTATTTCTAGCAATGTACCATACCAGCATTGTGGGGTTTCCTTATTCCTGAGAAAAGCGTAAATTTGAACGAGTGGCGTATCGCCAGCAATGTTCAGTTTTCTTCGTGCTGCGTGTTTATCCACCCGGGAACAAATTTCTTCCAAACATATGCTTCTATGTTTCTGGCGTTCTCTAGAATATATTATGTGTTCTTTTCGAGCGTGAACTTGTTCCATTTACGCACTATCTGAGAAATACATGGAAATCGGCGGCGAAACAAAATGGAGGAAACCAAGCCAGTTAGATATCACAGGTTCTGATTCATAACACGTACCAAAACAGTTCAACAATGAAAAATCGCTTACCTCTTCCGAACAAGCACAGACAGGAAAATCCTCCCGACGACTGCATCTGGAGTGTTGTTGCGAAACGTTGAAATATCACATTCTCAACACAAGACTGAGCATGCGCTGTGTTTTCGGGGATTTTCATTGGATATGTGGAATGATGGACGTGAGATTTTGTGCTCGTCATGCTCACCCTCCCTCCGTCCCCCCTCACCTGCCATTCAGTATTAAACGTAACAGCAAGTTTCATTGGATGATGAAACTCTGAAATTTCTTTGTCCTCACAACGCCGCCACTGGCCTTCTACAAGGTGTTCTCTCATTGGTTCGCAGCCATGCTTTTTTACCAGAAGGATCGAAGTTCACCGACACAAGGTCTTAACCTTGCAATGTCACGTGTTTTCATCCAACCTACACATGCCTTATATGGTGCTGAAGGTAATTATAGCACACATTGTGCGAACGGAAGAAGTGTGCTCGAACGTACTCTTTCCAGAAAACTGTGATTACCAGATCCACAAAGCCGTTTGCTTTGCGTCTGTTCCGTGGTTTGCAGCCGGCCTGTGACGTAAAATGATGTGTGTCTTTGTTGCTAGTTTGGTGTGCATAATTCTTTTTTCATTTTGGCCTCAGAAAACAAGACAGGTGTGATAGGCATAAGCCCTTCGAACCGGGAGCTTTCGTACCCTGACAGGAGTGCTTCTCAGTTCTGGACAAACACAATTTCGGTTCGTAGGCAGACAAAGACTATTACAAGGAATCAATTGACAAAATTTGACGAAAAAGTTGAAATATTTTGCATCCAGTGTTTGGACGGTATATTCTGATGTGCGTACAACTGAAGGTATAGTCTGAATCTTTTAAATCCAATCTGTGAATACAAATAATTGTACAATCAAAGACCAAGCACAACCATAAATGCTTGAGAATATCATTATTTAAACTGATTCAGTCGTTACCAAAATGTGTTCAGTGTGGTCAAGCACCCAGACCGAAGTGCTCGATTTGTTTTTGTTGCACAGTTCCACATTGTTCACAGTGTAATACACTTACTTTTTCTATAAACTACGGCGATGAAATTCTCAAAACCTAAACCTTAAAAAATGGTGCCAGATCTTTCTCAGAATGCAGAAGAAACATTGTATTAGACTTTAATCTTCGAATGCATTTGGAAAAACAAGGAGGGCAAGAATGACGTAAACACTGTGTAGTGTTATTGAAATCCCCCTCACACCACCGTGTGTGTGTGTGTGTGTGTGTGTGTGTGTGTGAGAGAGAGAGAGAGAGAAGTCGACACACACCTTTTCAGCACGACACATTTTAATTGTGCTCGGTCATAATCACTGGCGATACAAAATCTAAATCTTATACTGCCAGCTGCACTCTATCTAAAACCAGCAATTACAAAATAATCTGGTTTGATAACCTACACATTCCTGAGATTCATCAAGCGTCCTGCAGCCAAGCATATGATCCTGACATGAGTCAATACGATGAAAGCTATCAAAATTATGCACAAATGTTTATCCCTGCGCTCACTGCATATGACGATGATTTTATTGCCAATGTCAAGCACAATTCACATTCTAATCCAGTGGATACTGGTACACAAAATACAAAATGGTCACAGGAAGATCATAAAAGGAAGGAAAAGAAAAGACTCACACACCCACATCCACTTACAAATATTACAAGTTTAAGTTCAAGTAATTTTATTCCTACCCTCTGGTGGGCATAGGAGAGAAAAAGGGAAAAGGTACAAAGGGTAAAACATGTATAGTGCATCATCTCTCCGATACAGAAATACATACACATACATACAATTATACATACATACATACATACGTACATACACACATACATACATACATACATACATACATACATACATACATACATACATACATAACAATATGTATAGTGCATTATATCTCCTATACCGAAATACATACACATACACATATTTATATATACACACATACATACATACATACATACATACATACATACATACATACATACATACATACATACACACTTGTACATACCACATCAACACGTACATACATACATACATGCATACATACATACATACATACATACATACATACATACATACATACATACACACATACATGCATATTGTACATTACACATGCATGCGTACATAAATACCTATTATACATACAAGCAAATCTAAGTGCATGCAAATATATACACCTTCCACACTCTCACATTCACTCTGAGATCACATACCTCAGAAAAAAAAAGAAGAGTCAAAACAATATTTTAAAGAATATGACATAGAGGTCAGACTAAAAGCTGCAAATAAAACAGGAATAACACGTGTATGTACTGTAAGTTGGTTCATTGGTTGTTTAAAGGGTTTTAGGTCTTTTTCCACCACATACCGGTCACACCAAAGACGGGGCAACAAGGAAGAAGCCAGCACTAAACTTTTTAATATTTGCTCCCAATTGGGATTTGAACTCACGACCAGAGCAATGAAAGTCCAGCGCTTCACCAGCTTGGCTGTTCAGGTTCTTCTGTTTTAGAATAAAGGCCGTAAACCAACAACAATAATAACAGCAACAACAACAGAAGCCACAAAACAACAACAACAACACACACACACACACACACACACACACACACACACACAACCCAAAGCAAACAACAACACCCAAATAGCGCTCTGTCAGCTGGAACGTCTCCCGTGTGTGGCGGAAAATCGTTGTAACCATTGGTTCTCCGTGTGTCTAGCACGGTGCCCCTGAAGCACGTCTGTGCCTGTGCCTGTGCCTGTGCAAGAGCGTAAGCTTGAACGTCCTGTGTCACGATGACATGAAATCCTGCTACCTCTCTACCCGGCAGTTATCGATTTTTTTCAAAGACGGGTGGGAAGGCAGAGGTTTGCGCGAGTACACGCAGCACTGGGACAGACTGGGAGAGACGGAGTCCTGCCTTCGCACGAGAGGGTGATATCGCAAGGTAGCTTCGTGATATCGGGCAATATACCGACGTGTTGTTCACTGGCGCAAACCTGTAACAGAGTACAACTGCTGTGGCTACTGAAGTGATCATTATGCCTGTTGTATTAAGAAAAGCGATAGGCTCACACACACACACACACACACACACACACGCACACACACACACACACACACACACACACACACACACACACACACACACACACACACACACACGGCTTGTCCTTTCTTTTCTTTTTTTGTCATTTCTGTTGGATATTCTCAGTTTTTTTCAGAATATTGAGAAAAAGCTACTGAACGAATGAATGAGTAAATGAATGAATGGGATGGGGTGGGTATTTGCGAGTTTAACGCCCTTTTCCACCACGTAGGGGTGATATCAAAGACGGGGCAGCGAGAAAAAGGCCAGCACAAATATTTGGCCCACGCCGGGAGAATGAATGAATGAATGAAAGAACGAACGAATGAATGTGAAACAATATCACACTTGCTAGGTATCGGAACATTATTATTGCAATGCAGCCAGGTTGCCTGACCGCCATGGATTTCATTACTACCATGCATTCTCCAGTTTAAACTTAACAGCCATGAGGTGCTGATCATAGCTGTAATGACAAAACAGGAATTCAATATATCATACAACAGATTTTAACGACCCGGGAGTGCTGTACTATACACACTGAACCACTGAGGCTATACCAGGCTTCTAAACTGACACACTGTGGAGCGAAGAGCTTTACCAGCGATCAACCGATTGTGTGGTGTCAAGCGGAGCGTACACATGCAGTGCTTGCAGTTGCAGTTAGCGTACTGCGTATCCTGCAGAAATGTATAAGCGACATGAGGAATGTAAGTTCGTATTGCAGCAAAGACCAGCATGAGCTTACAGATGGTTATACGTGAAGTTTTATTTCAAGTCAGATGAGGTGAGTGGATTTTCGTTTGGTGATTACGGAAGGCAGTGACAAGAACACGAATGCAGTATGATGCATGCCAACCAACCTCTCTCTCTCTCTCTCTCACTCGCTCGCTGGCTCGCTTACTCCTGGTGTGTGTGTGTGTGTGTGTGTGTGTGTGTGTGTGTGTGTGTGTGTGTGTGTGTGTGTGTGTGTGTGCCATCATTCTGCAGAGTCGAAATTGTTTGTTTTCTGAGCACATTCTGTTCTATTTCAGTCATGCGAGATCTCTCTCTCTCTCTCTCTCTCTCTCTGTGTGTGTGTGTGTGTGTGTGTGTGTGTGTGTGTGTGTGTGTGTATGTGTGTGTGTGTGGTTTAGCAAGTGCAAGAACAAAGAATCTCTTTCTCTCTCTCTCTCTCTCTCTCTCTCTCTCTCTCTCTCATTTCTTCGTTTGCTCATTTAATTATTATCATTATAAAAAATATTTCACTAAATTCACAGTCCGCAAAACAACCTTTATATGTCTACAACTCGTTGACACATGAGAGGTGCTTGGGCACTCAATGCATATCATCAGAACCGAAACCACAAGGCGCTCTTTTGTAAGCAGGCCTGCACATAGCGCGTATGATAGTCAGTTTGCGTGTCCCGGGTGATTTTTTCACCTCCATTTTTACTGCAAGCGTGCAGCGTTGGTCTGAACACTAAATCCAAGGTGTGTCTGTCTTTTTGTGTGTGTGTGTTCTCGGCGTTAGATATTTGTGCTTGTTCCAGCACGCCTTCGTGATATGTCGGGCGACCTGGACATTGAGGGGAAAAAATAATGTGTGTATGAGACAGCTTCTTAAGAATGTGATAAGAGTGAGGTAAAGGTGTGATATCAGCGTGTATTGGGAAGTACAGTTCATGGCTAAATTTGCTTCTGGACTAGCAATGAAACAGCAAACGCGGTCTGTGTGTGTGTGTGTGTGTGTGTGTGTGTGTGTGTGTGTGTGTGTGTGTGTGTGTGTGTGTTTATACAAGATTTTTTTGTTTGTTTGTTGTTTGTTTGTTTGTTTGTTTGGGGGGGTGTTTTGTTGATGTTGTTGTTGTTTTGTTTTTGTGTTGTTTGTTTGTTAGGGGTTTGTTTGGGGTTTGTTTGTTTGTTATTTTGTTTTGTTTTGTTTTGTTGGTGGTGGTGGTGCTCTTTTTTTGGGGGGGGGGGAGTTGTTGTCGTTGTTGTTTTTTGCCACTGAAAACAAATTTCCCAAACTGGGATTATAAAGGTAATTGAATTGAATACATAAACTATACGTCTACCGCTGGACAGCAAGCTGAAACCAGGTTCATATTGTGTTTGTGCATCTGTCTCCGTGTGTGTGTGTGCGTGTGTGTGTGTGTGTGTGTGTGTGTGTGTGTGTGTGTGTGTGTGTGTGTGTGTGTGTCTGTCTGTCTGTCTGTCTGTCTGTCTGCTTGTTTTTTTGCGTATGCTTTGGGTTTTAGGGACTTTTCTGTGCCTATATTTATTTACAGCCAATAAGAGTGACGCACGATGGGGGGCTGCCTGTGTGTGGAGCAGAGCGTACAGAACAGACTCATCCCCGATGTGGAGCAGATCATTGCTGACCGCGTGTGGACAGAGTTTGTGGCCTCCAGTCACAGGTACAGTAGCTCGAACGACAAAGCCTTTGTGTCTTATACACGTCCTGGACCTTCACTAGTGATCACTCAAACACATATTGTCACCATGCATCCATGTGCTAAAAAAAAAACCCAAACATTGGCCAAAATAACGATTTCTAAAGCTTTCGCTCCATCCTGTGGCCGTTGAGGCCAAAAATAAATGCACAAAAGCCCTCGTTGCAATTATGAGACATGCAAGGTTGGCTTGCCTGATGATTGTAGTTCCAGAGAAAACGTAATGACCATTTACCACAGAGGTTTTTGTTTTTGTTGAAATTTCACAATGTCCCTATGTTTTTTTTACCATTAGGATTATTCCAAATGATATGCAAGCTACCACTGTTGTTAGTTTTGGTGTTTTAGTTCCCGAAGAGAAGTCAGTGTCAAGTTTGCCATACACAGACGGACGTACGGCAGACAACGGAGGACTATAACGTAGACTCAATCTGATACATTTGTCAGGCGAAAATGAAAGCTAGTCATTGTCATAGAATGAATTATGGGTTTAACCCCCTACACACACACACACACACACACACACACACACGCACACACGCACGCACGCACACACACTCCCCCCCCCCCCAAAAAAAAAGGAGTGACGAATAACAAAAGGTGCGTCTTTGAGATAGACTCTCCACCCGAGGGTGGGGTGGGTGTTTTGCAGTTTAACGTCCTTTTCCACCACGTACGGGTGATATCAAGGACGAGGCATGTCAAAAAAAGGCCAGCACAAAACATTTGGCTCCAGGCGGGGTTCTGACTGACGCGTAGCGAGTCCGGCTATCCCGGCTCCCAACGACAACACGAAACAAGAACAAGAAGAGAACTATATCTATTTGCGTGTCCCTCAGATTTAAAAGTCTCTTCATGAGGAGAAGGGACTACAAGATCGAGGTGCCCATGAACTTTTACCATTTCGAGGAGCTTTCTCAGACTCTCCACCCGATGGACCATCTCCAGGTTATCAACAACGCAGCCAGCAAAGCCATGACACACGCCTCTGTAAGTAAGCTTTATGGGTCTAGTTTGTCGTTGCCTTGAGAAAGTGTGTATGTGTTCGTGTTACTTCTGGTCTGTTGTGCATACGCTTTCTCGCAACGGGTACATACCCTCACACACACACACACACACACACACACACACACACACACACACACACACACACACACACACACACACATTTTCCAATAATCACTAAGGTTTCCATATAAAACTATGGTCTCGTGCCCTCCCACTCAGCCCTTGGTGCTTTTTCTACATAATGGTCCCATTCGCTCCCAATGCACCCATAATGGGTACCCCCTGTACATCCCCACCTCCACACCCCTGCCCCCTCCACCTCATCATCCCCCCCCCTCCCTCCCGAACAATTTATAAAATCAGCCTCATAACCGCGGGTAGATATGGGTTGATGTTACCTGCATTTCCCTATGTGACTTTGACTTGTCGACCAGAGTAACCTTGAAGGCAAGCAGCTGGCACATCAAGACAAGACGAGTCCCGAAGACAATCGATTGCAAACAACGTTCTGTAACGATACGGACAAGGACCAGACGTACAGTTTCAAATTCGAGAAGACCAGGAAAGCGAGCATCACCATCACCCAGCATAAAGGATTCTCCTTTGGTGGCAAGGCCAGCTTTAGTGTAGACCTGGCCAAAATGCCGGGTGTGGAGATAGACGCACGCTATGATGTAGGTGACGCTATGACCTTTCTTTGTTTGTTGTTTAGATTTGTTGTTGTTGTTGTTGTTGTTTGTTTGTTCACTGTCGGTTTTGTTGTTGTCAAGGCTTTTGTTTATTTGTTTGTTATTGTCATTGTTGTTTGTTTGTTCGGTTGTTTGTTGTTGTTTCTGTTTTGAGGGTCATTGTTGTTGTTGACTTTTTGTTTTTTTTTGTTTGTTTGTTTGTTGTTGTGATTGATGTTTGTTTATTTGTTTGTGATTGTCATTGTTGTTTGTTTGTTCGGTTGTTTGTTGTTATTTCTGTTTTGGGGGTCATTGTTGTTGTTGACTTCTAGTTTTTGCTTGTTTGTTTGTTTGTTTGTTGTTGTCATTGATGTTTGTTTATTCGTGTGTGCGTTTGTTTAATTATTTGTCCTTGTCATAGTTGTTGTTTTTGTCTGTTGTGGTAATTGTTGTTGTATTTCGGTTGTTTGTTTACTTGTTGTTGTTGTTTTCTTTCTTGCTCTGCGACCGCCGCTACTCAGCTATAAATAGAAGCAGGCCTACGTGCCCTCACGACACTGATTTTCCCCTGACCCGACCACGGGCCTGACGTGTCATAATTAGAGACAGAAAACATTTTGAATGGCTCAAGTTTCACGAACTGTTTTCTTTGACTTTGTAGTGTGCTAAACGCGCTTTTTTCAGGTCACAAAAGATACGGGAGATACTTTTGAAGAGACTCTGACAACCACGGCCAGTAGCGACATTGCCGTGTCCAGTCACAGCACGTGCACAGCGACTGTCGTCATGGAAGAGCGCCATCTTCGGGCAAATTTTGAGGTCAGGGCCCGTACGTAAAACTCGAGGTTAATTTAACCCACGGCTACGGGCCTAACCCAGACTAGGACAAAAGAAACCCCAAAACAAAATTAAAGAGAAAAGTAAGCAAAGAAAGAAAGACAAAAATCCTTCTATAACGGCATAGGCACCTTGCTGGAATGGGCCCGCTTCCTGATTAAAAAAAAATTAACCCTAGAGCTAGTTAAACTCCCTAACCCCGACTTTTACATTCGGGTCCAGTTAATTATCCCGGGTTACCATGCTGGTTTGCTCTGCAGCTTTACCTACTGCGGTAAAAGAGATGCCTCAACTGGTATCCGTAATATGGGTGAGCACTGCGGACAGTGTTATACATGTATAAGACAAGTGTAGAACAAGACAGTTTATCACATGAGCTTCTCTGTTTTCATCTACATGAGTCTTGGGGCTCTGCCTCGATTCAAGATGGCGTCTCTGTGCTCGGAAACGCCCATAGGCACTCATGTCTCGGAAGTCTCCTAGTCGTTTTCTTTGAGGCTGTTTAAATGTTCGGTCCGTCCAAATAGTGCGATGACATGCGGATACGCGAGATGTACGAGGAAGAGCTAAAACATCCAAATTCGCTGAAATGATGAAACAGAGGAGTGTGTGTGTGGGGGGGGGGGGGGAGGGAAGTATCTAATTATGATCTGTCCGAATGAACGGTGCCACACATACTAGAGGTCAAAACTCCGATGCACCAAGCCTGACTCGAACCTGTGACCTCTCCCGATGCTGGCATAAGTTGTTGCCACTATACCACCGAGCGACTCATATCTACTTTGTGTCCTCAAGTTTGTAGAAACTGAGGAAATTCGCCGCTGCCGAGCGAAGTCTGTGCTGTCTTCTTAGAGCGAAGCTAGCGTAATGAGCTGGACTGTGACACACCAGACAAAGGGATGAAGCGACCAGTGTGCGAAATAAGGTCAGGTTGTAGGCTGTAGGCCTATGTTTATGCGTGAGCTTGGCCTTGGCGACCGAAAGGAAAGCCATGCCAGCCATGAATAGCCTTGCGCTTGTGAACGGCGCGCAACTTGTTTTGTTCCTCTCTGTGTGTGCAGGTAACGGTGAAGATGTCAATGCCGGAGGGACGGGCTGAGGCATTCGTCAGGAACAAGAGAGGGGAACGGGTGTTCGCCAAAGAGATCAGAAACCTCTCGTTTCTCTTCGACGAAGAACACCACATGTTACCGGAGGAAAACCCAACCCTTGACAGCGAAAACCCATCTCATCCAAGGGTAATAGCAACCACTGAGCGAGGAACCCAGACTGTTGAAAGTGAGACCCTAGTTCTTGAAAGCGAAAACGAAATTGCTCCGAGCGAAAACCAGATTAGCCCATGCGAAAACCCAGCCACAAGCTCGAAAGAAACGCAGACTTCCTCTGTGGGACGGAGTCCATGTTGTTGTTTGTGGTTTGACAGAGAGGTCGAATTTATCCCTTCCACCCCACTCCGTCCAGTTCCTCTGAAAGACGCGGTTAAGTTTGAAGTGCATGGTATCGTGGAAGGAAGGCTTCTGTCCAGTCACCACATTTCCCTGCAGAGCTGGAAGATTCCGGAAAGAGATCCAGATGACGTGGCGATTATTGTGAACGTGGAGGAAGTTGATGACCATCCGGACGAGTCTAAATAAAGTTGTAGTCTCAGTGATATGTTCTGGGGTGTGACAATCTGCGATAATTACCATGTTTTTGTGGTGGTAGAATCGTTGATAGTTATCATAAAAATCTGTGATGTACGTTTCTAGCGTGTGAGAATCTGTGATGCTTCTGTGGTGTGAGATTTTCGGATATTATTATTTTTTGTGGGGTTTGAGAATGTGTGATAATGGACATTATCTTTGCATGAGAACGTGTGATAACTTTGTTTCTTGAGTGTGAGAATCTGTGATAATTTTCATGTCTCTGGGGTTTGTGAGTCTGTAATATCGTGCGATATCTTGGGTGTGAGATTTTGTGATGATTGATATCACGTTTCTTAGGCCTGAGGAAGTGTGATAATCGTCATGTTTCTTGGATGTGAGAATCTGTGACGCGTTTTTGGTGTGTGAAAAAAAAAGTGACATCGTGTCTATGGGGTGTGACATTCTGTGATGTTTGTCATGTATTTTCTGGGGTGTTTTTTTTTAATGTGATATTTATTTCTATGGTATTCTGGTATGAAGATCACTGATATCATGTTTCTGGGGTTTGTTGAATCTTTGATTTTTGGGTTGATTTTGTAAGGATAGTTGTACAGTCGCCAGAAAATCTTTGATACTTGAACGACATCCCTGAAGAGATTTTTATGTTTTTGCTTATCTGAGATACATAGATACTGTTGGTTTTGTTGTGCACATGTTTTGTTTTCTTTTTGCTTTGTTTTGTTTTGTTTTGTTTTGAGTATTCTTTTCTCTTCTCGGTGTTTGTTCTTCTGTGTTTTTCTTTTCTTTTCTTTGTTTCGTTTGTTTTATTTTGTTTTTGGGTGGGATATCTGATACCTGCTAGTGCCTTGCGCTTGTTCTTCTGTATGCGCGTTTGTTTTTTTTCTTTTTTTTCTTTTTAAACCAGTGATCGGTTATTTTTCTTCTTCTTTGAATCTTTATCTAAGTGTACTTCCAGATACTACTGATCCCCTGGGCTTCATTCCTACCATTGCCATTACACTGTGATATATGCTAACTGATATGCTTAAAACATGATACAACAGACTATGTTACATGTGCGTACTTTGATTGAGATAGTGTGACGCTGACCAGCAACTTTATATTTACTTATCGTTTTGCTGATTGTTATTGAACTTTCTACCGGAGACAAATTTTGTCAAAGAAAGTCACAATACAGTAGTTTTGAATCCGTTCTAGCATTGTGAGTTTGGTTTTGTGTTATTTGTTAGTTTGTTTGGTTGGCTGGTTTATTGATTGACTGGTTGGTTGGTTTGGTTGGTTTTGATTGATTGATTGATTGATTGATTGATTGATTGATTGATTGTGTGTGTGTGTGTGTGTGTGTGTGTGTGTGTGTGTGTGTGTGTGTGTGTGTGTGTGTGTGTGTTGTTGTTGTTGTTGTTGTTGTTTAAGTGGTTTGGCACTTTTTCAAGCAGTTCTGACTTCCTGTGTAGGTTTGAAACAATTTTACTGCTCTGGTTCCTGAATCTTTTTTGTGTGTATAAAATGTACACTTAATCAAGCAGACAAACGGTAACACCAAACGACAACTAGTGCAGCTGGAAAAAAACATGAAAACTTTATTGAAACAAAGTTATTATCACCATGAGAGAAAACAACAACATAAAAGTAGAAAATGTATGTGTACGTACATATACTTATCTCGTTGGACAAAATATCACACAGCCTCTACACTTCTCCAAAGGTGGTTGGGGGGGGGAGGAGGGGGGGGGGGGGGTGATATCACGGAATGTTCAGATCACAGGCGGTGTCCATCACTGCAGCTTATTAAAGTAGTGCCTAAACAGCACAACGGCAATGACCCATTAGGGCACTTGTCTTGGATCGGGGTTGGTGATGGAGGGGTGAGGGTGGGGGTGGGGGTGGGGTGGGTGGGTCGTGCGGGAGGGGGTGGGGGGGGGGGGGCAAGCGAAGAATCAATGAGGGCGATTTCAGCACAGACTGCAGGTCGTAAACACGAAACAGAGGGAGGGGGTGGGGGGGGGGGGGTGAGTGGGTGTTTAGGGGTTAAAAGTATTTTTCCATCACATACACAAACATTGAACCTAAGCCGAACCAGCACGTGCTTTTTGTTGTATGGTACAGTGCGCAGTTTACTCTCGGCTGAGAGGGATTTCTTGGCTTGGTTCCTGTACTGTATAGGTGATGTGAAAAATGAGGCAAAGAGGAAAAAAAAAAGGCCAGCACAAAAACAAAAACAAAAAAATTCATTTTGGCCCCAACCGGAATCCACTTTTCGACCGGAGTATTGCCAGTCCAAGGCTCCGCCGCTCGATTCTACCGGCTTACAGAGAGAGAGGGGGGGGATGGGTGTTTTGGAGTTTAACGTCATTTTCCACCACATAAGGGTGATATCAAAGTCCGGGCAACGAGAAAAAGGCCAGCACAAATATTTGGCCCCAGCCGGGATTCGAACTTACGACCCGAGCATTGAAAGTCCAACGCTCTACCATTCGGCCACCCCGGCTCTCCGAGAAAGAGAGAGAGGGGGGGGGGGGGGGAGAGGGGGCGGTATCCTGTTTCTTAACCAAATATTCGCAACTAACCTGTAGAAGTTTGGAGATAAGCATTGCGGCGACAAACGACAGGGTGCAGGGCTCATTGTTAAAATTCATCCCTAGTCATATACCGAAAAAAAAAAAAAGGGTTTTGTAGCTTTCTGGGCCTAAGTTTTGTAAGCGAGGTACAGTTTGGCCAGTTTTCTAGACCTCCCATTCAGGCAGTACAGAGATCATGTTTCTTTCTTTAAATTTCTAGTTGCCAATCAAGCAAAACATTGCTGCGAAAGTGTAAAATGAAGAGCAAGTCGTCGGACTGTCTGTTGTTGTTCTTCTTTTGTCTGACGTCATTACGATGACGTGCTATCCTCTGATGTGTCTTTCGATTTTGACGTCATTGGGTCGGGACATGGTCACCACCAGGAAGTCTCCACGCTGGGACAGGCTTGGCTGGAACACAAGATGCAAGAGATACAACATGCTGTTTGTTGTTGTTGTTATTGTTATTGTTGTTATTGTTGTTGTTGTTGTTGTTGGTGGTGGTGGTGGTGGTGGTGGTGTTTTGTTGTTGTTGTTGTTGGATTTTTTTTTTTTTTTTTTTTTTTTTGGGGGGGGGGTTGTTGTTGTTGTTTTTGCCTCTTTCGGTATGTTGAATACCCATCTCATGAAATTCAATGAGTCCACATGAATAAGGACGTATATCTGACTGGGATAAGCTCAGAAGTTTTTACCCCCTTGAATGATCATGAATGTCTTAAAAATAGAAAAAAGCAAGTATACTCGCGACTTCGGGTATAAAAACACTGAAAAGTACAGAGAAAGAGATCGGTCAACTAGACAATACGACACGGAAGGCGTCGGATCCACATGAATAAGGACGTATATCTGACTGGGATAAGCTCAGAATTTTTGACACCCAGTGTGGTGAACATCTGACTTCAGGATCAATTCGACAAAAAAAAAACAAAAACAAAAACAAAAAAAAAACCACACACACAATTACAGAAACAGCAGACAACCTAGGATAAAAATAAGTGAACCGACGAAGGCTTCTGCATTGACAAAGCATGGTTAGTGGCACTGGGCATCATTGTGCGAAGACCCCCCCCCCCCCGACTCCCCAGCCCCGCTCCCCCCCCCCCCCCACACACACACCATACTTAGATTCACAGGCGAGGACTGGATTGGTAAAATTACTCTCTTACGTCACGCTTTTATGCTTAACCATTAAAAGCCCATGCAAATTTTTGCAATTTTACTTGAAATCTTCAAATCACTAGGAGCCACTTCAAGCCACTATTACGCAATCTGCAGCGGTCTCGGGCCTAACGGGAGGCCCACGCCTTAGGTAATAGTGGCTGGAAGTGGCTCTTACTGGTGTGCAGTGGTACGTTCTTTTTAACAAGTCTGATCATATAGAGGACAGGAGGGGCGGGGGTTGGGGGGGGGGGTGGTCGGGCCCGGCCTCTTAAGAGTTCAGCAGAGTATAAATGAGTTCAAGAGTGTGTTATTATAAACAATGGACCAATCCACTGACAAACATATTCCAACCCTGCCAAATCCGCTCCCCCCCCCCCACCCCACCCCCTCTCCCGCCACCCCAGCCAAACAGACACAAACACATGCGTACCGATCCGAGGCGGTTGAACTTTTCAGCGGGCACAGGGTCAGTAGAAGGCGAGTCAAAATACAAGGTGGTCCCGTCTCTCTGGAGGGCTTCAAACCTGGCGATGTAACCACTACTCGCACACACACGCGCACACACACACACACACACACACACACACACACACACACACACACACGCACACATACACACACACACACACACACACACACACACACACACACACACACACACACACACACACACACACGCCCCATAAAATACACAAATGAGAGAAAGGGTTGGTGGGTGGGTGTTTGGGTTTTAACGTTTTTTTCCCACCACTTACCAAATGAGAGAGAGAGAGAGAGAGAGAGAGAGAGAGAGAGACAGAGAGACAGACAGACAGACAGACAGACAGACAGACAGAGAATATTGCATAATCATCATCATCATCATCATCATCATCAAAGCACTGATCACGCAAAAGCGATTGCAGTATTCAAAACATTGCCGGCTGTATTTGAACTGATTGCGTTTTCCACTTACTTTCCTGTCGGCTCCCACCTGAAGCGTGCGTGCTTTGCTTTCTTCACGTTAGGGGCATCAAAGGAGAGCCTCACCACGTTGCTTTCATTTTCGTTAACGCTGCAGTTGGCTGGCAGAAAATAAAGATTTTTTTTTAAATGTTAACCAATGTTCTGAGTGGCATGTTCTGGCCGTTCATTCATGCGCAGGTGGGTGGGTGGGTGTTTGGGAGTTAACGTCCTTTTCCACCACATAAGGGTGATCTCAAAGACGGGGCAACGAGAAAAAGGTCAGCACAAATATTTGGCTTCAGCCGGGTTCGGAACTCACGACCCGAGCATTGAGAGTCCAACGCTCTATCATTCGGCCATCTCGCCCCCCCCCCCCCCCCCCCCCCCCCCCCACACACACCCCCTACGCTTCAATCGTCTATTTAATAATAATAATAATAATAATAGGTATTTGTAGGGCGCTTTTCTTTAAATAAAACTCGATGCGTCTATCACTCACTCACACTCATGAACATTATACAACGATGAGACATACCCTGGTGAAACCGAGTAGTTAAACAGGAAATTACTGGAGTTAGTTATTATGTCGCCTCACGCCGCTCAAGCAACAAAGACCAACACGCGGCTGAGGAAATTACTGGAAGGTTTTGCAAAAAAAGGAACGTTTTAGGATTGCTGTTGAAAACAGACAGTGTGGGCACATTTCTCAGATTTGCAGGCAGAGAGTCCCAAAAGGCTGGAGCGACAAAACTGAAAGATCGCTCGCCAAAAGATTTCAAATTGCGCTTGGGGATTTTGAGAAGCCTTTTTGCGAGTGCACTTTTGAATGTCAGTACATGAGCACATGCTTTGAATGGTATTCTTCTTAACATGAAGCACTTTCAACCACCCTACGCATCATTTCCTCACAAGTCAGTGAATTTTGAGGGGGTACAAAAGTCACTAGTCACCCTAACAGAAAAATAAAATGTCGCAGAAAATGTATGTGACTGGAGCAGTAGAGGTAAGAGTCTGAATGCTCGTGGTATAAACAGATTACATGATTAGTTCTCGTGGTTTACGGCGAAAGACTAACCCCTCGATGGTTCCACTGTTAGCTTACCGAGCCTCTCGTAGCTACCTCGCCGGAGGCTCGGTAGCTACACAAACAATCGAACCATCTCGGGGCTAGTCTTTCGCCGTAAACCACTCGAACAAATCATTTAAGCTCTATTTAACAACATAATATCATATATATTCGCCCAAAACATCAATTCTTGGGTTGTGCGTTCAAAACTTGGATTGGAGACAAAATACACTTTGCTGACTTTTTCATTATGACACTTGGAAAATGACGTGTTAACCCACTACCAAAAAACAAACAACGAAAACTCACAAAAAAATACCAAATTTCGTATGACTAAAGGCATTAAAGGATTCAACATCTAGCAATTCCTACAATATTCTTACAATCTGTGACTGTATACCCCGTTTGAGACTTTACTACATGAGTGAAATATTGAAGTGGAAATTATGAAATGCACACTAACTTTCTCTTCTTCGGCCATTTGGCCTGGGTGTTGAGCTGAATAGTCCACCCATTCTCAGGAATACCTTGTTCAGAAAGAGAAACATTTGTGGAAAATAAAAACTGTTACCAGCAGTTTTTGAGTGAACGTATGTATTGATACATTTCTTTTAATTTCTGCATCTTTCTGATTTTCTCATTCTGTAAGATTTTCCCTTCACCACGATTAGGGGTGTGTGCTGTTTCGAAATTTCCAAACAAACAAAAATTGCAAACTTTTAGTGTAAACAAGCAATGATGTGTTTGAAATGACAGTTTGATTTTGATTGATTGATTGATTGATTGATTGATTGATTGATTGATTGAATAACTGAGTCATTCCACATATACTTGATCGATGAGCGTGACCGCTCATATAACTGACCGTTGCATAACTGACTGTTCATCATTCAATTCGTCAGTCAGTCAGTCAGTCAATTAATCAATCAATCAATCAACCAAAACTCTGACCAACAGGGAAATAAACAAACGTTGAGTTATCTTGTATAACTTGCTAAACACACAATCAGTGTTGTGTTCTTTAAAATCCACGTTTCCATTAAAAATAATTATATAATTACATCAGATTACTGTTTACATCCATGCAACGATATTCTACACAGCACACTACTGTATTGTCTTGTGACTTGTGTTACCAAACAAAAGAACACAGAAACATGTCCAGCTTACCTCGGAGGCACACTGCAAGAAACACTCGAAGGCCGGGAGTATCAGATCGTCAGAAAATATCCTTCGACAAAAGTCGGTGGACACAAAGAAAAAATACTCAAATTCCTTTATTAGATGACTATGACAGATTTTTCCCCTTTTTCAAGAAGGTTTTTTTTGTTGTTGAGATAATGTTACTATCAGGTTAAAACTGGAACGTCCATGCCTGTCTTGTTGGTGAAGAATCTTCCACTTGTGCAAAACCCCGTCGACAAATGAAAATGGCCGGTGGTTCCGCCTGAATATTTTGAACGAAATATTTCTGTTTTCTGTTCTTTTCCCCCTTTTTTGTTTATTCCTTTACACACATATGATTTACATGTTTTCCAACACGAAACTGTGCACCAAAAAAGGTAGAAGAAACTTCCAAGTGTGTATCTCGATGGCAAACTAGCGGTCTATTCTGTGTGGTGTTACGTCAAGAAAAATAACGAAATGCACTCAATATCGGATAAAGCTCTGCCGCGGAACCGAAACAAGTACGAACAGGTCTGTTCTGACCTCATCTGCACCGTCCTCGTTGCCTGCAAAATGCTTAAATATCGACGGAAAAAAGTGCAGCAAGAATGGACGTGCGTTATTTTTGCCGACATTTCATTGGATGAACTGAAGATTGACGCTTTCTTGCTTGCACCCCCACCCTTCCCCCCAGCTTCCCTCCTCCCTGTCCCTCCATCCACCATTCTCTCGACAGTTTTCATTGGACAAGAACTGGTGAGTAATCGTGTTGCGTCGTTCTGGATCTTTGCAAGGTACCCTCCGATTGGACAGAAACTCCAGTTTTCTGACATTCCGGTGTCAAAGCGAGCACACGTTGGATCAGAGGTCTTGGTCGTGTTATAGGCATGTGACATCACACGTGTTGTTTCCTTATATGGTCCCGTAAGTGCCTCTTGCATAAATTTACCCGTTCGTGGATACGTCTAAACTCGAGAGACGCACTCGTCCAGAGGACGTGTGCCGCAGCGCTTGTCCCAATACATCGCCAACCTTGCGCGAACTGACGTAGTTTTGTTCAGCAGAAATGTCGCTGCCTTTCCCTGACATTGTGATTTCTGTCGTTTTTTTGGTGTTTTGAGTCAAGCAGTTGGTCTCAGTCAGCTGGATAAAATGGGTCAGTTTGACTTATTCCGTGCTGTTCCCCCGGAAAGTTTTGGTGAGGTTGTTTTCAATCGTTCTCCTTGCCAGAGCTGGTCTTTCCTGTGTCGTGTGTTGTTTTGGTTTGTGTAATGCTTAAACCGCAAATACTACAAAGGATGTAGCTAGTACAGAACATATTTATTTCAGTGGGGAAGTTGTGTGAATTGCATATTGTGAACAATCCGGTCGCTACTGTGATCTTTGTTTTTCTTTGAATATTGTATCTTTGTGTAATGTGTAGCATGAACCCACATGCAAGTTAATTTGATTGGAAATCCACCCAATTACCACAAGGAAGAGACAAACGAGACACAACAGCAACTCTCGGGAGTTTGAATAATCTTGTCATCCCATTTCAAAAAGGGATTCCTTCGTGAATTTTTACTAAGGAAGAATGTGAACACCCTTAACTCCCCCGCCCCCCCCCCCCCCCCCCCCACACACACACCCCTCCCCTCCCTCAACGCGTCTTGCCAAACCACCAACGTACACAATTCGTGCCAAACTCAATGTTCCGCCCAACCAACCAACCAGTCAACAAGCCGTACTACCAACCAACCAACCAACCTACCTACCTACCATTTGCAGCCTACCAATTACAACCTACCAGCCAAACAACCATCCTACCAACTAATGTTTCCTAACAACAGGGGAAATCGGCTTAGCTTAGAAACAACACTCATTAAAACGCGAACGCCGAAATGAAATAAATAAATAAAAAAAATGACGCTTTTATTTCAGGTCTTCAACTCCACCATGACAAGCTTTATGAAAACTAACATTTTAACATGTGTGTAAATGACACCTAAAATGTGATAGAATGTATCTTCACAGCAGAAAAGTTCAATACAAATACATCAACACAACATGAAATATGTACATTTGCATATCAAATAGATTAATATTGCCAGTTCGAAATATTGTACATGTATTAATTTTACACATTCTTATTCTAAACGTTTATAAGAAATCGTCAAGGGGAGGGGGTGGGGGGTAGGGGTGTCCCAACTCTTCGCCAGCTCAAGTGATATTCTTCCCAAGTTATGGGTGGAATTCACGGAGGGCTTGGAAGCTGGGACAATTTGTATCATGCATGATGAGGGTGGGTGGGTGGGTGTTTAGGAATTTATCGTCCTTTACCACATAAGGGTGATATCAAAGACGGGGCAACGAGAAAAAGGCCAGCACAAGTATTTGGCCCCAGCCGGGATTCGAACTCACGACCCGAGCATTTAGAGTATAATGCATGAAGATGAGGATGAGGATCATGGTACGATGATACTATGGAGGTCCGTCATCATCCACTTCATGAGATGTGTTATAAAAAGGGAAGCACAATCAAAGTGGCATCCGTGAAGTGGGTGAATCTCGGCTGTGTGCCATGGCAACATGCAGCCTCCCCATCGGGCCCATAGCGCACCCGCTCTAGGCAGGAGCCGACCTAGGCAGGAAAAATCCCGCTTGCCCAGAATGGGATTCGAACCCGGGTCTGCCGGCCCATGGTTCGAACAAATTCTAAATCCGGAGTTAAAACAACTTCCCTTGTCTTGAGAGAACTTTCTTCGTGCGAGGCTTTTACTCCGGAGAGAAAAAAAAATCGTGTTTTTTTGTTTGTTTGTTTTTTTTAACTCCGGAGTAAATTAAATCCCTCCTGGTAGTAGGTTTGCCGTGTTACACCTGGTCTGGTAATGCCTTGGAATATTACTGATGGCTGGGAGGCCAAAACATCAGGGAGCGTATGAAAGCCCTTGGTTTGTGATACGCTGTGCCGTGGTGATATACACTAGCTTGCCTGCCTTGAGTTTTACCTGCTACATGTAGGTGCGCAAATCTCTTAGATTTCAGTTGATGCATAAAATAGCTATTTTAGACTATATTTATCTACCTTAATACCAAGACTGTTTGATGTGATCTTTAATTCATAGAAATCTCTATTTTATTTGTAGTGATTATTATGTTTTGTTGTTGTTGTTGTTGTTGGTTTTTTTTTTGGTTTTTTTTTTTTTTTTTTTTTTTGCTGCCACAACTCTTTGCCGGCTCCAGTGGTGTTCCTCCCTGGTAATGGGTGGAATCCACGGAGGCCTCGGAAGTTGGGGCAATTTTTATTATGCATGATGATGGAGATGAGGATGATGGTAAGATGATGCTATGGAGGTCCGTGTGGTTTGGGACTGCGGGACAGGGCCGCATTCCACGCTTCCTGTCATAAATATAATTGTAGTTTTTATTTGATGTGTATCATTGTTTTGTTTGTCCACCACACCTAAATTTCCCTCTGGGATAATAAAGATGTACTGATTGAATGATATGCCGCATGAACGAATAGTTTGTCAGACGCAAGCCTAAATAGCAAGCTAGTGTGATTCCACCTACGTGTCACCACCGCACAGCGTATCACAAACCGAGGGCGTTTACCCACCGTGAACATTGTACCTACCGAACTGTCCCTTCGTTCCCTTCTTCTTCGTCTAGTTGACTGACCAACCTCAACATATGGTATGGTATGGTATGGTATGGTATGGTAGACTTCTCCTCGGCGCACATATCCATCTCTGCTGAAATGCTCACGGCGCCGCAGGGCTGGAGGACGAAGCAGTGAAAGCCTGCTGCCGTTAAGCGCTACTTTGTGTGCAAACCTCCACCCTGCTATTCACTCTGGTGCGTGCGACAGTATTTCTGTTTACCACGCCACCGGCCACAGCCTACTCTTCTTCGAAAGATGAACGTGGGATTTTTAGCGTGCACACTTGATATTTGTGCGTGCGTGTGTACACGAAGGCGAACAGGCACCGCAAACGAGTCTGCACATGGATTCGACTCGATATGGGAAGGAAAAATCCCACCATATTCCTGCCCACCGGGGACTCGAACCCGGCAGCTCAGGATCCGAAGTCGGATGCCTTAACCACTAGACCAAATCCCAAACATACTGAAGACAATTGTTTGGTTGTTTTTGTTGTTGTTGTTCTTGTTGTTTTTGCTGCCCCAACTCTTTTTGCCAGCTCCAGTGGTGTTCCTCCCAGCTCATGGGTGGAATCCACGGAGGGCTCGAAAGCTGGGGCAATTTTTAGTATGCGTGATGATGGAGATCAGGATCACGGAAAGATGATGCTATGGAGGTCCGTGAGGTTTTGGACTGCGGGACAGGGCCGCATTCCACGCTTCCTATCATAGATATCCCGGTGTTAGCCAGGCCAGGGAACTACGGCACCTGCGGTGTCGGCCGTGTAATCATCCACATCATAAGACGTGTCATATCAAGGGAAGCAGCCCCAAAGTCGCACCCGTGAAGTGGGTGAATCTAGGTTGTGTGGCAACAGCCTCCCCACTGGGCCCATAGCACACCCGCTCTGGGTGTGGAGCTCTGAAGCCGACCCCATAGCACACCCGCTCTGGATAGGAGCCGACCTAGGTAGAAAAAAAAATCCCGCTTGCATCAGTTGGGACTCTAACCCGGGTCTCCCGGTCCCTGGTCCGAAGTGCTAACCACTGCACTACGGGGGCCGGTGCCATTGTCAGTGTAGCTGTGCATGCTGGTTAACTGTTTTCCATGTCGCGGCTCCTCTCGTGTATAATGGAATTTTTAACGTGCACACTTCATATCGTGCGTGCGTACACGAAGGCGAGACAGGCACCGTAAACGAGTTCGCACATGAATTTGACTCGATACGGAAAGGAAACATCCCACCGTATTCCTGCCCACCAGGGACTCGAACCAGGCGGCTCAGGATCCGAAGTCGCATGCCTTAACCACTAGACCAAATCCTCAATGTGGTGATTAAAGACGCCAAACTCACAACAGGGGTGGGTGGGTGGGTGTTTGGGAGTTTAACCTCCTTTTCCGCCACGTGAGGGTGATATCAAAGACGGGGCAACGAGAAAAAGGCCAGTACAAATAATTTGCATCAGCCGGGATTCGAACTCACGACCCGAGCATTGAAAGTCCAACGCTCTACCAATTCGTCTGTCCCGGCTCCCCTATCAAACGACCGACCAACCACAACATTTACAAATGTTTCATTTTGAGATCCTTTGTTTCGGGTTTTTCTTTTCTTTCTTTTCTTCCAAGCATTTTGGGGGGAGCCGGGGTGGCCGAATGGTAGAGCGTTGGACTTCTAATGCTCGGATCGTTAGTTCGTATCCCGGCTGGGGCCAAATATTTGTGCTGGCTTTTTCATCGTTGCCCCGTCCTTGATATCTCCCGTATGAGGTGGAAAAGGACGTTAAACCTCCCAAACACCCACCCTTTTGAATCTCTGCGCAAACAGAAATAAGAAGTCACTGTTTTCTGTTTCCTGCACACGTCAGTGTGTGTGCGCGTGTGCATGTGGGATTCAAGTCACAGCATTCTGCCAAGCTCTTCACTGCAGTACACAAACACCCTGTGTAAATTATTGATCCGTCGGCCTCACACAGGCATAGGCACACGCAGCAGCTGTCATACCGTCTCTGTCGCTCTCCCTTGTTTTTCAGTAAAGGCTGTGGTGTGGAGACGGTTTGCGGGCACCTGTAGTTAGAAAATGCATTATTGTTTTTAGCAAACAGTCGACATGAAAATTGATATGGAGCCACCCTAGATGGCAAAATGATGGCTCGAAGTGGCTACTACTGGTGTCCAGTGGCTTGTTCTTTTAACTGAACCAGTCTTATCATATCGTGGGCAAGGGGGTGGTCGTGCTCGGGCACTCGACGTTAACCGAACTGAAAGAAAAAGAGGACATTTGTACTAACCCTTTCAGCCCTGAAGGAATCTAGAAAGCGATAACGCTCTCTACCTGGGAGTTTATCAAGTGTGCTAGATCTAAAGCTGGGCTCTTGCATACAAAACCCTATTTCTCAAGAAGTGTCGGATCCATCCTATAGGGGAATCTTCCACTGCGCAGAGCGAGCGTATGAGAGTCGGTTACATGTTACCTTTTTACAAGTTATGTTGTATACTACAATTTCAAATACTACAATACTACTTCTTCACCTCTTTTCCGATGTGTTTCCTTTGAATTTCATGCGCTTCTTTGTATCTTTGCATGTTTTTTGTTTGGGTTTTTTTTTTCTATTTTCTTATTAGATTTACTCCCTTTGTGCCTGGTATACTTTTTTTTTTTTTTTTTTTGGGGGGGGGGGGGTAATGTTAGCCTTTATTTTGTTAGTGTTCCTAGATTAGCAGGACAGCTTGTAAGATAGGCAGACCATGCCTACAAGTCTTTATCCTGAAATAAACGTTTCAGTCAGTCAGTCAGTCAGTCTCTCTCCATGCACGCATATTATTGTTAGGGTCTGCGAGACCGTAGGTGATACTGTGGCAGGGCTGAAAGTGCTGAAGCCATCAAATGAAAGAGGAGGGGGCTCAGAGACCGTTGCATTGTACGTGAACGTTAAAGCAGTTCCACATTTTAACATATTCAGTTATCTAGGTATCAAGGAACATGCACCTCGCTGCGACGACGCGACAGACTATACTCGAAATCAGTAAGTCCCAAACCAATTGACTCAGACAATGGCCGCGAATTAGTCTTTGTCGCTGACGCGGCGTTAAGCCTTAAAATACTCACTCACTCACTCACTCACTCAGACAATGAGGTAGCAGAGGTCGTCTGCTTGCGTGCACTGTGTGACACGTGGCGTAGTTAAAATAGCCCGTAAGGCTCAAAGAAAGTCGTAGTTCTCGTGTTAGTAACTAAAACGGTCGCGATGGCCAAATAAAACATCCTGCTACCTGGCAAACGCCCTGAGAGCTTCGAAAGCGGCAAGTTTTCCATCTCAGCGGCCGTACGAACATAGAGGCTAGAGAATTATCTGGAACATAGAGAATAATAATATGATAATAATAATAATAATAATAATAATGCGTATTGTATAGGCGCTATACCAAATTTCATGAATCGGCTCAAAGCGCTGCGAGCTGAACCCAACACGCACGCTCACGTGAACCACGCGCATTCTCTCACACACTGGACATAAACGCATTACAGTCACGTGGTGCGAAGGGTCAGCTCAACTATTTAAGTTTCGGAATCTAGAATTGCATTTATTTTTTAAATTTTGTGGGCTCTGAACATTTCCAAAGCAGGGCCGGGGGAGGAAGCCGGGCCACGACGATCGGCCCGAATGATCGGTGCCGCATACGAGAAGGACCGCCCCGGTGTTTAGGTATCTAGGTATCGAAGAACATGTGTCTAGCCGCGACCACGAGACGAACTCAATGCAAAATGAGTAAGTCCCGAAACCCTTGGCTCAGAGACTGAGGCACTAGGGGTAGCCTGCTTGCGTGCACTGTGACAAGGGTGGAGGTGGGAGGGGGTAGTCAAAATGGTCCCGAGTGTTTCCGGTGCTACTCCAAATCAAAAGCGTCGACGACGATATAGCTCTCACCTATAATCTGTTAGCTTGAAACATAATAATAATAATAATGAGGATTTGTCTGGCGCCCAACCTCCTGCTGGAGCTCTGGACGCCTCACGATAGCTAGTATAGTGGCAATACATACACATGAGATACAAATGAAAAATACATTACACATTACATACACATATATATGAAATAGACGTCACATACACATTACATACACACAGCTATGATATAAACATCATCATGCACACGTCTTTCCGGTGTAGTAACGCATTAGCCAAAGTTGATTTCACGTTGATAAACTGTCCCTTTCTCTGAAACTTACACGCGTTATTCCGTTGCTGCTCAGGGTGGATGAGTATGTGGGTGGGTGAGTGTTTGGGGGTTTAACGTCCTTTTCCACCACTTACGGATGATATCAAAGACGGGGCAACAATGAAAATGGGAGCACAAATATTTGACCCCAGCCGGGATACGAACTCACGACCCGAGCATTAGAAGTCCAACGCTCTACCATTTCGTTGCTACTCAAACTTGTAAATGAAAAAAACAACCCCCCCCCCCCCCCCAAAAAAAAAAAAAAAAAATGACAACATAAAAACATTAAACAAAATAAGCATAAAAAACAAACAACAACAACAACAACAACCGTGGTGCTGCTGGTAAAGGCGGGGGAGCCTGGACTACTAGCCGAATAGCAGAGCGTCGGACTTTCAATGCTCGGTTCGTGAGTTCCAATCCCGGCTGGGGCCAAACATTAATTTGTGCTGGCCTTTTTTCTCGTTGCCCCTGTCTTTGATATCACTAATCCGCGGTGGAAAAGGACGTTAAACTTCCAAACACCCACCCACCCACGCACCCACCCACTGATAACGGTGTAGCTTGGAGAAATCGTTGTCAAAACCTTTAAATCATAGTAGCACCCGAAAAAAACGCCCGTCTACTTTGTTTCACACCCGTGCAATACGGGTAGCTTGCAGGGCGCTGCAGGACTGTGAACGCTCGCCTGGTTCCACGGCACAGCCAGCGTTCGACTCATACGGGTGGCATGGCTGTGTCATTGTGTGCACTTTGTTTGGTTCAGAGAGGTGACTGTTTGTCGAGTGTCTGTACAGAGCAACCTCTGTCATAAAGTTAAGGCTCGTCGTGTACGTGTGTGTCACACACGCACGCACTCTCTCTCTCTCTCTCTCTCTCTCTCTCTCACACACACACACACACACACACACACACACACACAACGACAACAACAACAACAACAAACATAAGAGACATTTTCACAGTGCCACTCAAAAGGGGCGAGTCTCCAGAACTCAACCAATCGCGTCATGAGCACAACACATGACATGGTCTGGCAAAACTTCTTTGCAAGACACTACAAAGAGAAAAGCGCGTGTAGTTTGGTATGACTGAAACGTGGGTCGAAAATAAAAACAATTGACGTCATTTGAGGCAATATACCATTACGTCAATCTCTCATCTTAAAATCACTCCTTTTCACATACAATGACGTCATGCACTTACTCTGTCTTACGCTACACGGGAGAGTCAAGGGGAGGGGGATTGCCGAGTGGAGTGGTCTATTGAGGAATTTTTAAGGCTTTTGCATTGAAGCCAACTTGTACTCGGTAAAAATCTTGCTTCGATTCCACGAGGGCAAGGTTTCGCGGTGTGCGTGCATTCTACACAGCAATGACTAGACCGCGTCACAACGCGACAGCGACGCATAATAAAATAGCTGTAATGCCTGTCGGTGCGTGTCGCTTGAGGCGTGGCTGTGGGGGATGAGTAGACTGGGAGGGGCTTCCGTTTAGGGGGAGGAGCCATCTCTCTCTCTCTCTCTCTCTCTCTCGGTCTGAGCGTGTCAGTGTGCCGTGTGTGTGTGTGTGTGTGTGTGTGTCGGGGAGTGGGTTGGTGGGGGGAAGGGGAAGGGTGTCAACGTGCCAAATGGTTGTGTGGGGGTGTGCGTGTGGAGGGGCGGAGGGAGGGGGTTGGGTGCTGGATGGGTGCCGGGTGGCTCAGCGATTAGCAACATGGGCATGCGCTCTGCAGGGGCAATGGTTTGTATTTTCGGTTTCAGTTCACACAAAGGCTCTACTGTGGAACCACTACGAACGCGAACTGCGTTGTGGCAAAAGGTACATCCTATTGCACAATTACGTGTATGAAAGGAATACACTGTCACCGGCTCAGTCATGTTGTAGCAGGTTGTCGTGGGAGATCTTAGGCGCGCGCACACACACACTACACACACACACACACACACAGGCGCTCAGTTTTGTCAGCCTTCAGCATACAGAAAAAAATCCACTGCCTCTGTGTGTGTGTGTGTGTGTGTGTGTGTGTGTGTTTGTGTGTGTGTGTGTTTCAAGCAATGATTACATCGTGTAAATGACGTCATCTATCATTTTGCTTGAATAAATGGAAAGAATGTGTGCTTCCTCCTGTGAATCAAACCCAACACCCGATCTCTGACAATCCAACGTCTTGGCCGCTCGGCTGCCTCGGCTCTCTTGTCCACAGAGAAATGTCGAGACTGTGATTCTGTTAAAGACTAATTTCTGTAAGTCCCCTGGTCAGCAGATGGGAAGCATAGGTTCTGGAAATGTGTCGGCTGTGTATGATCTGTTCAGTGAGTTTGTCTGATGACACGTTTGTTGCTGCTATACCTCCTGTTGTTGTTGTTGTTGTTTGTTTGTTTGTTGTTGTTGTTGTTGTCACTGTTCAGTGAGTTTGTCTGTTGACACGTTTGCTGCTGCTATACCTCCTGTTGTTGTTATTGTTATTGTTGTCAGCGTTGTAGGTGATGTTGTTGCTGTTGCTGCTTCGCTCTGCCGCTCACACTCGGAAACTCCGTATCCCTCAAGTCAGAACAAAGCCCTTTGGTCAGCGTGGTTTTTCATACCAGGGTCCGACTTGTTGGAATGATCTCCCAGCATCAATCAGACATGCAGACACCAAACCATCCTTCAAGCAAAACTTAAAACCCACCTCTTCACTGCCCTCAACCAATAACTGTTGCCACACCATCATCTTGCTGGTCGTGAATGTGTGTGTGTGTGTGTGTGTGTGTGTGTGTGTGCGTGTGTGTGTGCCGGGGCAGCGGAGGCCGTGTATGGTGCTGCACATCATGTGTTTGTAATTAAAATGTATGTGTGGAGGAATGTTGCGTGTGTTTCTGGGTGAAAGGGTGTGTGTCGACTGTAAGACATCCTGAGCTTCTGCGGGACCGAGGGCGTCCCTTAAATACCTATATTACTATTAATCCGATAATCATGATGTTGTTGTGTTTTTGTTGTTGTTAGTATCATCACAAATCTGCTTCACTCATACCTGTCGACAGGTCGTAATAAAAGGACGATAGACCCCTCTGATACAGTCAGACAACAGGAACTAGGAAAGCTTGAACCTGTTCGACAAGTACCGCCCTCGTAGTGGGGCAATCAATGGCTTGAAAACTGATTGGCCTCTTCAGAGAGCGTCTTGCCTTTCACAGGCGACCACTACGACAAGTTCAACTGTACCTGCCTGACTGGATTGATCGTTTATTTGTGTGGCCGTGCATGCTGTGACCGAACGGCTTGTACTCCTCGTTCAATAAACAGGTGAAACGGCCCAAGCGTCGTGGGTTGAATAACTTCTCAGGCCTCTTTACCTTTTGACGGTTGAGTTTTTTTGTAGCGGTGAAGTCACACATGCATGCATGCAACAACATTCAAGCATATAACCTATGCATATAAACGACACAGGTTACAAGACAAATACACAGCATTCTAAAAACACAGCCTGTTCGCCATTCTTTCCTTCCAGTTTGATGAGTCAAGCATTAACCCCGTACTGTAGTGTGTTCGAACTGAGTTTATTCGCACAGCGATCGAGCGCAGGTAGCGTCTAACACGAAACGGTGTGTCCCTAAATGTACGCAGCGTTGTTCTAGTTTTAGCGAGCCGTCGAACACTCTCTGTGTATCGAGAGTAGTTTGAATCTACGTCCTAAAACTGAAGCTAGACCTGTTTGTCGGTAGGTATTCAGTTTCTTCAAGCTTGTCACTTTCAGCCGATGGTTACATTATGATAATTATGCCTGTGTTTTTAGTTTCGTGTCCGGAGTGGGTTGATCTTGTCCGAGCATGTTTCAGGAACTGTTTTCAGCTTTCGTCTGGGACACGGGGCAAGGCTTGTGGGTTGCTGTGCTTGTATTAAGCGACATACCTCGTAAAATATACGTGTCTAAGTGCAGGTATTTCGTTACAAAGATTGCAGTGCTGTTGCACGTTTAGTGGAAATGGCTCGCGTTCACACGGTCATAGTGTCCTAGTACAAGCAATACGCAGTCTGTCGTGTACATGGGGAGCCGGGGTGGCCGAATGATAGAGCGTTGGACTTCTGATGCTCGGGTCGTGAGTTCGTATCCTGGCTGGGGCCAAATATTTGTGCTGGCTTTTTTTTATCGTTGCCCCGTCTTTGATATCACCCGTATGTGGTGGAAAAGGACGTTAAACCTCCAAACACCCACCCAAACACCCACCCACCCCTGTCGTGTACAATATTCGCTGTAATATTTGTGTAAGTCCTGTTCGACAGTCTCACTCTCTCTCTCTCTCTCTCTCTCTCTTGCTTGATTATGCTTGCCATTTTTTTTTCTTCTTCTTTCTTGAATTTTCTTTTATCTTTGCTATTGTAGTCTTTTTAAAATTGTTTTGTTGTAGCAACGGCTGATAGAAAATCAATCATTTTTTGGTTAAATCAGTTCCGTCGGAAAATAAAGTTCGTTCGTTCGTTCGTTTGCTCTCTCTCTCTCTCTCTCTCTCTCACACACACACACACACACACACACACACACACACACACACACACACACACACACACACACACACACACACATTCATTCATTCATTCATTATGCATCCGTGTGTGTGTAATCATCCTCCAGTCATTGATCCGTATCAAGGTGTGGTATTGTATGATGGGGGTATGGCAGGCATCACCTCGACGCTCAAGGCGCCGCAGGCCGAAGCTGTGAAAGCCTGCTGCTGGCAAGCACTACCCTTTACATGTGCAAAGCATTACCCTGCTATGCACTCTGGTTGGTGCGGCACACCGGGGCACTTCCAGCCTCACGCTATATTGACCAGGGCCCGTATGTAAAACTCGAGGTTAACTTAACGGCTAAGAGCCTATCCCAGACTAAGATAAAAGAAATCCAAAAACAAAATTAAACAAAAAAGGAAGCGAAGACAGAAAGACAAAAAAAAAATCCTTCTATAACGGCCTAGGCACCTTGCTGGAATGGACGCGCTTCCTGATTTACAAAAAAAAAAAAAAAAAAAACCTGAAAATTTAACCCTAGAGCTAGGTTAGTTCGAGGTTAGACTCTAACCCGGGGCTAAACTCCCTAACCCCGACTTTTACATGCGGACCCTCTCACTTTCACTTTCAGCGACAAGCTGCTTAGACTCGCGGCATTAATTTTCTAGTCTCAAGCGGCATTGACCCGGGGTATTTCCACCCCAGACCCAGGGCACTTCACGCTTAGGGAGTACATCTCGCGTGGTCCACCGTGACAGTCGCGGGGTAGAGCGTTAGCCTCGCAATGCTCATGTCTTGAGTTCGAATCCCGGCTGTGAGCTAATTATGTTCATCGTCGTCCTCGTTGCCCCGTCTTTGATATCACCCGTATGTGGTGAAAAAGGTGGTAAATTAAACTCCCAAATGTGACCCGTTCTCACAAAAGGACCCATGAGTCGAAAATTATCAATTTTGAGATATGTAATTCACTACAATCTACTGGTTATGCAGTTGAATTCAATATAAGAATGAAAGCTGTACTACTAAAATTGACAGAGATATCAGCAGTTGAAGTTGGCTACTCACAAGGCGGCCATACTGACCCCGGGACTCTTTTCGCCTGTAGCGGCGTTCGGCTTAGCGCGACCTACGGTCCCTTTCGCAAGAACGGGTCACAAATAACCAACGAACCCACCAGCCACACCAAACTGCTACGACCTACTCTCACACGATAAAGACACATAGTTACATTAACACCTGTCTTGTAGAACTTTGATAAAAGATCTGTGCGCATTAATTTTTCATGCAGCACGCTGTCTCCAAGGACTGGCCGGCCTGACGTAATCGATCGCTACACCCCCGGAGATGGGGTGTTGCTGTAGTGACGTGCAGAGTGAAGGCGATGACCTCATCACTGACGTCGAGAAGCTGATCGCTGACTACGCCTGGAGAAAATTCCAGCAGACTTCGGGCAGGTGGGGCCTCTACGCTATTTCTACTTGATATATGTATGTAACGGCCGCCAAGGGGATTTTGGTTTAACGGTTCAGGCGTCTGACTGTGGATCCTTGGTTACTGGGTTCGAATCTCTTGGTGGGCAGGAATTCGGTCGGAACATTTTCCTCACCAAAATCGCATCAACATTTACACTTATAAGTTTCTTACTTGTTGTGCTCGGCCTCGTGAAAATAGTGAGAGTGTATATTTATGTTTGTTCAAAATGAATAAAACGGTTTAAACCAACATTCAAGTGAAGACTCGTTCACAGTGCCTGTCTCGCCTTCAGGTACACGTATATATACCAAAAATGCATGATATTCTATCTTGGTAAATAATTATATGCAGATTTGGTGTCACGTGACAAGAGTGTGGTGCCTCAGAATGCCTTCTAAGTGAATGCATGCGTTTGACGTGTGTAGCGATTTCATTTCGTTTCATGATGGTGTGCTCTGACACCTTTCTCTGTCACATTTTTTTTTTTTTCAGAGAAAGATGTAGTAACTGAGATTATCTGTACCCGGACTATTTTATGTGCAGGTGGCGACGCTTCCGCATGCGGCGGAAGCATTTCCGGATAGAGGTGCCCATGAACTACTTCCACTTCGATGAAGTGACTCTGCCTGCCGTTGAAGGCATGGATGTCAAAGTACGTGACCAGCTGCAGATCACCAGAAACGCCGCCGCAAAGTCTTCCGCAGATGTAAGCAGCAAGTCTACCAGCATTTGGTGAAGGGAGATGGAAGGGGCAGGGAGGAAGGGGACTGGGGTCGGTCTCTCTGGGACCTCCTGTATTTCGACCCCAGTAAAATATTGAGTGACGGGGGGGTGGGGGGGGGGGGGTAGAGGCGGCTTTCCCACTCTGCGCCCCCACATACTCAAAAAAAAAAAAAAAAAAAAAACAGTAACAGAATTTTTAAAATCCCATCAATATCGCTCCACCCCTTCTCCCCTTTCCTTCTGTTTCCTTCCGTGTATGGTAGCATGCGCTGACAAAAACTCGTTCCTGGGTAAATGAGACAGGCTCGTGGTGTTGAGGTCTCAAGACTTGATCTGATGCCTATGGAGTTTCTGCACGCTGAAGATGGATTCAAAGGTCGCGTCACTGACCAAGGGAAAACAAAAACCATAGCCGACAGAACCTACAGTCTCCCCGACCAGGTATCGATAGATGACGACATATATCTTCAGGGTTCCTTGACCAGCTACGATAAGAAGATGACGTTCTCCAGTGAAGCCAGGTATCGATAGATGACGACATACCTTCAGGGTTCCTTGACCAGCTACGATAAGAAGATGACGTTTTCCAGTGAAGCCAGGTATCGATAGATGACGACATACCTTCAGGGTTCCTTGACCCGCTACGATAAGAAGATGACGTTCTCCAGTGAAGCCAGGTATCGATAGATGACGACATACCTTCAGGGTTCCTTGACCCGCTACGATAAGAAGATGACGTTCTCCAGTGAAGCCAGGTATCGATAGATGACGACATACCTTCAGGGTTCCTTGACCAGCTACGATAAGAAGATGACGTTCTCCAGTGAAGCCAGGTATCGATAGATGACGACATACCTTCAGGGTTCCTTGACCAGCTACGATAAGAAGATGACGTTCTCCAGTGAAGCCAGGTATCGATAGATGACGACATACCTTCAGGGTTCCTTGACCAGCTACGATAAGAAGATGACGTTCTCCAGTGAAGCCAGAAACTCGCTCTCCATCAACGCAGGTGTACTCAGTTTTTGTTCGAGTGGAATAAATCTTTAATGTGCACGCTGGATTTGTGAATACTTGTTCATTTTTTTTTTTCATGTTTGTGGGCAGGCCTCTCAAAAGAAATCTGGAATGGTGACGCATCCTGAGCGGACCCACCTGGAGCACAAGTTCGTCAACGAGACAGACGACGACCAGACGTACGAGTTCCGCTTCGAGAAGACGAGGACCGCTTCCGTCAGCGTCAGCTACCAGAAGGGGTTCTCCATCGGCGGCAAGGCCAACTTCTCTCTCGATCTGGCTCACGTGCCGGGCTTAGAAATCGAGGCTCGTTATGAGGTCGGTACCATAGTTCTGTTGCTGCTAATCGTTCATTTTCTTACGCCGCCCCCTTCCGTCTGGAACGCTTTACCTGTCACCATTAGGGATCTTCCCACGCTGACTCAATTCAAAGCCCATTTAAAGACCTACCTCTTTAGGCAAGCTTTCGAGCTGTAGTCCGACCACTGTTTCATCGGCACTCAGTGTGTGTGTGTGTGTGTGTGTGTGTGTGTGTGTGTGTGTGTGTGTGTGTGTGATCGCAAAGAGTGTTTCGTAGAAAACAGATACTGAGATAGGCGCTATGTAAACTGAATTCATTATTTTTTATTTTATTCTGTTTTTGTCGGGTTTTTTTTACATGTCAAGACAATACACTTACATTCATTATTATTATTATTATTATTATTAATCGTGGTTGGAAGACTAGGATACAGGTTATGCTGACGAGTCTTTGAACCTTTATGCAAAATTTATAAAGCCTTTCGGCGAAAGCTGTTTCCGGTTTACCACCCCAGCAGTCTTGAACTCTCTGCCGGCTAGCGTGAGACAGCAACCTACTGTGGCATATTTCTAATCAGAGCTTAAGCTTGCATAATAAGTACTCATTTCTGTTCATCAGCGTTTAGTGTTGTTTTTGAATGAATCAAATCAATCAGTAAATGATAAGGTGTCGTGAGTTGCATCCTATGCCAAATTTTGGGGTTGTTTGTTTGGTTGTTGTTTTTTGTTGTTTACAGCCTTCTGTTTCATTATAATTCTTATAGCACGTTGGCCATATTGCTAACAGGAACAGCAGTACCTAGATAGTTCATAGTAGCCCCTCAAAGTTAGTCTTTGCCGTGGAATGTTTCTTGCTTATCAATAACGTTCACCTTATTTATGCCATACCCGTCACGATATAGAAACAAAACAAAATCAAAACCCTTTCCTATAATTCAGGTGCGAAAGGAAACAGGGCAGACGTTTGACGAAACGATGACGACATCTGTAAAGAGTGACGTCACAGTGAAGGCTCACAGGGCACGCAAGGCCATTGTCGTCATGGAAGAGCGCCGCATTCACGCCAAATTTGAGGTTAGTTAAAGACCCATTTCCGACATATCTACACCTACAGCACGGTCAGAGCTGTTTTGATGGCGTCTAGTATGGAAGCACATAGGCTCATGAATAATTACAGCCTCTCAAAGGCTCTCAGTGGACGTTTGTTTTGGCATATGTCTTACACAGCATGAGGTTAGGCGCCAGACAAACCCCCCATTATTATTATTATTATTACACACGACAGGGGGTGGGCGGGATTTTAGGTGTTAGACACGACAGCCCATAGACAGCTTTAACACATTTCGCACGTGGTTTTGTTTGACTGGATTGAATTTTGTTCAGCTGGACTGTTCAGTAAGAGTAGCTGTTTCCGCCCCCCCCCCACTCCCTCCCCCTCAACTGCCCATTAGTGCCGGTTCCAGTCCCTTACTTGTGTGTGTGTGTGTGTGGGGTGGGGGGGGGGAGGGAGCCGGGATAGCCGAATGGTAGAGCGTTGGACTCTCAATGCTCGGGTCGTGAGTTCGCATCCCGGCTGGGGCCAAATATTTGTACTGACTATTTTTTTTTATCGTTGCCCCGTTTTTGATATCAACTTTATGTGGTGGAAAAGGACGTTAAACCCCCAAACTCCCACCCCACACCCTCGTATGCAAACCTCCATCTCGCTCTTTGCTAATTGGTGCGTGCGGCAAATCTCTGTTTTGCACGCCACTTGCAGACAATAATTACTTCGACTGAGCACCTTGACCATAATTATGTGGTCCAGGGTTCGTGTCCCTTCACTGTGAGTCAAATCCTCCAGCCTATGTCCTGGTCACCTTCGCGGTGGAAGGGACTCATTCGCCCACTGTACCTGCAGGCACCTGTCTGATTGGTGTGTTTTGTGAAAGTGTACTGCATTGTTTGTATGTGACTGCATTGTTGCAACGTTTTTCTTGTCTTTTCCTTACAAAGCGGTGTGAGCCTTCTGCTAGAAACAGCGCTATATAAAGCGCACGGTTACACGGCTGCCAGTCTGCATGTTGCCGTACTCAGCTGCCTGCTGGCGGGCAAGTGTTCCGCGGCACACGCAGCCTGCGGCGTTGCAAGCTTTGGGCAGTAATTGGTCAGTTGGCTGTACGGGCTGCCTGTGGCTAGCTGGCTGCCAGGAAAAATAGAACGGCTTTCTATTCCCGCGCCGGCACCGGCAAGGGGGATTTGCCAGCTGGCAGCCAGCGGTTTAATTAGGGTTGCCAGCGTTGCCAGCCCAGCAAGTACCAATCCTGGCAACGTGTAGCAGCGGCCCTTAGTATCAATTATTATTATTATTATTACTTCGTTTTTTGGCACAGGTGACTGTGAAAATGACCATGCCAGTGGGAAAAGCGGTAGTGTACATCTACAACAAACACGGAGACAGGATCAGCACGAGACAAATCCAAAACCTGATTCCGGTCTTCAACGGAAAATACAACACAAAGCAAAACGCGGGCCAAGCGGCGGAGTTCCTCGTCAAAGGGATCGTGGAGGGGTCCATGTTGTCAAATCATAAAATCTGCCTGCAGGACATCGACGAACCAAAAACGGGCAAAAACGTGGGACAGGAGAGTCTCGACGCGACGGCGGATTCAGAAACTAAATTTGATGGGTTTCCACAAAACGACGTCATTCGGGAGATTTGAGAGAAAAGAGCAATGTCGAAGAGATCCCCGATGAGTGGCCAGGGCCCGTATGTAAAAGTCGAGGTTAATTTAGCCCACGGCTACAGGGTCTAACCCAGACTAGGACAAAAGAAACCCAAAAGCAAAATTGAATTTTTAAAAAAGGAAGCAAAGGAAGGAAGAAAAAAATCCTTCTATAACGACCCAGGCACCGTCCTGGAGTGGGCCCGCTTCCTGATTCAAAATAATAAACAACAGAAAATTTAACGCAAGAGCTAGTTTAGTTCGAGGTTAGACTCTAACCCGGGGCTAAAAGCCCTAACCTCTACTATTACATACGGGCCCTGGAAAAAACATTCTCACACATATTATCTAAGGTCGAACCCACGCACAAAGGTGGCGACCGCGATCCCTCACCTGTACTCAGTGGCGTAGGAAGACAATTTGCCCGGGGGTGGGGGAGGGGGAGGTGGTAGTGGGGGGGGGGGGGGGTAAGGGGGAAGAGGGGAGGGGAGGATCAGACACTCGACAAACAAAACAACTGGGGAGGAGGAAGGGGACTAACTAGTCCATTTCAGTTAAGACATACTTTTCACCTGCGGAGATCTTGGGGGAGGGGAGGGGGGGGGGGGAATCGTTTCCGGGCTGACCCAAACTGTGATAATTATATGATATCCTGTGATATTCTGTGATAGCCATGCTTATATAATATGGCTAAGTCAGTGTAATGCGTCGGGAAGGAGGGGGGGGGGGGGAAGCCAGGATAGCCGAATGGTAGAGCGTTGCAACTTCAGTGCTCCGGTCGTGAGTTCGAATCCCGACGTGGGCCAAATATTTGTGGCTTAGCTTTTTCTCGCTGCCCCATCTTTGATATCGCATACACGTGGTGGAAAAGGACGTTAAACTCCCAACAAACACCCACCCACCCCCCACCCCCCTCATCGGGAAGCATTGCGCGAGAGAAACGAAAGCAGTTCATCCACCTGAAAGTCGGAATGGTTTGCATGAGTGCGTTCTCTCTCTTTATTTCCCCCCCCCCACCCCCCCCCCCACCCCCCGTTCACCTACACACATGACTTGTTGTCAGTACAAATGTATAAATGGCCTTAAAACGATTCGTATTTTCTGAGCTTCCTGGGATTCTCAGTTCCTGGTTTGGAGTAAACCTTTAGGCCAAATAAAAAAAATGTGATATTCTGGTTACCTTTTGTTTGTTTGGTTGTTTGTTTCAGTTTTCCTGTTGTTGTTGTTGTTCTTGTTATTGTTTCTTTCAAAACAAAGCGAGTGTCGAAATTTGGCTGGCAAGCCAGAGCTCACTGTTTTGTTTGTTTGTTTGTTTGTTTGTTTCTTTCTTTCTTTCCTTGTTTATTTCTTTGTTTCTGTTTTCCTGCTGTCGTTGTTGTTGTTGTTGCTGTTTCTTTCCTTGTCTCTGTCTTTGACTCTTTCTTTTGTTTTTTTCCCTTGTTGTTATTGCTGTTGTTGTTCTTGTTGTTCTTGTTTATTGTTTCTTGTTGTTTTTCGCTTGGATTTTTTTCTTTTATTGGTGTTGGCTTGGGGAAAAAAGCAGAAAACCTTATTTTCAAATCAACACCAAACCCCTTGTGAATTAAACCAAAAAATAAAACAACAAAAAAACAAGACAAAAGTGTGTACAACATAAAATACCATGCAGTACCAATATCACCACAAAAAATATGTATATATACTCCAACAGTGAACACTTCTGAGTGAGGACAGTGTTTACTAGAAACAGCAGCAAACTGATACAGTGATTAGGCAAGAAACTCCATAATCAAATCTGAATTACAAAATGAAGGAAGGTGAGAGTAAGGGTAAGACTTTCGAAATGTTACTTTTGTTTTCATATAACTAACATATTACTTTTGTTTTCATATAACTAACATATTACTTTTGTTTTCATATAACTAACATATTACTTTTGTTTTCATTTAAAGACACATGGGCTAACCATACAGGTGGTAGGTGGTAAGGGGTGGGGGTGGGGGGGGGGGAGGGGAGGTGAATTCGAAATATTACTTTTGTTTTTATAGAACGACAAGTGGGCTAACCATAAAGTGCTAGGTGGTAAGGAGGGGGGGGGGGGGCTTTCGAAATATTACTTTTGTTTTCATAGTTTAATTTCACGACAAATGGGCTAACCATAAAGTGTTAGGCGGTAAGGCGGGCGAGGAGGAGGGGGGGGGGGAGGTCCGAAATATTACTTTTGTTTTTATTGAACGACAAATGGGCTAACCATACAGGTGTTAAGTGGTAATGGGGGTGGAGGGAAGGGGAGTGCTTTCGAAATATTACTTTTGTTTTCATTTAACGACACATGGGCTAAACATACAGGTGTTAGGTGGTAAGGGGGAAGGGTGGGTGTGTGTGTGTGGGGAGGGGGGGGGGGGTGCTTTCGAAATATTACTTTTGTTTTTATTGAACAATTGGGCTAACCATAAAGTGTTAGGTGGTAAGGGGGGAGGGGGGAGGGGTCCGAAATATTACTTTGGTTTTTATAGAACGACAAATGGTCTAAGCATACAGGTGCTATGTGGTGAGGGGTGGTGTGTGTGTGTGTGTGTGTGTGTGTGTGTGTGTGTGTGTGTGTGTGTGTGTGTGTGTGTGTGTGTGTGTGTTGGGGGGGGGGTCTTTCAAAATAATACTTTTGTTTTTATAGAACGACAAATGGACTAACCATACAGGTGTTAGGTGGTAAGGTGTGATGGGGGGGGGGGGAGACTTTCCAAAAAAGAAAATACTATAGGTTAATATACTATGATATAACAACAAAAAGGTCTCGCCTACAACTGTTTGTACTGCTGACGTGTAAGGCAAAGTTTTTACTTCGGAATGTTCCTTCTCACACATAATCATGTGGCTTGTTGTGCTCTGTTGTGCACTGATGTACTACTGGTGGTCGTGTATCCCACTTGTCTTAACAGGAATAAAAACAAAATAATAATAATAAAAGTTTTAAGAAAAATATGGAAACAGTTCAATGGCACATAGTTATTCATCTATTTAATAATAATGTAATAATAAGTGTGTATTAAGGAGGAAGAAGCCAAACAGAACCCCCGACGGTCGGCCCGAGTGAACAATGCCACGTCGTACGAGAAAGAAAAATTCTTCGCCCCGAGTGGAACTCGAACCTGACCTCTCACATTGGTGTCACAGTCTCTGAACCACTAGACCACATCAAAGAACTCCTGGATGCTTAGCTGCTCATTAGGTCTGCTCATGGTGACCACGAAGGAGCCGAAGGTGTCCTCCTTGGTTTTGGGGGGGACCACTTTCATCGTCTGCAAAATGAAAAATATTGATTTTATCTACGTATAATTATACGTCAATAATCACATGGCTTTTGGTTATATCAGAATCAGATTTGTTTATTGATAGGCCTTAGGCCCATTCAAGTGGAGAATGACATCCAGGCATTCTTATACACATCAATACTTGTACATGAAATAATCGAAGTGGAAAATAAAGTATATCAACTCAGCTGAGCAACTGTTGTCTTTCATTTAACTCTTCTTGGTCATTGAGTTCACTGTTCAGTCATGTACAGAGCTACATCATTCGAACTTGTCTGATAAGGTTCAGGTTTGGCGTTTCACCAATTAAAGCTCATAATCTGCTTTATACTGAAGCTGAACCCCTGAGTAAATTATGTCCACTGTGTCAGATTGGTATAGAGGACGAGCTACATTTTCTTTTATACTGTCCAAGTCTTTCTGACATACGTACCAGGTTTATTCCTCGAAAATATTGGCACCATCCAAGCAGCTTTCGACTCACTTTGCTAATGGCCTCAAGTAACTATTATACAGTTAAGAACCTGGCATTATATATTTTTTCTAAGTTTTGGTTATATGGTTATGACATATGGTTATTATGTTGGTTGTCCTTTCCAGACAGATGCACAGTAACTGCTACAGCATTAATTTTGACATGCTGGGACTGAGCCAGCAATTAGGCGTCTGTTGTAATTATCTGTAGTGGTGTTGTGGTCATCCGCTGACTACAAAGGCTTCAAGTCGATTAAATTCTCGTTCGGACAACCAGCAGACATCAATAAATTGAATTCATTATTGACATACTCATTCACAAATTAATGCAAGTAGCCCGGTGTCGTAGAATATTTCGGAACCAGGATAAATCGGAACCGGTTCCCAAAAATCCTAGGATATTTCGGAACCATTCCCTTTTATCCTAGGATAACCCCAGGATATCCTAGGATAACCCTAACCCTAACCCTATTCCCATTTATCCTAGGATATCTTAGGATAAATCCGAATGGTTCTGAAAAATCCTGCTACCAGGGCCAGGAAAAATCGGAATGGTTCCCATTCGTCCGGTTCCGAAATATCCTGTGACACAGGGCAGAATGGGCTAAAGGCGTTAACTTTAGCCGATTAGTGTTGCTGTCTATGACTTACTGCCTCGCCCAGTTTTTCCACGGTGCCGGAAGGAATTTCTTTTGAGTCGAAGTAGAGGATTCCGCCATCCGTCTGAATGGCTCGGAACCTAGCAGTGCGAGGAAGACTCGTAGTACTGAAACACACACAAACACACACAGACACAACATAAAGTTTCGTTGTCGTTATGATTCCTCTCTCTCTCTCTCTCTCGTTCGAATACCGGCCGGGGCGAAATATTTGTGCTGGCCTTTTTCTCGTTGCCCCGTCTTTGATATCGACCGTACGTAGTGGAAAAGGACGGTAAACTCCCGAACGCACACCCACCCACTCTCATGCTCTCTCTCTCTCTCTCTCTCTCTCTCTCTCTCTCTCTCTCTCTAGTAGTTTAGTGCATAATTTTCTGTGTTGAACTTTTTTCCCCTCTTTTTTTTTTTTTTTCTTTTGTCTCTCTCTTTTATATTTTGCTTCCTTTTTTCCTCAGTAGATAGTCTCTGTTTCTTGTAGTTTAGTGCATAATTTTCTGTGTTGAACTTTTTCTTTCTCTCTCTTTTATATTTTGCTGCCTTTTTTCCTTAGTAGATAGTCTCTGTAGTATTAGCAACGGCAAGTTTGCAAACTGGCGAATTTCTGTCAAAACTTTTACCGTTGATAAATAAAGTTTCATCATCATCATCATCATCATCATTTCTCTCTCTCTCTCTCTTTCTCTCTCTTATTGATTTGGTATGTTTTTGTATTTTCAAATTAAATTGAAATCAGATTTATACCTTTTGGCGTATGTGGTGGAAAAGGACGTTAAATCCCCAAACACCACACACACACACACACACACACACACACACACACACACACACACACACACACACACACACACACCGACACACACACACACACACACACACACACACACACACACACACACACACACACACACACACACACACACACACACACACACACCGACACACACACACACACACACACACACACACACACACACACACACACACACACACACACACACACACACACACACACACATACACACACACACACACACACACACACACACTTATCTATCCCTTTTGGTTTTCGGTGCTTGAATCTTTTTCCTAGAAAGGCAAGCTCGACAACTGGTTTGCAGTTCACAACTTCTACCGTATGTCAAGAAAATGTCAAACAAAATTGTATTTATTTTCATTTCATTTCTCTCTCGCCTTCTCACCTCTCTGGTGGGTCCCAGAACCACGAGATTTTTGTTGCATCTTCGACGTCCCAGATGTCGTAGGCAAGCTGTATTGTCTTTTTTTCCTCTGTACACGCGCAGTTCGCTAGAACAGGCAATAAAGAACGTTTGATGAATGTTTTCTTTTAATGTCTGAGCAATTATAGAAAAGCTGAACACACACGCACGCACGCAGGCACGTACGCGCGCGCTCGCGCGCGCACACACACACACACACACACACACACACACACACACACACACACACACACACACACACACACACACACACACACACACACACACACACACACACACACACGTACGCACACCCTCACAGACACGTCTGGGCAACAAGGCTTGTGAAACTGACAGCAAGTCTGTATATTCAGAAACACTGAAAGTTGTATCACAAAACACACACACACACACACACACACACACACACACACACACACACACACACACACACACACACACACACACGCCGAGGCAACACGACTTGTGAAACTGATAGTAAGTTTGCATATCTACAAACACAGAAAGCTGCATTCACAGAACATCAACATGGCTGACCGAGGAAGCGGCAGCGGAATGACAAGCAAACGTGAAAGAAAACCGGTGTACGTACTCTTCATGAGAGCAGGAACTGGAGGAGATTGGGCTTTTCCGTGAGTTGCCATGGTTGGCGCTTTCTTTTCCCTCTTTCTTTTTTCACAAACAAACAAACAAACAATCTTTTACGAATGTCAGCTCTGTACAAAAATGCAGGTTTCTATCTGCGTTTGTTTAAACCTTCCTTTATCCATCCCCGCGAAATGCATTGAAAGTTGTATGGGTGTGAGTGCTGTGGGATTGTACTCCGACTATTGAGGCGTTCTCACGACGCCACAGAGAAAGAAAGAAAGAAGATGGATGCAGTGTGTGCATGTATGGGTGTACTGATATTGGGGTGTGTGCCGTGAGTTTTTGGGTGTGTGGGTGCAAAAGTGTGTTGGTGTATGAGTGCTGGGTCTATGGATGTGTGGATGTGTATGGGTGTATAAGTGTATGGGTATATGAGTGTTGGGTCCATGGATGTATGGATGAGTATGGGTGCATATGTGTATGAGTGTTGGGTCTATGGGTGTATGGATGTGTATGGGTGTATAAGTGTATGGGTGTATGAGTGTTGGGTCTATGGGTGTATGGGTTTATACGTGTATAGGTATATGAGTGCTGAGCCTATGAATGTATGGATGTGTATGGGTTTATAAATGTATGGGTATATGAGTGTTGGGTCTATGGATGTGTATGGGTGTATAAGTGTATGAGTGTATGAGTGTTGGGTCTATGGATGTATGGATGTGTATGGGTGTATAAGTGTATGGGTGTATAAGTGTATGGGTGTATGAGTGTTGGGTCTATGGATGTATGGATGTGTATGGGTGTATAAGTGTATGGGTGTATAAGTGTATGGGTGTATGAGTGTTGGGTCTATGGGTGTATGGATGTGTATGGGTGTATAAGTGTATGGGTGTATGAGTGTTGGGTCTATGGGTGTATGGATGTGTATGGGTGTATAAGTGTATGGGTGTATGCGTGTTGGGTCTATGGATGTATGGATGTGTATGGGTGTATAAGTGTATGGGTGTATGCGTGTTGGGTCTATGAATGTATGGATGTGTATGGGTTTATAAATGTATGGGTGTATGAGTGTTGGGTCTATGGATGTGTATGGGTGTATAAGTGTATGAGTGTATGAGTGTTGGGGGTCTATGGATGTATGGATGTGTATGGACGTATAAGTGTATGGGTGTGTAAGTGTTGGGCCTATGGATGTATGGATGTGTATGGGTGTATAAGTGTATGGGTGTATGAGTACCGGGTCTATGGGTGTATGGATGTGTAAGGGTGTAAAAGTGTATGGGTGTATAAGTGCTGGGTCCATGGAGGTATGGATGTGTATGGGCGTATAAGTGTATGGGTGTATGAATGTTGGGGGTCTATGGGTGTATGGATGTGTATGGGTGTATATGTGTATAAGTGTATGAGTGTTGGGTCTATGGGTGTATGGATGTGTATGGGTGTATAAGTGTATGGGTGTATGAGTGTTGGGTCTATGGATGTATGGATGTGTATGGGTGTATAAGTGTATGGGTGTATGAGTGTTGGGTCTATGGATGTATGGATGTGTATGGGTGTATAAGTGTATGGGTGTATGAGTGTTGGGTCTATGGATGTATGGATGTGTATGGGTGTATGAGTGTTGGGTCTATGGATGTATGGATGTGTATGGGTGTATGAGTGTTGGGTCTATGGGTGTATGGATGTGTATGGGTGTATAAGTGTATGGGTGTATGAGTGTTGGGTCTATGGATGTATGGATGTGTATGGGTGTATAAGTGTATGGGTGTATGAGTGTTGGGTCTATGGATGTATGGATGTGTATGGGTGTATAAGTGTATGGGTGTATGCGTGTTGGGTCTATGGGTGTATGGATGTGTATGGGTGTATGCGTGTTGGGTCTATGGATGTATGGATGTGTATGGGTGTATGAGTGTTGGGTCTATGGATGTATGGATGTGTACGGGTGTATAAGTGTAAGTGTGCACGATAAAGATCCCAATTCCATCATTCGAAAAAGAGTAGGCCGAAATGGCCGGTGGGTTGGAAACACAAACACACGCATACAAGAAAAAAAAATGGGTGGCGCCGGTTCATGGCGACGCGCTTTCCCCGGGGGAAGCAGCCCGCATTTCCCCTACTACAGTAGTGGGACGAAGAAGAATTCCGATCCAATTCCAATCCAATCCAATTTTGGTATGAGAAAAGGGGTGTATTTTACTTGTTTGTCTACACTGGCAAATCGAAATTTTTTCGGTTAAAGTGAGTATTGCAATTATATGTTAATAACATTATCTGAAAAAAATCAAAAACGTGTGTTGGGTTGGGTCCCCCCCCCCCCCCCCGATTTTGTTTTTAACTAACTCATCCGCACGGTCATCACTCAGAGGGTCGTAATGTAAAAGAAATCGCCCAGCAGAGAGTGAATTAAACTCTAGTTTGTATTATTGTTTTCAATACATAATACAATTCCTTTACAATGCATAATTAAGTACTTCATGAATCTATTGACGGTCTGTTGTTTTCAACAGACCGTCAGAGTCAATGGAGTCATGAAATATTTAATTATGTTCATCAGTAGATCGAACAAAACATGATATATGTGTAAATTATTCAGCAAGTTTCGATCGCAAGTTTGGACAAGCTCCGTACTGAAGAGGCAACAGCAACACAGATCAGTGTTTAAACTTAACTAGATGTTGAGTTTTCTTCATGGTCTATTGCATTGTCTGTTCTAAACAAATCCGACCAAACACTAGAACTCTACGCGGTCAAAGTTCTCAAAAGGATGAGTCAACAAAAAGAGTCCAGACAAAAGCAAATCTAGTATTCCTTGTCGTTCAATTATAAACATTCGACCGAAGATAGACTTTTTAAAAATTTTGACACTATAACCTTTTTTTTCTTTTTTTTTAATCATTTTTTTTTTCTTGGAGGGGGGGGGGGGAGGAGGGGTGCTGCGGGGTGCGGTGGGGGGGGGGAGGGGGGGGCAACAACGGCAATAACCACATCGAAGTCATCCGGCCTAAACTGCGCACCCCCCCCCCCCCACCCTTGGCCCCAATCCCGTCCCCGATCCCTCCGCCCACCCCTTCCAACACTATATACATATGCGCATTTCATCAAATCATGGTATTCATTGGCACAAAATAAAAGCAAACGAATCTAATGTACAGACCCTTTGTGGCACACCTACATTTGTTGTTGTTGCGTCTGTTCAGACTTGGAGCACTGTTCTTCTTTTTTGTGTGTATCGCAGCAATCAGTCACAACAACAACAACAACAAAATATGAATAGTTTTGAATATTAAGGTTACAGCATCCACCAGCCGAAGTCTATTTCATTATGTGTAAGGAAGATGAACATCGAAAATGTGACCACTTACCAATCAACAGCAAATGAGTTCACCTGTCACGTATCGGCGCTGGCCGAAGGTTGGCAACAAAATCCGTTCGTGAATGAATGCGGCTGATTCTCCTGCACATGCAGTGTACACTGAATTTCACAAAATGAAGATCACACGTACACGAATAATTATGAATAATAATTGAAGAATCGTTAAATCAAGGATTCGTCCATCATTTCAGCTACATTTGCGAGGAGGAACTGGATCTTTGCAATGGAACTTCTGACAGAAAACGCGTGTGTAGTCGGTGGACGCCACTACATCGACACTAACGGCAGTTATTCGCTGTAGAATATTTTGACTCGGTAAACGATTCAAACTGCAATTCTCCTCTTTTTTTTACACAACTTTTCCCTCTCAAATGTGTTTTTCCGACTTTTCATAAGAATCATCACCGTAAAATATTTGGAAATTTCGCATTTTCGGGGCTGTATTTTCACCACACTCACAGCAAACTTGATGTGACGAACACAGACTGAAAATCAACCAAGCTATGGCCGTGTTCAGACAGATCCCCTCGGTAAAATGATAGTTTGGCAGAGAAAAAATTCAATCAGTGCGCATGCGCGAATTTTAGGGATTTTCATTGGGCAAAACTCACGTGAGACAGATGTCAGTTTTGGCTTGCGACATGCACTTTCAACATGAAGAGCGTTCTTTGGCCCCTCCCTCTGAAATGCTGCAGTTTATTTCGTGTTTGAGCTTGTTTCTTTTGAGATGGCGTCAGTAGAAAAATGCCGAGGACAACTTCACGTGCTCGTGAACTGTAAAAGTGCATGCACCCTCGACTGTAAAACAGAAATGTCTGTTTGGTTTGAGGTAGACTGTTTTTTCAGGGTTTTCTTTTTCAGTGAAACCAATGGCGTTTTTGCATGCTGGGCCCAACGTTTTCAGCTTTGAACAAGTGCAGTCACTGCAGTTTTATTCCTAAAGGAAATCTGGCTGCGCGTGTCGATTTTGGAGTCCCCCCCCCCCCCAGGAGGCGCAGAGGGGTTGACAGCGGGAATGGAGGTGGGTAGTTTCTTTCCACGGATGGAGGTTGACAGGAAACCGGCAACATCCCGCCAAGACAATAATTTATTGTAAGCAGGTGTCGACAAAGATAATTAGGATTGCCAGTTAGGGTAAATCAGTTGTAGACTAAAAAAAAACAAAAAAACCCTGCAAACCTGATTAAACAAACAAACAAAAGCGTACAAACCATTGAGCAAACTGATCCAGCATGGTTTGGTGGTGCTGGGTCACGTGGGCAGACATTGATTTTCCATTAATCTGCTGAAAAAAATATTATCCTTTAAAAAATTACACTGCAGGAAAACAAAACCTACAGAAGGGAGGTCACCAATGTACCAAGAGTGGGTTCAGTTCTCTGCCCTTTGAACCAATTAGCCATAGGCAAAGCCCTATAGCTTTCCACCATTCTCCTTCTTCTCCGCCTTCTTCTTCTTCTCAAGCTGTGTTAACTGCATCTGTTTGAGTAACGTGTACGTCACAATCAAGGATACATCAAATGTGGCCGACTGGATTGAACAGTGTTCAAGTGGACTGCTCAATTAGGGTTGCTGTCCCCCATAACCCATCCGTCACAGTTGTGGCACGGACGTTAAACCCAAGCTAACCAAGCAGTCGTTGCCCCGTCTTTGATATCACCCATATGTGGCGGAAAAGGACGTTAAACCCTCCCTCACTGGGACAGCCGCTATAACCGAGTTTGCAAAGCGTTCGACTTTAAATCCTCGGGTCGTGAGTTCGAGTCCCGACTGGGACTGGTGATCAAAACTTTATGATGGCTTTGTCCTGTTTGCCTCGTCTGTAGAATAATAATAATAAAATAAAACAAAATAAATCATTTGAAAGTGACACCTGTCCCTCATTAGAAGTTCAAAGCGCCATCACAATAGGAGGTAAAAACAACATTGACATTCAAGTAAACATTTCGAGGCACACACACACACACACACACACACACACACACACGCACACACACACACACACACACCCACACACATGTAAAATTCTGCAACTAAAATCACCCTTATGTGGTGGAAAAGGACGTTTAATGCCGCAACCTACCAGCCGATCAGTTTCACCAGTCACCCCACCTTTCTCTTGAATCAAGTTTTAGCTAATGCTGCAGGGGACACAACCTTGTGTTAACACCTTCCAAGAGCTGTCTTCCTTTCGGTCCACTTCAGTGCGGTCAGGTAGATGAACTGAGCAGAGAGGGTTGGGTGGGTGAGTGTTTGGGGGATTAACGTCCTTTTCCACCACATAGGGTGATATCAAAGACGGGAGAACGATGAAAAAAAGCCAGCACAAATATTTAGCCCCAGCCGGGATACGAACTCACGACCCAAGCATTATAAGTCCAACGCTCTACCAGCAGTTCGGCCACCCCGGCTCATTCGAACTGAGCAGAGAGCAGACAAACGGTCTTGGAGTGCAGCTGTTTCAAAACTGGCAAAAGAGAAGACCTGTCGACTGAGACTGCAAAAGCTATATGAACCCTGAGGCTGGGCGTATTTCAGTTGGGAATGAACCCAGGCGCGGCCGGCCATGTGTGGACTGACACGGTCAAGTCATGCTCAGTCACTTTTCGGTCTTCAAGTGTATAGGTTTCGTTGTAATTATCAGTGTATGGAAATGTGACTGATATTTTAAACTAAATCATAGTGTAGGAATGCAGAATATACGTGTCGTTTTTCGTGGTGGCGACGCCGGGTTATCAGTGGTGGTGGCCGTTTCATTGGTAGGGGGTGTGTGTGTTGGGGAGAAGGGGGGGGGGGGGGTCAGTGTGTCAGTGTGTCACGGCCGGTGTGGCCCGGGACGGTGTGCGAGAGAGAGAGAGAGCGGAGCGGAGAGAGAGAGCCTGAGAGAGAGAGAGAGAGAGAGAGAGAGAGAGAGAGAGCGTCACAGTGTGTGTGTGTGTGTGTGTGTGTGTGTGTGTGTGTGTGTGAAACGTATGAAGCATAGCGTGAGTGGCAGTAGTTCTAAGGGAGATAATACCGAGCAGACAAGTAAAGTGCCACGAGTACAGTCCCTTTCTCATCGGTGCAAGTAGCGGAGGACAGGAGGAAACAGGAAAGGAAACAAGATGGCCACTGACCAGCCCAATATGTTGTTTCCATTTAATCACCTGCTGTCGTCACGGTCGTTCTTTTGTAATGTCATGTATTCGGGAGGACACACACACACACACACACACACACACACACACACACACACACACACACTACACTCTCTCTCTCTCTCTCTGTCTCTCTCTCTCTCTCTCTCTCTGAATGGAAACAACTGACCGGGCTTGTCAGACCAATCTTGGTTTTGGAAGACGTCAAGTTGTTTTCTTTGAAATCTATGACGTTTTCCTCATTGGGATGACGCATAATACATTTGACGTAATAACTTTGACTCGGATACAATTCTTGCAATGAAAGCAGCCCCATGAAAATTGAAGTGTTGCTGCTGCGCAGTGTAAAGATCGAATTTATACCGGCTCAATGTGTTTAACAGACAAGTCTGCGCGGCGAACGTTTTTTCACTATGTGTTATGTCTGCTGCGCGCGCGCGCACACAGACACACACAGAAATACGCGCGCGCGCACGCACGCACGCACGCAGACTTGCGCGAGCCGCGTTTGTGCATGTGCTCCATTGAGACCTATGTGGTGTTCTCTCACTCTACTATGCTATTGAGTGAGAGTCAGTGGGATAAACAAAGCTCACTACATCAATGAAACTCCCGCTTTCCCCGTCTACAAATAGAGAACTTCCGAAAAGTGACGACACACCCCCACGTCAATCAAACATGACGTCGGCAAACTGACGCTGATACAGTTTTGCGTCAGTGCGCGTGTGCCTTTTCTGCGATGTTTGTGAGGCGTGTGGCTTGTGTAAAGGAAATGTGCTTCGACTACAAATTTTCGAGTCAACTGACGACAACGGCTGCAGTGAATTTTTCTAATTTTTTTGTATATTTTTTATGGCACCCCAGGCTCATTATCTATGTATAGTAGGAGCGATTTTGAGATCTAAAGTGTGTTCACCAGCACTTTCATCAGGTACGGCTTACGCCAAAAGTATAAAAGCGACAACGTCCAAAATTCACTCAGTTGAGAGTCCGTACTCACGCTATCTATGTCCCAAAAATGGAGTGGTTTAGGTAAATATTATGCCTTTAAACGCCAGAAAGCCACTTTTTCTGAAAAGGGCGATAACTCGCAAATCATGTGTGCAATCGTACCCTGGATCGGGCCTTCTATTCAACAATCTTGATTCATTTAGAAACCCCAAATTTGAAATCGATCGGTTCAGTATTTTCGGAGAAATAGGCATCTGAACTGGGTTCACATGCAATGTCAACTCAGGCTCGGTTTACATGAAAACTATAAGAGCGACCATTTTCTAGTAGTGACTCTGTTCAGAGTCCGTATTCAAGCTATCTACTGCCAAAAAATTGAGTGATTTAAATAAATATTACGCCTGTACACGAAAGACAACCAACTTGTCTCAAAAGGGCGATAACTCCCAAATCACTTAAGCAATCATCACACGCTTGAATCGTCTAATGTAACATTTTGATATATTTGGATACCCCAAATTTGAAGCCATTCGGTTGAGTATTTTCGAAGAAACGGGCCTGGACACAATTCACACACGCACACACGCACACACGCACGCACACACGCACACACATCCGCACAGACGGCACTCACTGAGGAGGAGAAGTGCGTTCGGAACACCATACGCGTCAGCATCGATGACGCAAGTTTTCTTACGTCATTGTCAGAGTTACACTTGCAAAATCGTCTCTGCGGGAGATCGGCAGTGACGTGCGTTTGTACCACAGATGCTTGCCTATGAACGTGGAAATTTTAGCCCGTCCTATTATGTTGTTTCCATTACTATGGAAACAACATAAAAAACAAACACGCTCGGTGATAGGGAATGTGTGTGTGTGTGTTCCTTGTGTTCAAGCTGTCATATCAATTTGCTCAAATGTAGCATGTTATCTCTTCATGGCGAGCACACTCGCACACACATACACACACACACAGCAACACACACACACACACACACACACACACACACACACACACACACACACACACACACACACACACAGCAACACACACACACACACGCACGCACGCACGCACGCACACACACGCACACACACACACACACACACACACACACACACACACACACACACACACACACACACACACACACCAAAAGAACAACTTGAAGCCGAAACGTTAAAGCTCAAGCTTGTAATAAATGTAAATGTTACACGCCAAGTCGATATCCGCACTGACAACAAAATTAAAATACACGTCATTAGTCATAAAATTACTTCCTGGACTTCGCCTTGTGAAATACACTCTATAGTAATCACACGTTAACCCATTTATGTTCAAACTGTTCTGAAATGTTCACTGTTTCTGCGGCTCTACCAACAAAGCCAACGAAATGATACATGTACTTTCAATACTCCAACTAACCAAAGACCCAGAATATCTGTAGTCGCCATCCAGAAAGAGGGGCTGAAGAATTGAGGCTAAAGATTTTACTGACTAAAGTTATAGCCAAATCGATATTGCTTTCGCATAATAATTCTACAAGTCATCAATAAAGAAAACACTTACTGGTTTTCGGTTTTCGAAATACGCATTATTCTAATAACACAGTAACAAGTATAAAAAATCGTTTTCTGTTCTTTTCTTTTTTTTCCCCCCGGGGAAGGGGAGGAGTAGGGGGGGGGGTTAACTGGGGGGGGGGGGGGGTTAACTGGGGGGGGGGGGATGGGGGTGGAAGGTGAATTTTTAACTGGTTCTAGTTCTTGAGTAAAGAGGTGAATTCGGCACGGCTTTTGTGTGCTTTGTAGTTATGTGCATACAAAAACACATAAATCAAGGCACAGTATTATCTGACGATACATGAAAACCGTGAACGGTGCGACAGACCCCGAGTGCTATTCAAAGAACAATAACTTTACGACATCATTACTCTTGCTGACAAGATAACTGCTAGGATATTCAGGATGCTAGAAGTTTCTCTCTAGCTCCAATATCAAAGTCTGAAGAACATATACGATTTCCAACTTCACAGTTTACTTTGTTGATGTTTCAATCTTTGCTTCTGTGATACCACAAATAATTATCAGTTTAGTACACCGACTGTTTAGTCCTTTCATTATCTCACAGGGAAGCACACAGGTGTAACTTAATATACAAAAAAAAAAACAGCATACGACATGCACGTATAAGACAACTAACTGAAATTGTCTCGTAATATTATACATGTATGTGTAATTGCATCAAAGACTCGCGTAATATATGTGTAGTTGCATCAAAGACTCGCGTAATATTATATGAGCAGTTGCATCAAAGACTCGCGTAATATTACACGTGTAGCTGCATCAAACACTCGCGTAATATTACATGTGTAGTTGCATCAAAGACTCGCGTAATATTACGTGTGTAGTTGCACCAAAGACTCGCGTAATATTACATGTGTAGTTGCATCAAAGACTCGCGTAATATTACATGTGTAGTTGCATCAAAGACTCGCGTAATATTACATGTGTAGTTGCATCAAAGACTCGCGTAATATTACACGTGTAGTTGCATCAAAGACTCGCGTAATATTACACGTGTAGTTGCACCAAAGACTCGCGTAATATTACATGTGTAGTTGCATCAAAGACTCGCGTAATATTACATGTGTAGTTGCATCAAAGACTCGCGTAATATTACATGTGTAGTTGCATCAAAGACTCGCGTAATATTACACGTGTAGTTGCATCAAAGACTCGCGTAATATTACACGTCTAGTTGCATCAAAGACTCGCGTAATATTACACGTGTAGTTGCATCAAAGACTCGCGTAATATTACACGTGTAGTTGCATCAAAGACTCGCGTAATATTACACGTGTAGTTGCATCAGAGACTCGCGTAATATTACATGTGTAGTTGCATCAAAGACTCGCGTAATATTACATGTGTAGCTGCATCAAAGACTCGCGTAATATTACGTGTGTAGCTGCATCAAAGACTCGCGTAATATTACGTGTGTAGCTGCATCAAAGACTCGCGTAATATTACATGTGTAGTTGTATCAAAGACTCGCGTAATATTACATGTGTAGTTGTATCAAAGACTCGCGTAATATTACACGTGTAGTTGCATCAAAGACTCGCGTAATATTACACGTGTAGTTGCATCAAAGACTCGCGTAATATTACATGTGTAATTGCATCAAAGACTCGCGTAATATATGTGTAGTTGCATCAAAGACTCGCGTAATATTACATGTGTAGTTGCATCAAAGACTCGCGTAATATTACATGTGTAGTTGCATCAAAGACTCGCGTAATATTACATGTGTAGTTGCATCAAAGACTCTAGATCCGCTACACTGTCAGTATTGCCGATGCCATCACACATCTCCGCCACTCGATCTACGATCGAAAGCAGACTTACTTACTTAAGGCTCGCAATATGCCCCTCCCCACACCCCCCACACCCACCTACCCCCCATCCACCCACGTACCCACCCACCTAAAGAAAGAAGATATAGTACAAAGGCTTATGGCTCACAAAAACACAAACGTAGACAAAATACCAGTTCCTTTTGGGATTAGACAATACAACTTATTTATACACATTCTGGCAGGGAAAAAACCCCACATAATTAATCAATTAGTAGATACATAATTAAAACTTCTGCATCAGCGAAGCTCGTCATACAAAGCACACACACAAAAAAATAAAACAAAGAGTCAAGAATTAAGAAAATTAATTGTATCTTAAATTTAAGTGTACATGCAGACATGAAAACATAACTTGACACGATCAGCCGTCACTATAGATTCCAGTTACCGCCATGTCCGACACTAGATTCCAGTTACCGCAATGTTCTGAACGACCGACACTAGATTCCAGTTACCGCCATGTCCGACACTAGATTCCAGTTACCGCCATGTCCTGAACGCCCGACACTAGATTCCAGTTACCGCAATGTTCTGAACGTCCGACACTAGATTCCAGTTACCGCCATGTCCTGAACGTCCGACACTAGATTCCAGTTACCGCCATGTCCTGAACGTCCGACACTAGATTCCAGTTACCGCCATGTCCTGAACGTCCAACGTTAGATTCCAGCTACCTTCACGTCCTGAACGTCCGACACTAGGTTCCAGTTACCGCCATGTCCTGAACGTCCGACACTAGATTCCAGTCACCGCCATGTCCTGAACGTCCGACACTAGATTCCAGTCACCGCCATGTTCTGAACCACCGACACTAGATTCCAGTTACCGCCATGTCCGACACTAGATTCCAGTTACCGCCATGTCCTGAACGTCCGACACTAGATTCCAGTTACCGCCATGTTCTGAACGTCCGACACTAGATTCCAGTTACCGCCACGTCCTGAACGTCCGACACTAGATTCCAGTTACCGCCATGTCCTGAACGTCCGACACTAGATTCCAGTTACCGCCATTTGCTGATTCCAGTTACTCTGAGGCTGTTCATTTAGAGAAGGTCACGTGATACACGCTGTCAGTAGTTGCAGAATTCTTGTCTTGTGATGACGTTGTGTTGACACATAAAAGATCACGCAATTAATGTACACATCTAAGTACACAATATTTACCCAGCAGAATTTCATGAGAATGAATGAATGAGTGACAATTTCTTTTTCTCATGAAACACGAAGTACAGTCTCCAGATGTGAAGAACTTGGCGTGCACCTTCCTGGTCATGTTATCAGATGTAGATAACGTTCCCAGACGTCAGTCTTAATACACGTGTCGTCAACGTAGAAAGACTCAACGGTTATGGTGAATATGGTAACGTGAAATACGTGAAACGTAAAAGATACAAACTACGAGATGACATTTACACTATATACAAACTGCATGATAACAACCATATATGGCTCAAGGTTGGTCCGCTGACAAAGATCAAAAACAAAACAAAAAAGAATAATCGCATGTTAAATTAGCACAAACGAGGTGACACAAGGAACATTTTGCAGATAACGTGATTTAAAGAGAAAAACACACAAATCTAAAAATTAAAATAAACTAGTGTCCAAAAGAAACGATACCAAGGGTTGGCAAGGACATACAATAAAAGCAGAACTATACAGAAATTTCAGAGAGGTATATTTCATTAGCAAATGTTTCCGGTATTCCCGAGCGCAGACGTTGTATTTGGGACGTGGGATACGTAAACCTATGTTTTTAGGCCTCGGGAATCACTTTGCACAAAAACATTCTGACAACAGTTTGGTATCGTTTCTTTTGGACACTAGTTTATATACAAATATATACAAATTACAATGCATGGTAAGTAAATAAGTTGTTCAGCGTAAATCAGATGCCTATCATCAAAAACTAAAATACTGAAAGTCTCATACTATAACAAAATTAACATAAAAGGGGTACAACAAGACAAAATGTACACCCCTCACTTCTGCTTCTAACTGTTCTCTCAATACCCCTTCCCCAGTCACAAAAAATATAAATCTCCGCAGCACCCATCCGTTGGCAACAGGCGGCCATGGACTGTGCTGTGAGAACCCAAGAACCCTGCCCACACACAGGGAATGGGGAGCCCGACCCTAGCATTCTACCTCCTGCACGCTGATTCCAAGATTATCAGACTTTACATGTAAGTGTGTGCGTGATTCTTTGAATACTTAAGTGTGCTCAATAGCTGTCCTAATCACCTGAGACCCAAGCAGAGAACCTCTGACGTTGCCCAAAGCAAAGCAAAACAGCCCTCATCCACCCCAAAGACACTCGCCCAGCCAAACAGCCAAAGACACATGCCAGGAACAACTTGTCCTTAAGGGCTAAAAGCCATAGGACGTAAAAGCAAGCTAATGATGTCCTAATCAATGAGTAACAAGAAACTATTACAGACGCCTCGCTATTCGCTTTGCGTTTAGTGTTTTGCCAGTACGGCCACGTACATCGTGTGACAGGTGGTAAGAATAATCATTCTTCTAACTTCCGTCTACCCCTGTCTGTCTCATGGCGCATACGCATAGGTTTAATGTGTGAACTTTGTGTCAGTTCTATCAGTTGTCGTGTGTTTGTCAGATTGGGGTTCTCTCCGGGTACTCCGGCTTCCTCCGGCTTCCTCCCCCTCTGCTTTGGAAATGTTTAGCCCATTAAATTTGAAAACTACATGTAAGTGCAATTCTAAAGTCCGAAATTTAAATAGCTGAGCTGAAGTCTACATCTTCAATTCCTGGACCGTTGACTCCTGATGGTCTCATAATCATGTGGACAGTTTAATCTTGATTGTTACGAGCCGGGAGAATTTCATTCAGCGCTAGACGCATGCGGCCCCAGAATGAGGCTCTAGCCTCGGGTTCGTCCTCCCATTCGATATACGTCATGGATTTCATCACCGCCATCATGGCAGGGGTCAGGTCACGTGACGGAATGTCTTCCAGCAGCACCACCAATAGAATGTCGTCGTTCTCCATCACGTGCCTCAGACACAACTGCAGCTCGAACTGACACCACTCACTGTCCACAAACTTGCTAGAGAACAACATCATCACCTTCTTGCTGTCCTCTACACTCTCCATGATGTTGTCCGCGATGGGGTTCCCTAGTATAAAGTCACGCTGGTGGATACACAGCCTCAGTCCCAGCCTCCCCTCCAACTCCGGCACCAGGTGGTCACGTACCCAATTCAGATCCTCCTTGTCATATGACACAAATACGTCATACCGGAAGTGCTGCTGCTGTAGACGGCGCCACCTGTCTCCTCGGCCTCTAAACGCCTCGTACAGCAACAGACGGATGTGCCAGCGGTAGCGGTAGAGAAAAGTGACCAGAAAGAATACCAACAGCAGAATGACAATAGTCGCAATGATATACTTGGAGACACCAGGGCTCCACAGACACGTTTGGTCGGCCACGTAGAACGACTGTGCTGTGGTGTTGGGCAGGTTGTCACAAGTGTACGTGTAACACGGACGATGGTTAAAAGTGAAAGCAGGGCAATCGGAGAAGAGCGCAGGTTGAGTGGTGAGCCACTGTCGGAACCACCTCAACTCACAGGAACACAGGAACGCATTGCCGCTGAGGTCGAGATGTCTCAGACGCTGACGGGTGGCTGTACAGAACGTCGTCTCTCTCACGACGGATATCTGATTGTTCGACAAATCCAGCACCTGTAGGTTTGGTAACGCGTCAAAGACACCGTCCGGTATGTCGGTCAGTCTGTTTGAACCCAGCGCAAGGAAATATAAATGTGTCATGTTGGTGAACATACCAGCACTTATCCGACTCATTTGGGTCGACACTAAACACAGCCACTTTAATGTGGTAACTTGACTAAACAGACGATTGAATTTCTCTTCACTCACGTGGCTGAAATCGTTCAAATTCAGTAACAGCAACTGAAGTTTCGGGCAGCCAGCGAAACAGTCAGCGTCTATTTTGTCTGACGCGAAATCCAGTCTACTATTGGTGAAGGTGATGTACAGTAGCTGGGGATTGCTGATCTTAATATCCGGAAATGTAGAGTAGTCTAACATCAACCATTTCAGGGATGGAAACATGAGTCGGTTGAACGAGTTTTTCTCGATTGAACCCGCATAGAGAGCCTGGGCGGATAGTATTTCCAAACGTGGCAAGCATACCTTTTCCGGTCTAAACAGGTTCAACATCGTATCTGACATGTCCAGCCGAGTAAGATTTGGAAAGAATGAGTTTACCCCTTGACACGTTCTCGGATAATTTCGAAGCGAGTTAAACTGCACAACGAACATTCCAGTTAATTGTGGTAAGTAGTCTACGTGTAATGAGTCACGTGACAATCTGTTACCTGCTACATTCAGATTCTCCATGCTAACAAGCGGTTTGAACACAGTCATGTTGAGAGACGTCATGTCAGCCATGAGCAAACAAAGTGTCTTAAGCCGAAGCAGGGGGTACGTGTGGAAAATTCCGCCAGGGGGCGGTCCTAGGTGATTGGTAGACAGGTCCAGTGATATCAGCGTAGTGATCGACAAGACAGGAGCCAGTGTGCTGTAGGTGAGTTTGTTGACCGCCAGTCTCAAGACCTTCAGGTTTGTGAAGGGGCGAAAAACACCAGGACTGATATAAGTCAGGTTATTTTCGGCAAGATCGAGAGCAGCAACGCCAGTGATATTCACAAAGAAATCATCTCGCGAAATCTTCATTAAGCTATTGTCGGTAAAAAGCACTTGGGAAATTACAGCTGGCAGTGTGGGGACATAGGTCAGGTTACCGTTATGTTTAGAACAGTCCGCCAGAGTGTCTCTACACCGACAGTAGCCATCTCCACATACTGTGTAGTTTTCAACAATCCAAGCCGTTGGCCAGCAAGGGATATTTCCTGCCGGGCCTGTGGTTGTAGACCACGGTTTGTTGTTCAAGTCGGGCAGTCCGTGTTGCTGCAATGTGTAATCGTAATGAGTAGCGTTCATCAGGAACACGGATAGTACGTGCACAGTCACACACGCGATACACACTGCCATCGTCACTCGTTGGGTTTATTTCATGTCACGTCATCTGTATCAGTCTGAAGCAAAATGACTATTGTGACCAGACACTTTCCATCTATTCACCATCTGTGTCACATGAGGCAAAACTTTCAAGCTGATCCACATTCTTGGGGACATTGAGGTGAGAGACATTCTCGTCTCATCATTCTCAGTATTTATAACAGCCAAATATATGCCGGCAAAACACTGCACTGACCCGATCTAGGTTGCTAAGAAGACCGATCTCTTTTCCTTCAGATGTTTCAATGGTAACTGACGTATACAAAGAACCGAATATCTCTAGGCATTAACAAGGTTATTTTCTGGCGAAAATGTGGAATACTATGTAGGCAAAAGACACGAAAAAGCATTGTCATAGTTGTTTTTCAGATCAGCCTGAGGCAGAACAACCCCAGCCACGTGGCTAAAGGTCGAGGTCGTTCCCTTGGCTTTGTCCCCGAGTAAGAGGCAGAAATGCATCAACATCCATTGTCTGTGTGGGAGTCCGTCCTGCAGTGTGGACCACCACCTGTTTGCGTCTGTGGATAACAGTAAGGTCTGAATGTGACCTCAATGTTCAGACATTACTGATGACCTTCGCCTTGTGCTAGTGGCCACGCATCACCTTCACGTCATATTGAGTTGTCTTGAATCTGACACACTAGAAACAAAAGAAACTTTGTTTCAATGGTTCCCTGATCTGTTGAGCCGACTGTAAGATACAAGCCATACTTATAAAGACTGCAGCTCAACTGTCCGAAATTCTTACACAGATGGTGACTATTCACACGACTGTTCAGTTGATTGCGTGGGGAATGGAAGGATACAAAACTGAAGCGGACGGAAAGATGCAAGCTGAAAAGTATTGTGAGTGGTTAGGTCGGCGCGTGACTAGGGAATAATGCCCGGTGTCGGACGAATGGGAACCATTCTGACTTATCCTGGCCCTGGTGGCAGGATTTTTCAGAGTGGGTGGGTGGGTGTTTGGGGGTTTAACGTCATTTTCCACCACATAGGGTGATATCAAAGACGTGGCAACGATGAAAAAGCCAGCACAAATATTTGGCCCCAGCCGGGATCGAACTCACGACCCGAGCATTAGAAGTCCAACGCTCTACCATTCGACCACCCCGGCTCCCCGGATTTTTCAGAACCGTTCCAATTAAATAAATAAATAAATGGGAATAGGGTTAGGGTTATCCTAGGATATCCTAGGGTTATCCTAGGATAAACGGGAATTGTTCCGAAATATCCTAGGATTTTGGGGAACCGGTTCCGATTTATCCTGGCTCCGAAATATTCTACGACACCGGTGTGTCTATAACGCTATTTGAAAGTGAATCAGCCGGAAGTGACCAAGGCCGAACACAACTGACTCCTGCTTCAAACAGGAAGACGGTCATAATTCACCAGGAAGACGATACAACGTTTTACAATGCCATCTCTGCCTGCGCCACTTGAGAATTGGGTCAGGCGCTGTGACAGTCGACTGATTGTTCCCTTGTTATATTATCACATGATAACGTATATCACGAGTCCAGAAGTTAGTCTTTGTTTGTTTGTTTCAATGAACTTGTCGCGTTCGTTCCGGTACAGTAGAGCGGTAGAGCGTTGGACTTTCAATGCTTGGGTCGTGAGTTCGAATCCCGGCTGAGAGCCGAAATATCGTGCTTTATCCTTGTTGCCCCGTCTTTGATATATCACCCTTGTGTGGTGGCATAAAGGACGTGAAACCCCTAAACACGTTCGTTCATGGTGACGCTATTCAACTGTACATAATGTTTGCAGAGGACATTATTAGGTAATTCTCGTGTAAGCATTCATCTTAAAACTACGACACTTGACTGTCGTGATGAAGACTCGGTACTGTGAAAATTACAATATGAAAATTACAAGATGAAAATTAGGTGATATCAAAGACAGGACAACGAGAAAGGAGCCAGCACAAATATTTGGCCCCAGTCGGGAATCATAGTCGAACTCACCACCCGAGCATTGCAAGTCCAGCGCTCTACCATTCGGCTAACCCGTCTCCCCCGACCCCCCCCACCCCCCCCCCCCCCCCCATCCCGCCCCCCCCCCCCCCCCCGCCCAACCCCCACCGACCCACCCCAGACCCAGACATGACGAACGCTCTCTGAGTAGAAGTCATCGAGTTCTCCCTGTGTTCATTCACCCCCCCCCCCCCCTCTGTCTGCGCTGCTGGTAACACAAACAGCGTGTAGGTATCGATCGACGGCAAGCCTCCGGCCACAACTGACGTGCTCCCTGGAGAACTGGAGAAAATTATGCTGCTGTTCGGCAGACGACAGAACGACGCCGGCTGCCGGTGTAACACGACAACTTTACTCCCAAGACAGATTTACCCCGGAGTAAAAATTAGCGTAAAGAAATTCTGACTCTTGAGTAAACGTCTCATGAAATCTTGAACGATGAGAGAGAGAGAGAGAGAACTCGAACTCGAACGTTTATTGTTACGGGCCACCAGCCCAAAACACATGGTGAACTAAAACATGCAACACGTAAAATACATAGACACACACACATAGATAATATGTACTACACTATGTCAGAGCGCTCTCGTTACTGCCTAGTTTATGTGGCCAATGTTGTGCAGGTAATCCCCCTGAGAGAGAGAGAGAGAGAGAGGTGTTGTTGATTACCATAGGTTTTGTGTGTGACTGCGCTTTATTGTGTAAATTTATGTATTTGTTGTACATATAGCGTTTGTCGAAATTGACTCGGTATCTTTTCTCTATGATTACGTGATCTTGGTTTGTTTGTTGTTTGTTTCTTTTATTGTATCCTCCATATCCCAAAAGGGAAAGACGGGTGAGTGAGTGAGGTTTTCAGGCTTAACGCCGCGCAAGCCACAAAGACCAATTCGCGGCTAAGTGTGTCTGCACTTATTCAGAAAAAAAATGTAACGTTGGGCAGCTGATGCAAACTGATTTACGGGGCAATATAAGGGAAAAGAAGGAAAACGAGAATGTGGAATCTTGATTCTTGAATCTTGAAATCTTTCAAAGACGTTTGAGGCGGATTGGCCACAACCTCAGAAATCCTGCTTCCAGCACCACACGGCAAGCCCTCACCTGGAAACAGCAGGGGAAGAGGAAACGAGGTCTGTCAAGCAACACCTGGCGCCGCGACCTGGAGGCAGATGCAAAGAGTATGAGACACACCTGGGGACGGTTGGAGAGACTGGCCCAGGATCGGGAGGCCCGGAGAACTCTCGTCGGCTGCCTCTGCCCCAGGCGGGGCAAAAGGCGAGAGTGAGTGAGTGAGTGAAATCTGTCGTGGGGGTAAGTTTGTCGAGTTACACCGGGTCTGGGCGTGTCTGGATATCGTGTTTCTAGTGCAACGTATTGTTAAAGGTCTAGCCGCGTGTGTATTTTATACACTCAACACAAACGTCACTGTGAAAATAACAGTTTCTGCGTCTGGCATACAGTTCAGTTCAGTTTAGTTCAAGGTGGTATCTCTGCGCTCGGAAAAGCTTATACACCTTCACCCCATATCGCTCAGTCTTCTTCTTCGTCGTTCGGGGAGCCGGGGTGGTCGAATGGTAGAGCGTTGGACTTCTAATGCTCGGGGCGTGAGTTCGATCCCGGCTGGGGCCAAATATTTGTGCTGGCTTTTTCATCGTTGCCCCGTCTTTGATATCACCCTATGTGGTGGAAAAGGACTTTAAACCCCAAACACCCACCCACCCCCACCCCGCTCTTCGTCGTTCACTAGATGGAGATGCCAGTCGCCCGCACGAATGCAGTCGATCTCAGAAGGTCCTCCAGGTTGACATAGACCTTGACCCTCAGCGGTACTGGTTCTGGCCATGTTTCTTTGTCTGGGAGCTTCATGGAGTCGGCAGTGTTGTAGCAGGTGTTCAGCATTCATGACGTCAGCATTGCATGCGCACTTCTCAGACTCGCCGATTCTGAATTTGCTGTACATATGAGCGTTTAGTCTGTTATGTCTTGTCCTCAGTCGGAACAGGATGACGTGGTCTGGTCTTGTGATAGCTGTCAGACTTGTTGAAGTGCTGTTCCTTCCATTTCTTCTTCTCTCAGTAATCTCCCCAGTACTTTGAAAATGTTTCAGCGTTCGTTTGCTTCCCACGTGGTGCCGTCTATGTTCAACCGTGGGCCGCCGCTGACTCTTTGCACGCCTCTGTTCTGCAGGCGGTCGATGGTGAATGATGACCGAGGCTTTGCTTGTGCAGCGTGCGTCTCAGACTCCTGACCACTTCTGATCTTTCGAGGCGCAGGCCATCCGTAATGCTTGCCCGGCTGGCAAGGATGTCTGCTCTGTCGTTACCTGTCTAGTATACGACAATGCTGGAGAAAATCAGTTATTTAGACCAGCAAGTTTGACACGGCATTTGGTGGAATCGAGATCACGTTTTCTCCACGAGATTACACAGGCTGATACTCGTCATTTGACCAAACGTCGTGTCCAACTCGGTGATGAAATGCAGTCGCTCAGACGCTTTTGAGAAAACTGAGGGAAACAAACTGATAGGTGTCAGTTTCACCGACCTTTGAGATTTTTTCATGTTCGGATCCTTAACCAACTAATTCACCTTCTGTAAAACCACACACACACACACACACACACACACACACACACACACACACACACACACACACACACACACACAATGAACTCGTAGTCTTTTACAAGCAGAGTAGACATTTAATGCTACCATGCCTGCTTAACATCCTTGTGTTGTCCGCGATCTGGCCTCCATTTTGAAGGTAGGCAGTGTGTTCTTTCATCAGTTCCTGCATGGGCACAGATTTCGTTGAATCCCGTGTTAGTATGCCACTGTCATGCTCAACGCACGCCGGGCATGCACGCACGCTCTCTCTGTCTATCTCTGTCTGTCTCTCTCTGTCTCTCTCTCTCTCTCTCTCCGCTCGCGCTCGCCCGCTGGAGCATCCTCGTACTTTGGCCACAGTGTTACGTCACTCTACATCCTCAGTCAATCCACTTCCAGTGATGCCTCAGTGTGGTGGGTAGTGGGCACGTGTCATCAATCCGCTGTGTGTCCGGTAGTTGTGGTGCCTGGTGTAGTTCAGTTTCTTGTCACAGTGGAATGCGGTGCCTGGTGTAGTTCAGTTTCTTGTCACAGTGGAATGCGGTGCCTGGTGTAGTTCAGTTTCTTGTCACAGTGGAATGCGGTGCCTGGTGTAGTTCAGTTTCTTGTCACAGTGGAATGCGGTGCCTGGTGTAGTTCAGTTTCTTGTCACAGTGGAATGCGGTGCCTGGTGTAGTTCAGTTTCTTGTCACAGTGGAATGCGGTGCCCGGTGTAGTTCAGTTTCTTGTCACAGTGGAATGCGGTGCCTGGTGTAGTTCAGTTTCTTGTCACAGTGGAATGCATGCATGTTCTGATTAGCTCAAAGCCGGTATGGTGCAGTCCTGACTGTTCTCTCGTGAGCATCATCAATGTGTTGGATCAGAGACAGTGGATAGAGGAAGCTGGAAACCCCGGGGAAAAATTAGTGCGGCCTCGCTACGCACGTTCTTGCTGGATAACCTACTTTGTACGCCCGTTTCGAAAGCCTCAGTGTTTGGGTTTTGTTTAAGGTGTTTTTTTTTGTTTTGTTTTTTTTCAAGTGGCTACTTACGCTTAGCTGGAATAGTTCGCGCGTTAGAGGGTGCAAATGTAGGCCTATACAAGTCAATTCCGTCAATATTTCGCATAAAGTCAAGTCCTAGAACGAAGTAAGCGGCCACGGGACTTCACCTCGCCGGACCCCGGAGTACATTTGCACTACCCTGCTGCGTTGCGGGGAAACAGTCGCCCCCGTTCATTAGGGGGTGGCTGGAGTTAATCTGCCCCTCCTGCGCATATATTTGCACCCCTTAACGGGCGAACTATGCCAGCTGAGCGTTAGTTACAGTTATCGTGGGGGAGCTGAGATAGCCGAATGGTAGAGCGTGGGTCGTGAGTTCGAATGCTGGCTAGGGCCAAATATTTGTGCTGGCCTTTTTTTTTTTTTTTTTTTTCATTTTCATCGCCCCGTCTTTGATATTACTCGTATATATCACAATATCGTTTACATCATTCATTTTATGCACGACAGAAACTGTGAAACATGGGGTGCTGGCTCAGCCAAAACCAGAATGAGGGTGATGACCTCATCGCTGACGTTGAGAAGCTGATTGCCGACTACGCGTGGACCAAGTTCCAGCAGACTTCAGGCAGGTCTGGATCTGGGGTAGTTCGGTTCATCTAACTCAGAACCTCAGAATCTAGTCTATAGAGTTTTGTAGTGTACGAACCAGACGCTGCTTCTTGTCATGCTGCGTGACGTGACGTGACGTGACGTGACGTGACGTGACACGTGGCATCTTACCGATGACACAGACGTTAATGTTGACGTAAGGTACATGTAACTCGACGCGGCACAAATAGTCCAATCCCACTACGTGAAAAATGGGCAAAAGTTCCAACTAATTCCTTGAGAATTGCATATGGTAGAAAACGTCACAATAAAATCCCACCGGAATCCATTTTGTTTTTGACCTACTTTTACCTGGCATATGATACAGGTGTGAAATCTGATACCTAAAATTTTAACGGTTGGTCAAAACCCTATCATGTTGCATATCATATGAAAGCTTGTAATGAGAAACATCTGTAAACAGCAAAAAAAAAACAACACATGGAATTTCTGATTTCCGTAAGAAATATTCACGATTATTTGAGTTAGTATCACACGGTAGTGGCAATTATCGGAACCACCGTGACAGAATACATTACAGCATGTCTAAACCCTTTCATGTCATATATGAAATGAAAAGTTATAATCTAAATAAGGAGGAAATGTAAAAGAAACTTAATTTTTCCAATGTAGGGAGAAGTAATTGCCATGTTTAAATAGTTTCACTTCTTCATATATGAGACATGAATGGCAGCCAGTGACATTTTGTAAAACAAGCCTACCAAGCATTATCGGACTTTTTTCCACTTAAAGTCCGTCTTACTTGCTTACTTACTTACATTATTTGCAACTCGCTCACAAGAAGTGAACACCACTGTAAATCCCATAATAAAATCAATCATAGCAACCTACCTCACATGTCAGAGTCAGAATCTTCATATTGCACAACATACACAACTACTCTCACCACAGACACAAACACAGGAGACTCAACACACACCACAACACACACCGCGGATACAAATACAGACCACACAGCACAAACCACGACAGAATACACATTGACAACAGAAGACTTAGACATCATTACTAGAGAATTTGACAAGCCAATGGACATGCACACTACAGATACAGATACAGACACAGCATTGCAACATTATACATCACACATCAACTTGATCAAATCATCGCAGACATCCATTCACCCTACAATAACACCCTCCCAGCACCACTTACATACACACCACACTTCACATTACCAGGCTGGACAGACTCAAAGACAAAATCTCACAAGATCTCACACCACACATGACACTACTTGAAACATGCACCAGCAACACACCCCTGCCACCACACCTGCGCACACCCACACCTACACCTACATCCACACCACCCTCACCTCAACCTGTCCACATACAATCCACATCAACATCTGAACCAACCTCATCTAAACCCCTGCCTGCTCCACCTTCATCAAACAAACCCACACCCATACCACCATCTTCCACATCTGCATCTACACCATCCTCATCTACACATACACACACATCATTCACACTCACATCCACATCTGCACCCACAACATCCTCATCACACTTCAAATACCCTGCACCCAAACTACGACAACCATACACAACACCCACACATGCCACACCAAACAGATCACACAGACCACTCTTACCTCTACCACACTGCAGAAAAACTCTACTTCCAAACCCAGCCACACACCCATACAGACGCACTCGCCAACCACTTTTACAGACACCTAACAAACCAACACACGCTCACACTGATAAACACTAACCAACACACATGCATACTGATACACACTACAAATCATACGTTTTAGCACATCTGCAACACTCTTAAACCACCACCCTTATCCACTCATACACCTGGACCAACCTCATCTTGACCCCTGCCTGCACTACCCCCCCCAAACAAACCTACACCCATACCACCATCTTCCACACCCACATCTATACCATCTTGATCTACACATACACACAAATTATTCACATTCACATCCGCATCTGCACCCACAACATCCTCATCACACTTCAAACACCCTACAGCAAAACCACAACAACCATACACAATACCCACATACGCCACACCAAACAGATCACACAGACCACTTTTACCTCCACCACACTGCAGGAAAAACTTTACTTCCAAACCCAGACTCCCACGCACAACACTTCTACTGACAATTAACAAACCAACACACACTCACAACGACAAACTTCCAAACCCAGCCACACACCCAGACTCCCACGCACATCACTTCTACAGACAACTAACAAACCAACACACACCCACATTAATAAACATTAACCAACACACAGTACATTATACAATGATACACACTACAAATCAACCATCACTTCACTCACTTTTCATACCCATTCTCATCTTCATCTTCATATGAAAAATACATAAAAATATAAAATAAAATTCATAACACTACTATAAGTGTTCCTCTTCTCCCTTGTTGGTTTGTTGTTGGTTTAAATTCTTTTTTTATTCCTTTTTATTATTTTTATACACACATATGTATCTCTGGATGAGGTTACTGGGTAAAGTCGATGTCTTCTTTCCAAACAATGCATCCCAGTCTCCGCCGCAAAAGAGCGGCACCTCTGTCGTAAAATTCGTTCCACAAAACTGCAAAAAAATAATACTTCCCATGGATGGATTTTGGTGGGATTTTCCCAGTCGCTAGAGAAATTCATAACGAATATCAGAAAGAAAACAGAAATTCTCAAGGAATTAGTTGGAACTGAAATGTTACTGGGCTTAGACTAAAACGCCCCTTTAGTTCTTATCACACACACACACACACACACACACACACACACACACACACACACACACACACACACACACACACACACACACACACGCCTCTATTGTGTATCCACGACTGTATCATCGAAAGTCTATATGTGCGACTTGGTTGCGTCTTAATCAGGTCAGGGACAAGCCCCCCCCCCCCCCCCGCCCCCATCTACCTCATACCTGAGGTAGCCTTCCGGCCGTGTCTAACCCATGTTGTGCACCTGAGAGTTTTTCTTTAGGGCTTAGTCCTAGCACTGTTAACCTGTTAACTTTACCAGGTATCTTTTACTTGATATGGGTATACTTGTGTGACTCTAGTCTCATGTTATAAAACAGTTTGCAGGAAAACAAAATTTTTTATTAATGACTGTTGGAATTTTCTGAAATCGACCATTTGTTGTCAGGTTACAACGCCTATGCATGCGGCGGAAGGATTATACGATAGAGGTGCCGATGAACTACTTTCACTTTGAAGAGATTACTCCGCCGAACGTAGAGGCCATGGGTGAACAACTCCAAATGACCAAACACGCGGCAGCAAAGTCTTCTTCAAAAGATGTGAGGAGTTTTTTTTTTTGGTTGTTTTTTTTTTGGTTTTTTTTTTTTTTTTTTTTTTTTGGGGGGGGGGGGGGCAGGGGGGGGGGGGCGCGGTGCAGCGCCACCCAATACCTATCCTATATTGTTTACAATTTTGCTTGGGGGGGGGGGGGGGAGAGCCGGCTAACCCGAAGAGAAACCCCCAATGAGCAGCCCGGCAGCCAGGAAAAACCGGTATCACATATCACAAGCTCCACCTGGGCTCGAACCCACACCTCATCGCCGTGACATTGGTGACGGCCGTTCAGTAGCGCAGCGGCTAAATCCGTGCTCGGTTTTCTTCTTCTTCTTGTTGTTTGTTTCTTTTTAATCCTGAAACTCTTACCTTGAAGTCAACGTGATTTTTCTCTACTGGAACTGACAGGGTTGCTTAATGTAATTTTGTTAATTGTACTGGAGTCAGACTACACATTTCTGTATTGAAAATGGCAGATTTCTTAAAATATGTGCGTGCGTGCGTGCGTGCGTGTGTGTGTGTGTGTGTGTGTGTGTGTGTGTGTGTGTGTGTGTGTGTGTGGAACGAAGAGCTCCGCGGTGACGCACCCTGAACGGACCCACCTGGAGCACAAGTTTGTCAACAAGACTGACGTCGTCCAGACGTACGAGTTCCGGTTTGAGAAGACGAGGAAGGCCTCCTTAACAGTGACCTACCAGAAGGGGTTCTCCATCGGCGGCAAGGCCAACTTCTCTCTCGACCTGGCTCACGTGCCTGGCTTACATATCGAGGGTCGGTATGAGGTGGGTAATAATAATGACAACAGCCGAGTATTGTACCGGCGCTTTACCCAATTTTTCTACCCAAAGCGCCGCGAACTGAACCCAACACGCACGCTCACGTGAATCACACGCATTCTCTCATACACTGGACATGAACACATTACAATCCCGTGGTGCGAAGGGACAGGTCAGCTATTTAAGTTTCGGGATTTAGAATTGCATTTATTTTCAAACATTTCCATAGCAGAGGGGGGGGGGGGGGGGAGCCGGAGTACCCGGAGAGAACCCCCGACGGTCGGCCCGAATGAACGAGAGGGAAAAAAATTCTTTACCCCAAGGGGCTCGAACCTGACCTCTCGCATTGGTGACGAAGTCTCTTAACCACTAGACCACCGACAGCCCCGGGTACTGATGAGACAGACTGCACGCGCTGATTTCGCCTCTAGTCTTATCTCTGCCACTTTTACAATTACTACGCGAAAGTAGGTCGATCCGCAAATGTCCGTGTGCTGCGTGTTTAACTCGTAAGCAGACGAAACCTCTCCGCCGCGCAAGAAACACGGAACAAACGAACTGGAACCGAAGCACTATGTGGACAATCGAACACATCCGGGCGCTTTGACCGCAAGGTAGTTCCCTGGAAACGTGAGCCTAGTCTGATTGTATATCTTAACTACATCTAGTAGCCGTATGGTAGAGCGTTGGACTTTCAATGCTCGGGCAGTGAGTTCGAATCGCGGCTGGGGCCAAATATTTGTGCTGGCCTTTTTCTCGTTGCCCTGTCTTTGATATCATCCACGCGTGGTGGAAAAGGACGTCAAACTCCTAAACACGCCCCCCTTCCGCCCCCTTACTTTTCAAAACAGCTCTTCTTCAAATATCTTAAGTCACACGAGGTTTAATCGTCCCACAGTTTATTTTCGCCCATTCCTACATGTATTGACATAATTGGTATGTTATTCACGCTTTTAAAATGTTCTTTATTAGTGTGTAGTTTCTTTTAACTATGGATTCATTGGTATTTCTGTTTTGTTCCTATTGCTGTACATGGGATTCTCTCTCTCTCTCTCTCTCTCTCTCTCTCTGTGCGTGCGTGCGTGTGTGTGTGTGTGTGTGTGTGTGTGTGTGTGTGTGTGTGTGTGTGTGTGTGTGTGTGTGTGTGTGTGTGTTGATTTAGATAGACATTACTAGAATAGATACTACTAGAATTAGCAACGGCAGGTATGAAAATTGGCTGTTTTACGCTAATTACCTCTACCGTTGAAAAATAAAGATTTCTTGATTCTTGATTCTTACTACACCCACACCCCTCCCCCACCCTTACTATATTTAGTACATCTGTACTCGTGTTCTTTAACTCAGGTCCAGAACAGCACGGGGCAGACGTTTGAGGATACCCAGACTACCTCAGTGAAGAGTGACGTCACAGTCGATAAAAGGAGCGCCCGCACGGCAGTCGTTGTTCTGGAGGAGCGTCGGATTCACGCCAAGTTTCGGGTAAGGTGACACAAAGATCACCTGGATCAGTTAAAAATACAGAAATGTGTGACACTTCTCACAAAATGGTGGATAAACTGACTGTTGTCAATATTGAGCCGTACGTATATTTAACGGCAAGGATGAAATGCTCCTTAATTTAATTTGATATGAGAGCGGCATCTGTAGTCCTTGTGAATATCAAGTTTCATCAGTTGAACTCGATAGGGCCAACTGAATGTGCAGACCGCACCCCTGCAGCATTGTTTTATTTGTTTTGCGTGAAATGACACAGGGCAGTTAATCCACCATTTCGGGAGGGTGGGTCACATAAGTATAGCTCCATTTTTTTTATTTTTTATTTTTGGAGCGGTTAATCGAGTGGCACATAAAGACTCTTAAAACTGCGCCATGTTGTCGATCTGCTGGGCCCGCATGTAAAAGTCGGGGTTAGGGAGTTTAGCCCAGGGTTAGAGTCTAACATCGAACTAAACTAGCTCTAGAGTTAAATTTTCAGTTTGTTTTTTTTAAATCAGGAAGCGGTCCCATTCCAGCAAGGTGCCTGTGCCGTTATACCCTCGAGTTTTACATACGGGCCCTGGTGTTAGTGCGTGTGTGCGCAGGGAACGTGTGTGTGTGTGTGTGTGTGTGTGTGTGTGTGTGTGTGTGTGTGTGTGTGTGTGTGTGTGTGGATATGAGTTTTATTTGGGTTTTTTTCTGTTTTGTCAGTTTTACCTGTCTTGTGTTTGTTTTATCTGTCTTTTGTGCTTTCTTATGTCTTAATATGAATAAAATTAATATGTATTTTATGCCAAGAAGAAAGAAGAAAGATTTTTATTGCCGGCTCTGAGCCCCAGGGGCTTTTAAAGCCATGATACAATCAAAATTATATCCCCACGGGCGCCTGGAGCTTAGAAAAGGTTAGGCGCTATATAAATATTCTGTTATCATCCTGTCAAAAACACAGTACATGACAATGCAACTCTGGAAGTTTCAATTTGTGGTCCTCACCCATCGTTTACAGCCTTTGGCCTCGCCTTAGACAAGTTGGCGGTACTGGTGTGAAGGTGAGAGGCTTTCAAACAGTTTCCATTGTCTGCACTAGGTAGACGTTTTCCTTCAAACACGTTCTTTACTTTCCTTGTCAAACAGGTGACGGTGAAAATGACGATGCCAGGGGACAAAGCCGTGGTCTACATCAAAAACAAGCATGGGGAGCGGGTCAGCACTAGACAGATCCAAAACCTGATTCCAGTCTTCAATAAAAAATACGCCACCGAGAAACATGAAGGCAAGGCTGCTGAGTTCGTCGTGCAAGGAATTGTGGAGGGGTCTTTGTTGTCCAGTCACCAGATCTGTTTGCAGGACGCCGACGTGAACAACGGCGAGGGACAGGAGGGGAAAGCGATTCAGATCGCAGAAAACTAACTGGATTCTGGACTTGGACAACGGGGAAGGGCGGGAGAGGAAAGCGATTCAGATCGCAGAAAACTAACTGGATTCTGTTTGTCTGTTTGTTTGTTTGTCTGTTTGTTTGTTTGTCTGTTTGATTGTTTATGGGGAGGGGTGGTGGGTGTTTGGCAGTTTAACGTCCTTTTTCCACCTCGCATGGGTGATATCAAAGACGGGGCAACGAGGAAAAAAGGCCAGCACAAATATTTGGCCCCAACCAGGATTCGAATCCAACGCTCTACCATTCGACTATCCCGGATCCCCGTCTGTGGAGAGTGTTTTGTTTTGTTTTGTTTTGTTTTGTAGGGAACGTTGAAGGGGAGGGAGATTTATGATTGGATCATGGAAACTAAAGTGCAAGGGATCTGGGGAAGGCTATAATAATAATTATGAGTAAGACCTGGTGTCTGCTGAGCTAACAACAACATTACGGGCGAAACCAACCAGGGGGCGGCGGAGGGGATCGGATGGCCCCGGGTGTGTGTGTGGGGGGGGGGGTCGGATGGTGTATGTGTATGTGGTTGGGGTGAGGGGGGGGGGGGTCATGGTTGCATCGACGTTCACGAGCAAGCTCACTGCCGTGTGTTGTAAATTCTGCCCTATTCCCTTTGAATATTGTCCCTTTGAATATCCCTTCGATTTGTTTATTTGTACTGGAATGCTGACTGTATTCATTATTTATGTTCATTTGTTTGTCTTTTTTGTGTTTTTAGTTGGGTTGTTTTTTTTTCTCGGTTCACTTTGGATATTTTACTACCTGTAACATTAGCACACTCTCTCACCTCACTGAAAAAATCAGTACAGAAAGACAGACTGACAGATGCATATGGACATACTATTTATACAACAGGAGAACTGCTGAGGGAACACAAAACTATTACTCCAAACTGAGGAGAAGCTTTTTTATTCAGGAGTAGGCACAATGGCAGAGGCATCTCAAAGGTAATCCAACAGCCAAATGGTATGAAAAGCACGTTCTGATAATGATGAAAGTCCAAGAAAACTAAACACGAGATATACAATTGTTTACGGCTGTAGAAATCTGAAACGGAGCCATTTTTTGTATCGACCTATTTCTGGGATTTGGGAGGTGGGTAGGTGCTGATGTGAAGAAAAGTCGTAGAAACATACATCAGACGTCAAACGTTGTTGTTGTTGTTGTTGTGGTGGTGGTGGTGGTGGTGTGGTTGCTGTGTAAATAGAAACTATAGAACTAGAGTAATATAAATTTGTGGACAGTATATTCAAGAGAAACTAAATCTCAGACCTACCCCTCCCCCTTTGACAAAGAGTAAAACAAAACCAAAATGAAGCCTGAGCGAGGAAAAAAAGTAAATAAGAGATAATATCTGCTATACCCATAATATTATGTGCTCGTATATTGCCCGTGTTATAATGTTCTATGGCCTGTCTAAATGCCTGTACAAGCAGTCCAGCCGTGGGCAGTCATACTCCACTGTTTTGAAGCAATCAGATTAAGCATATAACACCTATACGTTTTGAATGAAAAAACACGTATGTGTAATTTACGAGATATAAATGAGATCCGTTTAAGCCCAGAAATCCATAAACGTTCCATTGTTATAGTGTCCGTTTTCAGAAGAAAAACATCGCAAATGGTCTGAATACATTAAAGAATAGGCTTAAGAAGATTGTATCAAACTGATGTAAACTGCTAGCTGTGTCACTTTATTTTCTAAAATTATGAACCCATTTCGAAAAGCAAGGCTTTCTTGTTATTGTCAGTTTTCTTTTCTTTTCCATTTTTGTTCCTGTACATACGCTTCCTACATCTGTCCATTTTGACTGATCTTGAAAACTTTCACATAAACTAACCTTGCCAAATTTCTTAAGGCGAGTGGTGCAGTATGAGCATGTGTGTGTGTGTGTGTGTGTGTGTGTGTGTGTGTGTGTGTGTGTGTGTGTGTGTGTGTGTGTGTGTGTGTGTGTGTGTGGTGGCTACGTTGTTTTCGTTAGTTGGCTGCGCACCTCATTTGTCGGTTCAGCATTCATTATCTTTGGCATCTTTGTGTACATATTCCTATGATGTTAACGTTGTTCCGTGTTACAGATGGTTTTATATACCTGTTCTTTATCCTGTTGTGCATTATGCTGTTGTCTCCTGTTTATTTTGTTCCCGTGCAACTACCGCTTGTGCTTTTCTCTGATATCCTCCATACCCCAAAAGAGGCTACAGGAATAAAATATCTTGTACAGCTGTATCTTGTATCTACCAATTTCCAACCCAGCTTCCCTCCTCATGGTTGTTTTCAGTGCAGTAATAGTAATAGAAATAATTAGTATTTAGCTTCGCTCCTCATTGTTGTTTTCAATGCAGTAATAGTAATAGTAATAATTAGTATTTAGCTTCGCTCCTCATTGTTGTTTTCAATGCAGTAATAGTAATAGTTATAATTAGTATTTAGCTTCGCTCCTCATTGTTGTTTTCAATGCAGTAAGAGTAATAGTAATAATTAGTATTTAGCTTCGCTCCTCATTGTTGTTTTCAATGCAGTAATAGTAATAGTAATAATTAGTATTTAGCTTCGCTCCTCATGGTTGTTTTCAGTGCAGTAATAGTAATAGAAATAATTAGTATTTAGAGAAATTATCTTCCTCCTTCAGTGTTGGAGCTGCATGGCCATGACTCCTTGTGTCAGCCAGTTACTCGAAATACTGCTGGATGCTGACGTCAGCAGGTTTGCTCATCTTGACAATGTAGTTGTCACCAGACTTGCTCTTACTGGGCTGATATCAAGATAAACAAACAAACAATCAGCAGAAGAATGGTTTGCAATGATAATTATTTGCACTTTGATTAATTCTGTACTTCGGCTGATACTGCCGCGAGAACAACGACTTCTACTAGTGTTACTACTACATGTACTACTGTTCACCTCTACTACTGGTAATGAATAAATAAATAAATAAATAAATAAATAAATAAATAAATAAATAAATAATCTCCGACCTCAATGTACCTGAGATACCCGAGGTACTTTGTGTTTATGTTCAGTGTGGAGTGGTTGAGATCTGGTACAGTCGAACCTGCCAAGGCGATCACCTGAATAAGCTATGCCACTGTCTAAGCTGGTCACCCCAGAGGATCCCCTGATATGCTAGCTGTTGACATGCCACCCTGGATAACCCGGTCACCTGTCTAAAGTGGTCAGTTTGGCCAAGTCCCTTCAGTGACCGGTTAATATTTGTGAATTCTTTGTTGACGAGTGTGCTGATAATCAGGAGACACCACTTTTGTCCCATTGCGTCACTGATTTGTAAGCAGGATGCATGATTTGCTTGCTTATCAAAGTCATATCGTATGTGGCACCGTTCATTCGGGCCGATCGTCGGGGGTTCTCTCCGGGTACTCCGGCTTCCTCCCCCTCTGCTTTGGAAATGTTCAGCCCACCAAATTTGAAAAATAAATGTAATTCTAAATTCCGAAATTTAAATAGCTGAGCTGACCCTTCGCACCACGTGATTGTAATATGTTTATGTCCAGTGTGTGAGAGAATGCGTGTGATTCACGTGAGCGTGCGTGTTGGGTTCAGTTCGCGGCGCTTTGAGCCGATTCATGAAATTGGGTAAAGCGCCTATAGAATACTCATTATTATTATTACACTGGACAATAAAAGAATTGAACTTCCAAGTGATATAAACGGAATTTCTGTGCTACAAAAACTGTATTTTCTGGATTTTATTTTTCAAAAATGCGGATACGTGCGACACAGGGAGTGCGTCTTCAAAGAGTTAACTCTCAGCAGTTCTTTCCCTTGAATTTCGATCATCCGTGATCGATGCCTAGAAGAGCTGACTGTAATAAAATGTTTCCCTGTAAAACTGTTTTGTCGCCTCCATTTCATTAAAATAATGACGTTTATGACGTACATCCGGGAAAAGAGCAAGTTTGTGACGTAGATAATTATTTAGAAACACTGCAAAGAGCTACTCTGCGACGAACCCTTCATCAGTCATCTTGGAAATTCGCCAGTTTATTAATTCTTCACCGACACCCGTTTTGCGCCCACTATGAGTTGGTCTGAGGACTCCGATAGTGACATGTGACATAAGCTTACTTGTGTTTTCAGGAAAATAAAAACTGTCTGCTGGATTTCCATTCTAGTGACTGATTTGAACGCACCTGTTCATACCTGTTCTCACCTGTTCATAAATACAGTGCGTTTACCAGTGACAGCTGAGTCTGAAGTGAACACAGGTCAAATGCCTCAGACTTTCGTTACATATGTATGGCGAAAAATTGTTTTATTAGGGT